>JARYHS010001110.1:0-43708 GCA_031002005.1 Vandiemenella viatica
GTGCATCTTACTCTCATACCCACATCACCTTCCTTGGTCTAGACCTCTGAGTGCATAATGGCCACTTACACACATCTACGTACATGTAAAGTATTGATACTTGGTGTCAAGCACTTTTCTTTTGATACCGATAATTTTGTACTTGATATTTTTCATTTAATACTTTTTTTTTCATATCAGTTCTTTGTGGCAGGTATCAATACCAAAATTATGATCGAAAAATTAATGGCAGTACCACAGAGCAACTTAAACAAAAAGTGAAAATATAATTACAACATACATTGTTGTATGATGTATTGCACAAGACAATAAAATACAACTCAAGATGAGAATTGAGAAGTTTTTTTTATGAAGGTAGCATTGTCGTTTTTGGAAATTGAGATTGATATGAGAACTTGTTTTCTACATTTATCTAGTTTTTATTTTAAAAAGGAACTCTCATCTTTACATTATCTTTATCTTTGCCTATCAGTATTGTCATTTGATTGATTTGTCTGTAATCTGCATTATACTGTTTTGTACTGAATTTGTGCAATAATCAGTGGTACTGTAATTGACACTGAGAATAATCCATCCATTAATCTTTTATTATTTTATAATATGTAATGTAAGTTCAGTAAGTGTTAGCACATAAAAATTAAGTTGAACATCAGGCTCCTCTTTACAGGCTACTTTGGCTAGTGGAAATGATGAAACAAGCCTTTATTTGGCAACACGAGTGTCACCGTTGTTGACTTACCCTTTTGAGCAATGGGAAGATTGAAAAGTAGAATTTCCTTACACATGTAATTGAAGTGAATTATTCCATGAATAACTGACAGTTCCAGCAACATCAGTCCCTGATGAATGTGTATTTTCAAAGATAGGTAGTATAGTATCAAAGACAAGAAACAGATTATCATCAAAACAATTGGATAAATTGTAAGGAACCCGGGGCTGTAGTATCGCCTTAGCACCTCAACTAACAGTTTAAGTGGTTGTCGCAGCCTACAACCGAATCCGAAATATCTAAAAGCAATCCAACTGACTCACTCCCGCTACCACAGTTAAACTTCCTTAATGCTATTCTTATTCTAATTAAGTACTATATCTTACAGTTCCTACTTTTAGTTTTCTAAATGTCCTGTGGCATCACCACCCTCATAAACTCATCACTTGCATGTAGTTTATACTAATGATGTTTCTTGTATGTATCTTTATAATAATTATGTTTCCTTCATAATGCAGTTCCAATGTGAATTAGGGGATTAAGTAAACCAGTGGCAAAATTTGAAGGGGAAATAGCTACAATTATAAAAAATGTCCAAATGTCAGGATTGAAGAGAGATTTCAGGGGAAGGAAGCTACAAGTGCAGTGGAGGCAAAGTGAGAAGAGTTCAACGATAACAAAAAAGGGTAAGCAGATATTTATTCAAAAACAGAAAAGTACATAAACAGCATAGGGAGAAGAAATGGTCAAAGAGGTTAGTGAGAAGATAACACTACAAAGATGGCAAGGCAGTAGGGAATACTTCAAACAACTAAACAAGCAGTTAATAACAGCTAAGAGAGCTGAAGATAGGTTTACAAAAAATAGTATTGGTGCAAGGGGACCACTTAAGATTCCTACATGTAATCTTAAGTTTTATGGTTATCTTAGAAAATTGAGATAAAGAGAAGGTATTCAATTGAGGGCAGAAAGAAGAAGCAAGGTACTGAGGATATGAAAATGGCAGAGATATTGAGTGACTTGTTTAACGATACCATAAGGGACTATCATCCTGGGATGGGAGGGAATATATCAGAGGAGCGTCTCCATATAAGTAGAAATGAGTGAAATACAAAATTTAAAATACATCCTCAGGATATTATAAAGCAACTAAGAGAGTTTTTTTTTAAAAAAAAAAACACACACACACACACACAAAGGGACTGGTGTAGATAATGTTACTGCAGATATATTAAAGATAGTGCGATACAATATTGTGCCTTTCCTTGAAACATTATTTTCCAATGAGTCTTCAGTCTGTTTGCTTATCAGTAGTATCAGTAGTACCAGTTCACACAGGAGGGGTGACAAATAGTGTTGAAAATTATAGGCCGGTCAGTTTAACACCAGTGACATGCAAAAATTATGGAAAGAATAATATGCAGCTACATCAGAAATGTTTTTGAGGAAGGAAATTGGTTTGCAAATCAGCAATATGCCTTTAGGCAAGGATATTCATGTGAATCTCAGATGTGAGCTGTATGCAAGATATTTCAGGTGAATTGGACAAGGGAGGCCAACTTGATATATTTTTTGAAGGTGTTAAGAGAGTGAACAATAAAATGGTTTTAGATAAGTTGAAAACTGTTGGAGTCGATGAAAAATTGACTTGTTGGGTGGATGTATACTTAAAAAGTAGAGAGCTAAGCATTAGTGTAGGAAATGCAGTCTCAGAAAGGTGGAAGTGAATGCGGGTGCCACAAGGTAGTGTATTGGGGCCATTGCTGTTCATCATACTGTGGTGATACACTACAGTACGCCACCACACCAGCGATACTTCACACATGCTTGGCCTTTACATGTGCCTCCAGATGTAGTCGCTCGACTCAGAGTGAGTCTCCACTTTGGCTCAGTGGTTCCGTGTTCGCCTATCACGCAGGTGACACAGGGTCGAGTGCCAACACCTCCTAATAATTTTTCTCTCACTTATCTAACCCTTTCTAGATTGTTCTATAACATTATACTAAATTCAGTTAAGTACAGAAAGTTCTTGAAATACTTTCTCAAACATTCAACCCCATATATAATGCCTCGACTGCCCTACACAGCAGTGTAATCTTGTACCAACTACCGGTGAATAAACAGCTTGTCTTGGAGCAATTAGGACTACTTATTCAGTAGCTGGACCTAACATCCTAGCTACAATACTAATTAATGATTGTGTTGAAAGATAACAGAATTCAGGTTGTTTGTAGATGACATAATGGTACATTATAGGATCAGATTGGTAGAAGACTGTGAATGGCTGCAGGATGACCTACATAGAACATCTAACTGGGTAGGTCAACATGGAATAAAGGTTAGCTTATTAGGTACACAGATAAAATACTAAGGGTTGATTATGATTATAGTATGGGAACAGAATTGCTTGTTGAAGACTTGAAGTACAAATGTCTTGGCATTATATTTGATAAAAAACAACAACAACTGGGCAGGACACATTGGGCAGTTAGTAGTAAGAGGTCACAAAATCCTTCATTTACTGGAGAGGGTGATGAGAGGATGTACCAGAGAAGTTGGGGAATCATTTTACAAAACTTTGGTCAAATCAGTGGTATAGTAAGAGACACATAATCTGAGTATCAAATAGAGGAGTTGGAGCATATGCAAAGTAGAGTAACTAGATTTGTTTGTGGAAATTACCACAGGACCTAGTCTGTAACTGATATGGTAAAGAGTTGGATTGGGAGTCATTGAAAGACAGGTGGAGATTGAAGAGTGTTATGGGAGTGTTCAGGGCATATATATGTTGATGATGGGGCATGAAGTGATATTGGCCAAAGAATTAAGAGCAGTGCATGGACAGTGGCGTAGCTAGGTCAACAAGCGCCCCGGTGCAAAAAATTTATTTTGGGCCTTCAGGCCAGATGGACGACCTTTTTTTTGTTTTGTGTTGCTGGTAGGGCCCCACTGAGCTGAGGATGGGGGCCCTTAAGTTGTGCTTAGGGCCCCTGAGCAGTGGTTGGTGGCCCTCCTGAGCAGTGAGGCCCTTAGGGAAAAAAAAGGTCACCAGTTTGCCCATGAAGCCTCGCGTGGGCCCTCTCAACCACGCTTGGGGGCCCCCTGAGCATAGGGACCCCGGTGCACTGTGCACCACCTAGCCCCATAGTAGCTACGCCCCTGTGCATGGAAGTAAAAGATTCCATGGGAACTAGTTGGAACTCAATTTTATGAATAAGGGAGTGGAGAAATCTGCTTTTGTAAGTAAGGGTGTCAGGGATTGGCATAAATTCCCAAGGAAAGTATTGTATAATTTACCAAAATGCTGAAGGAATTTAAAATTAAAATTCATAAATGGCAAAGGTAGGTGGGTGAAAAAATTTAACGCTTAAAGTATATAATCTTATAATATATAGTAAAAAGACGTGTTTTTCCTATATTTCACTTTTCAGCCACCACTACCTTGCACAGATCACTGATGTTTGTTGGTGGAAGTAGCATGGAGTTTCCTGTCGTGCACAACGTTGGCCGAATGCCGATAGCTGTGGGGATGTGGGAGATATAATGATTAAAGTTGGTCAGTGCAGGGCGTTTTCATATTTCGACCAAAAATTCGTATCTCCGTATACTTCTCTTTCCTGCCACAACTACATAACATAGACCTTTGTATTTGTGTGTGGTAGTAGAATCGTCTTTCCTGTCGTGCACTATGGTTGTTAGATGTCGGTAGCTATGGGGGTGTGGGAGATATGGGGGTTGAAAGTGGTCGACCTGTGGCAATTTCATACTTCTGCCAAAGACAAAAGTGTCATGGTGTATCACTTTTCAGCGAAAACTATAGATCACAGATAACTGGCGTTTGTGTGTAGTAGTAGCACAGAGTCACCTTTCGATCACAACAGCGGCCGATTTCAGAAACTGTGGTACTGTGGTAGATATGGTGGTTGTAAGTGGCCGACCAAGGATATTTTCGTATTTCGACTGTCTCCGCATATGTCACTTTTCTGCCACAACTACATAGCATAGAGCATTGGTGTTTGTGTTTGGTAGTAGAATCGTATCTCATGTAGTGCACTATGGTTGTTAGATGTCGGTAGCTATGGGGGTGTGGGAGATATGGGGGTTGAAAGTGATCGACCTGTGGCAATTTCATACTTCTGCCAAAGACAAAAGTGTCATGGTGTATCACTTTTCAGCGAAAACTATAGATCACAGATAACTGGCGTTTGTGTGTAGTAGTAGCACAGAGTCACCTTTCGATCACAACAGCGGCCGATTTCAGAAACTGTGTACTGTGGTAGATATGGTGGTTGTAAGTGGCCGACCAAGGATATTTTCGTATTTCGACTGTCTCCGCATATGTCACTTTTCTGCCACAACTACATAGCATAGAGCATTGGTGTTTGTGTTTGGTAGTAGAATCGTATCTCATGTAGTGCACTATGGTTGTTAGATGTCGGTAGCTATGGGGGTGTGGGAGATATGGGGGTTGAAAGTGATCGACCTGTGGCAATTTCATACTTCTGCCAAAGACAAAAGTGTCATGGTGTATCACTTTTCAGCGAAAACTATAGATCACAGATAACTGGCGTTTGTGTGTAGTAGTAGCACAGAGTCACCTTTCGATCACAACAGCGGCCGATTTCAGAAACTGTGTACTGTGGTAGATATGGTGGTTGTAAGTGGCCGACCAAGGATATTTTCGTATTTCGACTGTCTCCGCATATGTCACTTTTCTGCCACAACTACATAGCATAGAGCATTGGTGTTTGTGTTTGGTAGTAGAATCGTATCTCATGTAGTGCACTATGGTTGTTAGATGTCGGTAGCTATGGGGGTGTGGGAGATATGGGGGTTGAAAGTGATCGACCTGTGGCAATTTCATACTTCTGCCAAAGACAAAAGTGTCATGGTGTATCACTTTTCAGCGAAAACTATAGATCACAGATAACTGGCGTTTGTGTGTAGTAGTAGCACAGAGTCACCTTTCGATCACAACAGCGGCCGATTTTCAGAAACTGTGTACTGTGGTAGATATGGTGGTTGTAAGTGGCCGACCAAGGATATTTTCGTATTTCGACTGTCTCCGCATATGTCACTTTTCTGCCACAACTACATAGCATAGAGCATTGGTGTTTGTGTTTGGTAGTAGAATCGTATCTCATGTAGTGCACTATGGTTGTTAGATGTCGGTAGCTATGGGGGTGTGGGAGATATGGGGGTTGAAAGTGATCGACCTGTGGCAATTTCATACTTCTGCCAAAGACAAAAGTGTCATGGTGTATCACTTTTCAGCGAAAACTATAGATCACAGATAACTGGCGTTTGTGTGTAGTAGTAGCACAGAGTCACCTTTCGATCACAACAGCGGCCGAATTTCAGAAACTGTGTACTGTGGTAGATATGGTGGTTGTAAGTGGCCGACCAAGGATATTTTCGTATTTCGACTGTCTCCGCATATGTCACTTTTCTGCCACAACTACATAGCATAGAGCATTGGTGTTTGTGTTTGGTAGTAGAATCGTATCTCATGTAGTGCACTATGGTTGTTAGATGTCGGTAGCTATGGGGGTGTGGGAGATATGGGGGTTGAAAGTGATCGACCTGTGGCAATTTCATACTTCTGCCAAAGACAAAAGTGTCATGGTGTATCACTTTTCAGCGAAAACTATAGATCACAGATAACTGGCGTTTGTGTGTAGTAGTAGCACAGAGTCACCTTTCGATCACAACAGCGGCCGAATTTCAGAAACTGTGTACTGTGGTAGATATGGTGGTTGTAAGTGGCCGACCAAGGATATTTTCGTATTTCGACTGTCTCCGCATATGTCACTTTTCTGCCACAACTACATAGCATAGAGCATTGGTGTTTGTGTTTGGTAGTAGAATCGTATCTCATGTAGTGCACTATGGTTGTTAGATGTCGGTAGCTATGGGGGTGTGGGAGATATGGGGGTTGAAAGTGATCGACCTGTGGCAATTTCATACTTCTGCCAAAGACAAAAGTGTCATGGTGTATCACTTTTCAGCGAAAACTATAGATCACAGATAACTGGCGTTTGTGTGTAGTAGTAGCACAGAGTCACCTTTCGATCACAACAGCGGCCGATTTCAGAAACTGTGTACTGTGGTAGATATGGTGGTTGTAAGTGGCCGACCAAGGATATTTTCGTATTTCGACTTTCTCCGCATATGTCACTCTTTCTGCCACAACTACATAGCATAGAGCATTGGTGTTTGTGTTTGGTAGTAGAATCGTATCTCATGTAGTGCACTATGGTTGTTAGATGTCGGTAGCTATGGGGGTGTGGGAGATATGGGGGTTGAAAGTGATCGACCTGTGGCAATTTCATACTTCTGCCAAAGACAAAAGTGTCATGGTGTATCACTTTTCAGCGAAAACTATAGATCACAGATAACTGGCGTTTGTGTGTAGTAGTAGCACAGAGTCACCTTTCGATCACAACAGCGGCCGAATTTCAGAAACTGTGTACTGTGGTAGATATGGTGGTTGTAAGTGGCCGACCAAGGATATTTTCGTATTTCGACTGTCTCCGCATATGTCACTTTTCTGCCACAACTACATAGCATAGAGCATTGGTGTTTGTGTTTGGTAGTAGAATCGTATCTCATGTAGTGCACTATGGTTGTTAGATGTCGGTAGCTATGGGGGGTGTGGGAGATATGGGGGTTGAAAGTGATCGACCTGTGGCAATTTCATACTTCTGCAAAGACAAAAGTGTCATGGTGTATCACTTTTCAGCGAAAAGTAATAGATCACAGATAACTGGCGTTTGTGTGTAGTAGTAGCACATGAGTCACCTTTCGATCACAACAGCGGCCGAATTTCAGAAACTGTGTTACTGTGGTAGATATGGTGGTTGTAAGTGGCCGACCTAAGGATATTTTCGAATTTCGACTGTCTCCGCATATGTCACTTTTCTGCACAACTACATAGCATAGAACATTGGTGTTTGTTATGGTAGTAGAAATTGTATCTCATGTAGTGCACTATGGTTGTTAGATGTCGTAGTTATGGGGGTGTGGGAGAAATGGGGGATAAAATGGTCGACCTGCGGCAATTTCATATTTCTGCCAAAGACGCATGTGTCACGTTGTATCACTTTTAAGTGAAAACTATCAATCGCAAATTACCGGCGTTTTTTGTGTGGTAGTAACACAGAGTCACCCATCGATCACAACGTTGGCCGAAATTCGGTAACTGTGAGAGTGTGTGAGATATGGTGTTCGAAAGTGGTCGATCATGAATATTTTCGTATTTCATCCAAAGACTTGTGTGTATCCGTAAATTTTACTTTGCTGCCGGAACTACATAGCGCAGAAGACTGGGTATTTGTGTGTGGTAATAGTATCGAGTCTCCCATCGTGCACTATGGTGGTTAGATGTCTACAGCTGTCAATATGAATACTTTACAATCACGAACGAAGTTGTGGGTACCAGCTATTATATTATAAATGTGGAAGTAAGTTTCTGTCTTTTTGTTACGTTTTGACGACTAAATGGCTATATCAATATTGATGGAATTTAACAATGAAATAGTGTAGGAAGGACACAGGACATTTTTTCGGCATGAATAACAGTTTTAGTCACGAAATTTTAAGAACTTATCGAATGATGAAAGACAGACAGATTCGTGTGTTAGTCTGTAATGTTACGTTGGTTGCTCAGTCACGCAATCTGTTAGTGTTTGATTTATTAATAAATTTCGATAAGAAACAAAACTTAATATTTAGTATAGAAGTCAATTTGCTCTGCACTGTACTATTCATTTGTGTCTGTATAAAAGTTTCTGGCACCAATTTGTCTTCCTTTTTGATATGCCTTACGGACGTAAACCTGGCCTAAGGTGCAGGTCTAGAAGACAATGTGCTGCTATTAGATTATATGATTCAGATGCTCATGTTGAATAAAGAAGAAAAAACCAAGCTGAAATAAAGCTGCCATCAGTTTAACCCCCCCCCCCCCCCCTCCACACACACACACACATCCCCGCACCTTCGCTTACTTTTCTGTTTTTAAATATGTTGTAAATTGATTCTCTTCATGAGACAGATTAGATGATAGGATGATATAATGATGGCTTTCCATCATATTATGTCGACTCGGTGTTGTTTGGGACAAATCTTACGTTACTAACAGTTTTCTATATCCAATTCTGGAATTGAAACTCCAAGTCCACGCGTACGAAGTCGCGGGTAACAGCTAGTATACAATAAATGAAGAAATATGTACAGCATTACATCATTTTTAAGGTTAGTGTTAGTCAATGACAATTGTATTTATTTTTTACGGAGGTACAAGCTATTTATATCCGATGTAAATGTTTCCATTATACTTTCTGTCGATTTTAAACTAATCTTGAAGTTAACTGCGAGAAACTGTGTGTTCAAACCATCATTTTGGCGGACATAGAAGCTAGTGTAAAAATTAATAATTAAATACTATTACACTTACTGTGTGTTTGTATTTTCGGCTTAATACGCTTAAAGTTCGAGAACCAATGCTCCTATACACTTTGTGAAGTGATACTTAAATATCTATAAGTAGCAGACATTTTATTCATAAAATGTTCACGTTTTCCAGAAGAATTCATTTGACAGTTCCAAGTTTAATACTAGTTTCACAGTTAGAGGATGTACGGATTCTCATTACAGTCATCTGAATAAACGCTAAGTGTTCACAATTATTAAAGGGCTATGACGTAGCCTATACAATATCTGGCACGTAGGTTCCGCAAGACGGATTACTTTTGTAATACAGTAATAAGTTAAGTAATTTACAGGTCCTAAATTGTAAGATTGTAGAATGAGCGAATTAGGTACCTTCTTGCCGATATTTCGATAGATCGAATGCGAACGATGATAAGGTGTATATATATATGTGAGTGTGTAATAGAAGATAAAGGAGACATATCCAATTCTCAACCAAAGTTGACGGTAGGGTAGAATCGACCACAAACACTCAGCAAACTTTCAAAACACATTATTTTGGTCTGCTGAAGAAACCAGAAACGTGTGGCTGAGTATGTTCTGCCACGTTCATTATATATGTATATGCAGGGCTAGTCAAAATGATTGCAGTGATTTCAGAAAATTATTACAGATTTATTATTTGACATATACTTACAACATTACACAGATATATAAACAAACTGTGAAAGTTTTTTTTAGTGTCTACAGATTTTGAACATGTGCACCTTTAGTGACTCTGCACACAACAAGTCTATAATTGAGTTATTCCCATACCCTATGCAGCATGTCTCTGTCAGTGAGAGCAAATGTATTGGTGACGGGAACTCGCAGGTCTGGCAGATCAACTAGTACTGGTGGCACGAACACTGTGTCTTCTACGAAACCCCAAACAACGAAGTCGCAGGGGGTTAGGTCAGGGGAACTAGGAGTCCATGACATCAGTTGAAGATCAGCATCCCCAGCACGACCAATCCTGGACAGCTAGAGAAAAATGGGGTGGAGCACCGTCCTGCTGGAAAACGAAAGCTTCACTGTCAGCTTCCAGAAGTGGCATGAGCCAATTTACAACATTCCATCGGGTTGGGGATGCTGATCGTCAGCTGATATGGTGGCCTCCTAGTTCCCCTGTCCTAACACCTGCGACTTCTTTGTTTGGGATTTCGTAAAAGACACAGTGTTCTTGCCACCAGTATCAGTTGATCTGTCAGACCTGCGGGTTCCCGTCACCAATGCATGCTCTCATTGACGGAGACATGCTGCATCGGGTATGGGAAGAACTCTATTATAGACTTTGATGTGTGCAGAGTCACTAAAGGTGCATTGAGCATCTGTAGATAGTTTGTTTTACATATCTGAGTAATCTTGTAATTATATGTCTAATAATACATCTGAAAAATTTGCTGAAATTCACTGCAATCATTTTGAGTAGCCCTATATATATACGCCTTGCTCACTCCGAAACCGGTGGCTCAGGGTTATGTTCCTCACCTCATCACCTCTTTAACCTACCTACCTTTCTGAGCTGGCCGCTGTTGTCCTAGGTGTGTGGTTAATTTTCCCTACGTTTAAGTTCTAGCGACAGAGAAATAGGGATAGAACATACTGTCCTTGAACCGCCTCTGTTAACTGAATGGTATATAGCACGATATTGGTTGGTATTATTTCCTTGTATACAATCATTAAGTTTGTGGCTAAATTTAAGCGCTGTCTCTGCTGTCAAAGTGTATTGTACTTAATGATATTTTTTTTATTTATTATTATTATTAATTTTTTGGGGACAGCAAGTAGTATTGTTGAAATACAAACTTCAGTGGGAGACGTTAGGTGGTAGCCCGTTCGGCGGCCGGTGCTACCAAACAGAAGTGTGTGTTCTCTAAGTGACTTGAAGTAAAAAGATTTATTAACAAAGAGAAATTCAAACTCTTAAGAAATCATTGAAGTGTAGTATAACTCCAAACAGGAACGAACCAACGTGTTGAACAAGAAATTGCAAAAGTTGAAAGTGCAGGACTACTCCAGTCTAAAAAGTTTAATAAAGTGGCATAGATAAAAAAGTTTAATGTTTTATTTTATCTTATTGCGCCATTCATAAGTTATTTTTCATTAGTTTTGAAGTGGAAAGTTCTATAGGAGGGTTGTAGGCTGGAGGTAAATCTATGAATTTGCGTCACCGACATACTATGACGTGTTGAACGTATGATACTCACGTTTGATGCTATTTGTAACACACTGTTTTTATCCGGTTTTGATTGAACTTTTCATACGTTTATTTTATAACAAATAAAAAATACTGTTTACGTTTGATTTACTAAAACCAAAACCCTGTCCTACTTTCCCCCTTCACGTTAATTTCTGCTAACGTTGTTCATACAAAGCCACACGTTTTATCCAATTTTGATACTACATAGCACACGTCTACTTCAAAACAAGGTGGCTCCGTGGTTAAGAAGCTTACATCCGAAAGTTTCTCTCTCCACGGTCACGGGTTCAAATCCCGTAGTGAGCAGGAATTATTAGGAGTTTGTAACGAAACCGCGAACGTTACGTATATTTTGTAATATGATAATGTGATCTCAGATATGCATATAATTCTTTGGCGCTAGGCGGTCGTCTAGCGCGCAGGGATACAGTCGGGTGGAGTACTTCGCAGCGGGAACTAGCATGTCGTAGCCGCTAGTGTATGTTGTGAGTGTGCGCATAACCGATGTTCCAAGGGACAGAACATTGTGTGAACAGTGTAGAAGTATTTAGTAGACTGTATATGTTGTCCTGAGTAATATGATTTTTAACATAAACTGTGTATGGTCAACTGCTACGGTACTGTACCACGTCAATTGTTTAATGATTAATTACGGGAGTTAACCTCACTATTTCCAACTTTATTTCTACTCGTAACTGCATTCTTTGGTGACGAAGATTAGTTTTAGTGCCTGGTGGCTTGCTTTTAGATTATGTAGCTTCAGAAGAATAAAACTTAGTGAACTGTGAAAGCTGACACGTGTGTGTGTTTTTCAGTAGCTTCTTCCATGTTCTCTTTGACTGTTATTCAATTAACTTATCCAATTAGCAACGCTAACTAGACTGGCGGCAGCATGACATTCGAATCATTTAATTAAAAGTAATAAGTAATGAGTAAAAGCATTGAATATTGTGTTAAGCAACATAGCTACACCGCTGCTGCAACGAATATTAGTTATTTTAAAAGCCCCATAAACGCTTAGTTTCTTACAAGTTGTATTTGATTATATGATCTGCGATGGGATGTTACTTGTTTCTGATTCCACGTCAGACTGTAGACCCCTGAGGAAAGGAATTAGCCTTCCTGACTCTGACACAATAGCTTGGTACATCTCCTTAGGGAATACTTGACCAACCTACAATTTGTGGACTAAGTTAGATTTTTAGTTTCTTAAGTGAAAACTTCTTTAAGGATGTTGGGAGATTTTTGGATTGGTAAAATCTTAGGAGCTCGTGTCACCGACATGCTGATGTTAATAATATATCTCAAGCGGTCTGGTGGTTCAATGATTAAGGTGTCTGACTGGGCAAAGAAAGGTCAAATCTTCGATTCACTGTCTCGGCGAGGATTTTCATAGACCCTTAACCCGACTTTTATCTCTGGAACAGCTTCCAGCGTAATCTGAAGTACGCGAGAACGTTTACCATGATTCGGATTTCGAGTTAAGCTATCTGTTATACATGGTGGGACTACCGGGTTAGGTTAAGGCGGCTAAGACAGGGGCGGAATGTGCAGCCAGTAGAAACCCTGTCACCAAGTCATTATGACGACACAGAATCATTATTATTTAGTTTATCTGTAGCTATAAGTATTACGTATTTCGCGTATGATACTCATAGCTTTAAGTTTTAACTTCTTGCTGCAATCTCCAGTTTTTTTTTTTTTTTTTTTTTTTTTTTTTTTTTTTTTTTTTTTTTTGCTGTCGTCAGCCTTTAGACTGGTTTTAATGCAATCCTCCATCTCTTCCTATCCTGTGCTAACCTCTTCACTTCTACATACCCCTTACAACCCACGTCCTCAATTATCTGCTTCATATATTCTAATCTCTGTCTACCTCTACAGTTCTTACCTTCAACTGTTCCCTCCACTAACAAATTAACCAATCCAGAATGTCTCAAAATATGACCTACCAGCCTGTCTCTTCTTCCTGTAAGCTTCTTCCATAAACTTCTTTTCTCACCCATCATTTCCAAAACTTGTTCATTTCTTACTTTGTCTGTCCACCTAATTTTCAGTATTCTTCTGTAGCACCACATTTCAAATGCTTCAAGTTTCTTTCTTTCCGGTATTCCTAAAGTCCATGTTTCGCTACCGTAAAGTGCTGTGCTCCACACATAGAGTTTTAAGAAATTCTTTCTAATTCCTAGATCAATATTTGAAACTAAAAGGTTTCTCTTTTTCATGAAGGCTCTTTTTGCTAGTGCTATTCTGCTTTTAACATCATTCCTGCTTCGGCCATCGGTTGTAATTTTGCTTCCCAAGTAACAGAACTCACTCACTTCTCCTATTGCATCAGATCCTATTTTTATATTTAATCTGCTAGTATTGGTGTCATTTCTGCTACATTTCATCACTTTTGTTTTACTTTGATTTATATTCAGTCCAAAATCTTCCTACAGTATTTTGTTCATGCCATTCAATAACTTCTCAATATCCTCAGCCCTCTCTGCTAATTAGACAATGTCGTCAGCAAATCGTAGCATACTGATTTTTTCTCCCTGAAAACTTATGCCACATGGAAATTTTTCTTTGACTTATCTCCAGTTACTGCCAACTTTTTCTTTTTACTTATGGCTTTATGCCTCGTTGACGGCGAGGTCATTGGAGGCGGGATGGGACTGGGGACAAGGAACTGAAAGGAATTCGGCCATGGCCTTTTGAAGGAAGCATCCCGTCATTCGTCTGAAGTGATTTGGGGAAAACATCGAAAACCCAAATACGGATGCCCGGACACGGGTTAGAAACGCCATCCTACCAAATGCGAGGCCAGAACGTTAACCACTTGCCAACTGTTTTTTGTTTTATGTTTTTTTTTCTTGTTTTTATTTTTCTTGTTCTGCTTAATTTGTTTTCTTAGTATTGTAGCTATTTACTTTTTGTCTTTTTTATTTTTTTAAATAAAATCCTATTTAGAAATATTATTTGTCGCCTATGGTCAGATGCATACGAATGCCCAACCTTGACTGATCTACGGATTGCAGGACAAATAACACCTCATTAATAGCAACAGCGTTATAATCTGAATCGATCTGTACCTTATTTCAACAAAAACCTTCTTTCAGTTTTGATCGCAATCATTTACACACATAGACCAATGCAGGCCCAGAATGACTCAACTTATGATTATCACTGTGCCCTAAGGATATTATCGTCTTGTGGACATACAGCACGCTTGCCATACCTCATTTGTTACCTGCATAGTTTTCATTGGTCTGTAGGTGTTTTCAGTATGCCTGTTGGCTCTGCGCTGTCTCCTTCATCCGTCGCAGTTTCGGCTACCGACTCGCGAACTTCCCCCCAGCCGTCACGACCAAGCTTTTAATATGTCACCATCTGCGACACTCCCCGGCGAAACATATTCCCGCAGACTTGGTCGGTATTTTTCTTTCAATATTTGACAGATCCCTCCGCGCTGCGAAGTTTGTCTTGCCTATAGTTCCCCCCACCCCTTCCTCACGAGCGAAGACGAAGCGCCTCGAACTCTCCCCCCACCCCTCCCCTGATAACCAAAGTGCCAGTAACTTTTATTCAGCGTCCGTTGGCAGCACTGTTGCCGGGGGTTGGAGCGTCTCCGTGTTGTCAGCTGGCGGGAATTATTCCGATTATGCTAATACGCCGCCTCCCCTCCCTCCGCGGTTGACTTTTGAGATTTATAACACCCTCACTCCCTCATGTGAGCAGTGTAGAACAGAGAGTTTCTTTTTTTCTCGTGAATCATTAAGGACAGATGCAAATTGATTTCGAAGACCACGTGTAGCCTTCTTTCTTCATTGAACTAGTGCTGCCAGGCCCTACAAATTTATCTGTAGACCTACGAATCTTTTCAAAAAATTAGGAAATTTAACTACGGTTTTTTGCCTCTTTTTATTACTTGTTGTGCTTTCCTTATATTCGTATACTTGTTAAACTCGCAGTGTATAGTGATACTAAGTCATTGTCAGTAATTATGAATAATTTCCTTGCAACCGTTGGCGTAAACCAACGATTGAAAACAAATAAAGCTCCTATTTTGTATGATAATAGATTTAAATTCAAACTTAAAAGACCGTAATACAGAACTATCGGCGCAGTCTTCATTCACAGTGTGTACTTTGCTCACAATTTAAAATTGCAATCTCAAAAGCTGTTGCATGCAATACAACCAGTAAAAGAAAATGTAACTATTTCTGAAGTTATGGATCTAGAGGGGACAGAAGAAGAAACAGAAAATTCCGACTCCGACCGAACTCGTGTTGGTAGTACTGATACGAGTGAATGTGGTACTGACATAGAGGATGAATAAAAAATTATGTTACCTATATAGATACATTTATGAATCATTATGTAAGATATTATATGATTTAGTAATGTTTAAAACACACATGTAATATGTAAGTTCCATAAATAAATCTAATTTATCAAATATATTGTTTTCTAAAAAAAAAAACAAATTTAGAAAAAAAACAAGGGTGCTAGTTTTTTTTCATGTTTTTTTCACAAATCTGAAAAAAAAATCGTTTTTTTTTTCAGTTTGCAACACTATACATCTGTGATTCCGTAAGACATTTTCTTTCATTAACAACGTATGGAAATCTAGAAAGCAAAATGTTGCGCAAGCATATCCTAACATTTATTAATACATCATTCTGATAGTTTCCCCGATGTCTGAACAGCTAATTCTTAACTGCTGGAGTTATGTCCACCAGGAGCTTAGGAAAGAATTTGTCGTCCACACACCAGATTCAGCCCTTGTCACAAATGTCTCACCTCCAATAACAAGAAATTTTTTATCAGAATGGATTGTAAAGCATAATCGGAAACCAGTAGCAAAACCGCCATACCGATGGGACAGTGATATGGGAAACGTCACTGAAGTTAAATGGCAGAATGGTCGGTCTACACGTAACGTCTTGACGGACGTCTTACTTGATCAGGCAAAAAGTATCAGACAAAACATTGCGTGTGAACTTCCAGAAAACGGATCAGCGGAAGCATTGTTTTCGGTCATGACTGACGTTTTCCTTTCTATCTTTAATCATTTCTAAGCTTGTGCGGAGCTAAAATGTCTATTACTTTGTTGTTTTTTTTTTCGATTTTTTTTTTTTTTACGCGGTGGTCTTTTAGAATCTTGGACAGTAATTCGTTTCGGAATTCATTGAGTTCTATCCTAGTTATCCTTGTATACGGCAAGTTAAAGTCAATTGACTGCCGGCCTCGGTAGCGTAGGGGCTAGAATGCTAGCTCCGCGTGCCGAAGGCCGCCGGTTCGAATCCAGCCGCGGGCATGGATGTTTAAGTGTTGTGTGTCCGTGTGAATGTCCTGTCCGTCCTGTGGCGTCCATACATTGGAAAAATACAATTTATATACTGGATAACGACTTATACGCTGAAAGCTATAACAATTACATTGAGCTGGCTGTATGGCCTCCGTTGCCAAATGCCAAAAAAAAAAAACAAAAAACAAAAAAAAAAAAAAAAAAAAAAAAAAAATTCCAATTGACGACAGCAACCGATACAAGAAAATATGCTTTGGTTGATAAATATAAGCAAATGTAACTTGGGGATACAAAGGAAGCGGAAATGAAAAAAAATAATCAGTTCTTTTCGTTCAGTGTTTCTTAAAAGGGTGCTAAAAATTAAGGAGTTGGCATATTTTGGTGTCGATGATATTTACAGCATGGTTTCCCCAAATCACTCCAGGTGAATGCCGCGATGCTTCCTTAAAAAAAAAGCCATGGCCGAATTCCTTCCCTTTCCTGGTCCCCAGTCCCATCCCGCCTCTAATGACCTTAGCCGAAAGCAATAAAGGAAAAAAAAGAAGATATTTACAGACCTTCTCTGTGGAATTTCGACCTTCTTTTATTCTTAAATTATAAAGATACCCCAATAGAAACAATTATCAATGCAGAAGATGATTCAGAAGTTAAAGTAAGTTGTTAACCACTGCAAATTATCAGGGCTGTACATTTCTATGTACATATAATTATGAATATTTCCTGGTGTCAACATTTCGTATATAACTCCACAAAATTCTGGCAGAAGGGCGTTTAGAGATTGCTGCGACATTACAGCTGTGAACTCAAGATTTTGAGATTGTTTCTACATTGTGATCTCTAGATCTTCGTAGTTTCTACTTGTTACTAGAAATCTTAACATATCCGTCAGTCTCTCAAGGGATGAGATTCTTCTTCTCACAGCAGTGTCTTGTATTTTTTTAGGATTATATCAAATAAGAGCCCATAACCATTCGTAAATAATTACGTCAATCTTCAGGTTCATGAGGTAATTTGCGAAGCAAATTCAAACGAAAAAACCTTTTCCTCTTTAGCAACCATCTTCTAGAATCTAGACCATTCTTACTTTATAATCTCATCGGACATATTGAAATAACCACGAAAAGTAATGCTTCACCAAGATTTCAATAGAACTGAGCTAAAGGCGGAAGTCAAAAACGGAAGAGTGTGGACGCGAGTTTTTGGTCTGTTTTGCCTGACGTCTTGCCTGATCAAGTAAAACGTCAGTCACGACGTTACTTGTAGATCGGCCTTTAGATTGCCCAAGACAGTTCTACCTCCGGGAATAGTGTTGAAGTCCAAATTGGGCTCATCACTCTAACAGGACGCGTCAATGAATGATTTATGTCGATGGCTTTGCTGGTGAATGCATCTTGGTTGTGCTGTAGCCACTCCCGAGCGTCTAAAGAAGACACTCCGGTATCTGACATGTGATGTGATGTTTGCGGAGCAGGGTAAGTGATACGAGCTGCCACTCCCCTCTGTCGATGTAACCAGACCCGACTGAGACAACACTGAGGCCGCTTTAACCCTTGATGTCGACGCCGTCGTAATATTTTAAACAGCTCCTCGTCCAAGCCTCTCTTTTTCCACCCTCCTCCGACTTGGAGTTTGTCCTCCTAAGAACTAATTTTGTTAAATGCTGGCTTTATAAGAGAGGCCTACCTGTGGCAATCCTTTAAGGAGGTTTGAGGATGTCTTTTAATGTAATGGCTATTCCGCAGCGCAAACTTAATACTCAGTGCTGCTAATTCTACGGATTTATCCGTAGATCTACGGATTTTTATGAAAAGTTAGGATTTTCGGATTTTGTTAAAATATCTACGGTTTTCTTTATACTTTTTACCATTTGTTGATTTGTCTTTATATTGGTGTTTTGTTAAACATTGAGCGTATAATGTTAATACATCAGAGATTTGTAAATAATTATGAATCGTTTACTTGCAACCGCTCGTGTGAACCAACGATTAAAACAAAGCTCATATTTTGTTTGGTAACAGATTTTATAGATCTTAATAGGCTGTAATACAATACTATCTTTATGCACGGTGACACGCTCCTTGGCACAGCTTACAAAACAGTGCCTTCCGAGAAGACTAAACAAATATCCGCAAATCAAAGTGGACTCAGTTCTTAACATTTCCTGTTACAGAAGATATGCTAAATTTAATAACAACAAAAAATGTATGGACACTAGGATAAAATAAAAGAAAGTGCAGTGATGAAAGTGTCGATGTATAAAATATGTTCGAGATATTTCTTACTTTCAATGTTGAATGTTATTTTTTTTTAATTTTAAAGACCTGGAAATAAAAATTAGCCCTAATTTTGACTCTCTCTTCAATAATTATTGTTTCGGCCTTTCAGTTAGCGAGTCTCCGGATTTTTGTACCAAATCTACGGAAATTTTAGAGGCCATCTACGGATATTCAATGCCAAGTGCCTGGCAGCACTGGTAATACTGTAAAAGAAATATATGTTGATTGATAGAAATATGATATTTTCGAGATTAAGATTAGTTTTTTAAATTATTTCTGTCTTAGGTATTTAAATTAAAATGAAACTTTCTCTTGAAGTTTATTAATATTGTTCTAAGAGATTTTCCACAGTACACACGTTATTCTTCGACATCATATATATTGTTTCTAAAATCTGTTTTTCTCCCTTCGTTCTCAACCATAATCGATAAATGAGGCATCATTTTAAAGATTAAGTTCTACACTTTGCTAATATCATTAATTAAGAAAGAAATTTTTCTAAATTCGCCTCGTAAATTGAAAAATTGTGAACCATTTTTTTTTCTTGCTTTAGATAGTTGCAAAAGGGTAATATAAAAAAAAACTGTTTGTTCTTTATTTATATATATGCTTTATACATGAGTTTTTGTTCTTGAAACAGAGTTGAATAATAAATTAGAGGATTTTTTGTTGGGATATGCGAACACCTGCATAAGGGATTGTATGTCTGTAATTTGTAAACCTTCTTCTACAAATTCATGTCTTTCAGCCTTGTAGTTTCAGCATTGTGAATGATAAAAGTCACGGTCATGCGATAGTTCATAGTCAAGCTGCTAGGCTTCGCTAGTGCCGATAAGAAGTGATCGCATACCGCTAGATAGCAGTACCACATACCATGGAGATATTGGTAAGCTGTATGTGTTTTATATAGTAAGTAGTTTTAAGGATATTTTTGTCTCTATTAAGGAAACATTTTATCATTTCTAATTGTTACCTAAGACGTTGTAAGTGTTATAAACAATTGCTAAAAATGAGCCGGGTCTTCCTTCATTCTACTATTAACTAACAACCTTGATACTCCCAAATTTTCTCACGTGCCACCTAGTAACTATGAAAATTCGAAAACAGAATTATTTTTCTCCAGATACTTTGGCCTTGATTATCTTCCTCTTCTGCACCAAAGCTTCTCATTGTTTTCTGTAAATTTTGGAGTCGTAATCATGGGTTGTCTCTTCTTCAGCTTCTTATGTCTGTTCACGATATGGTACTCTAGCATCTTTTATTCCTTTTACACGACCATACCATTCCAAAAATTTTCGTTCTGTAAGTTCATACATTTTCTTCTTTCACTTCCATTACCCTTATTATAGGTATTCCTTACTTTTTCCTTAGCTTGAATTTTTTGCTGATCGTCTCCAAAAATCTATTTCATCAATTAAATTATATTTTAGAACACAAGCTCAAAATATTTTTCTAATTGCTTATTATGTATAACAGTTCTACATAGATTTTACCGTGTCTGGTGGCTGAGCGATAACGCTTGAGCTCCAATTCGGGAGGACGCGGCTTTGCACCCCTGTCCAGTCTTGCGAATTTCTTTCTTCCAAGCTTTCCCGCAATCATTCCTGGCTAATACAAGACTAGTTCCTACTTAACAGCTGTGGCTGACTTTCTTCCCGTATCTTGCTCATATGACATTAAAAGAAAACAAACAAATATGGTATTACATCGTGCGTGGCACCCATTTGTTGAAAGTAAATCTTTTAACTTTTCTACCGGGCCTGTTAACGCTGTGGCATCGTATTCGGTAGACCTTGGGTTCAAATCCAATCTAGCCGTCCCGATTTCGCTTTTTTTTACGATTTCCCGAAATCGACGCAGGGAATGGAATAAACTACAAAGTGAAGTAATTAACAGATTACCAAAAACATTGAAGGAGTTTAACGTTGGAATTCGTAAAGGATTGGCTAGGTAGGAGATGAAAATGATGACATGTAAAGGTGGTGGTGCAGGGACATTAACACCGGAGTGTGTGTGTTCTCTGTCGTAACTTAAATTCAATAAAAAAAATTTAAGGCCGCGACCGAATTACTTCAAGTTCCTTAGCAAAAAAAAAGTACCTTTTCATTAATGTTTGAGAATGTTAAATACAGTAGAGGTATTTAAACGATTTGGAGTCAAATAAACCCGAATATTTTATCAACTCTGCAATTAGTGTGCTTGCTAATACTGCTTCGATTAATTGTATCACGGTGCAATTAAACTTCGTGTAATATTACAGACTGTAATGCTAAATACTTCATTTTGATTTATTTATTTCTTTCTTTTTACAGGAAACGTTTTCGCATACATTAAATTTAGGTTGTTTCCAATAATTTATTACACTGAATAGTCAAAGAAACTGGTACACCTGTCTAATATCGTGTAGGGCCTCCGCGAGCACGCAGAAGTGCCACAACATGACGTGGCATGGACTCTACTAATGTCTGAAGTAGTGCTGGAGGGAATTGACACCATGCATCCTGCAGGGCTGTGTATAAATCCGTAAGAGTACGAGGGGGTAGAGGTCTCTTCTGAACGGCACGTTGCAAGGCATCACAGATATGCTCAATAATTTTAATGTCTGGGGAGTTTGGTGGACAGCGGAGTTGTTTAAACTCAGAAGAATGTTCCTGGATCCACTCTGTAGCAATTCTGGACGTGTGGGGTGTCGCATTGTCCTGCTGGAAATGCTCATGACTGTCGGACTGAACAATGGACATAAATGGATGCAGGTGATCAGCCAGGATGTATACGTAAGTGTCGTATCTAGATTTATCAGGGGTCCCATGTCACTCCAACTGTACACGCTCCACAGCAATACAGAGCCTCCATCAGCTTGAACAGTCCCGTTCTTGACATGCAGGGTCCATGAATTAATGTGATTGTCTCCATACCCGTACACGTCCATCCGCTCGATACAATTGGAAACGAGACTCGTCATACCAGGCAACATGTTTCCAATGTCGGTGTTGACGGGCCCAGGCGAGACGTAAAGCTTTGTGTCGTGCACTCAGCAAGGGTACACGAGTAAGCCTTCGGCTCCTGAAGCCCATATCGAGGATGGTTCGCACGCTGACACTTGTTGATAGCCCGGTACTGAAATCCGCAGCAATTTGCGGAAGAGTTGCACTTCTGTCACGTTGAACGATTCTCTTCAGTCGTCGTTGGTTCCATTGTTACAGTTTTTCCGGCCGCAGCGATGTCGGAGATTAAATGTTTTACCGGATTCCCGATATTCACGGTGCACTCGTGAAATGGTTGTACGGGAAAATCCCCACTTCATCGCTACCTCGGAGATGCTGTGTCCCATCTCTCGTGCGCCGACTATAATACCACGTTCAAACTCAATTAAATCGCGATAACCTGCCATTGTAGCAGCAGTAACCGATATGACGCCTGCGCCAGACACCTGTTGTCTTATATAGTCGCTGCCGACCGCAGCGCCGTACTCTGAGTGTTTACATATCTCTGTGTTGGCATACGCATGCCTATACCAGTTTCTTTGGCTCTTCAGTGTTTATTCGTCAAACTAGTATATCATCTAAAATGTTAAATTTTCAATTTATTACTTTTTTCTATTCGTTACAGACTGTTGAATCATTTGGATCGTTAGTTACAAACGTTTCTGTGATCTCTATTGTATTGTCAACGTAGAAATGATATACGGACCGGCCAGAGTAGCTTATTGCGTTGTGGCACCGCACACTGGATCCGGGAGGTACAACGAACCGGGCACGAGCCCAGGCCGCCGCGTACCGGCCGTCCTGACTGTGGTTCTGGAGCCTTCGAGGTGAATACCGGGACGATCCCCAATCTTCGCCTTACAAATTAAACATGTTACTTATCGCACACAAAATATAGTTTCACGTTTACCGACAAATGGAAACACCTCCTTAGTGCGACCTGGCATTAGGTATAAAATGCTTGGCATCAGCAAGGGCATGCGGTGATAAAAAGAAACCATAGCAACGATAAGTAAAACTTATAGAAGGAAGCCGACCCCAAAAGTATGGAAGAAGAAGACATGATATATGGACGATAACGACACAGTTAAGTTTTAATCGGTTACACTTTCAAGCACTCCATTTTAGGTCCTCCTTATTGACTGCCATGGGCGCCGGGAAGGGGGTGCAAATAAATTCACAGAAAAAGATTAATAAACAAAAATTTATTATTAAACTCATTGTTTGAATAATAACTAAAGAGCCTAGGCTGTTTTCCAAATTTGTTCAACGCCTTGTCAATAAACTCAGTAGCCTTAGTTAATAAATGTTATAATTATATAATATATAAAAAGATACAGATGCACCTCCCTTAAAGTAATCCTGCCGGCGCCCAAGTTGACGCACAATTTTTCTGTCGTCTGTTCCTTTATTCACACTTATATTTATCTCTACTTATGCAATTTTTTTTTTTTTTTTTTTTTTGCGTAACTTATTTTTCGCTATGGCTCTACGCCTCGTCGACGTCGAGGTCATTAGAGGCGGGATGGGACTTGGAACAAGTAACTGGAAATAATTCGGCCATGGCCTTTTTAAGCAAGTATCCCGTTGCTTGGAGAGATCTGGGGTAAGCATGGAGAACCCAAATCTGGATACCCGGATGGGAATTCAAACCGGCGTCCTTCTGAATGCGATGCCAGACCGTTACCTCCACGCTTGGTGCGTAACTTGGCACGTAAAATAAATAAATAGAAAACTTGCGGTGTTCCCTTCTGCATCCCTGTGACAATCTGTGGTTCTGTGTTGTTATTGCATGTCATCTATCAGACTTGAGGACACAATGCTTGATAATTATATTTAAGAACCAAAATTTTACTTTAGGATTGAATGAAATGACGGCAAAAAGCATTTGGATACGATACAACTGATTTTTCATGTAGACCACAATGTTCAGTTACTGACCATAAGATATTGAGGAAATTCCACCTATGTGATATCAAAACTTAATATGATACTTACATTATGGCCCGTCCTGTAACAAGAGTAAATATACAGTAATTCATAAATATCTACGGGATTTCTGAAATTTATTGTCTTCTCACTATGTCGGATAGAAGAAAAACATTCACATTTATACATGCAGAATCTTTCCAAGTTTTATAATAGGCTTTTGGGTTATTTGTTGATTTAGCCAGTAGCGTTGAATACAAATCATTCTGCATATTAGAATTCGTTAAATGTGTGACAGTTTTGAAAGTTCAACCGAAATTTCATACAAAATAATGCGCAAAACCATCTGCAGGCAAAATAATTAAAGATGGTGATAAGCATTTGAATGCATGAAATAACTACTCCAAAGAATCAATTTTCACTTACGTTTGTTCTTTCCGCGAGCACTTCAATACACTGTGCTCACAGCAATGGCATCAACACGATCAAAGATAATAAACACAATCATTCAAATATTCCAGCGATTCTAGCTTTCAGTTAATTTACCACTCTCGGCTCAACTAATACTTCTCTGCCGCTTGTTTATATAGACACTAAAAAAAGATCCTATCAAAGTTTCTCGATTTCTAATAATATTTTAACTAATAAATCTATACAAAATTAATTAAAAATTGTACAAAATCACTCACAATCATATAAAACATCTTGAAATGAAAGTTAATACTGTTTACATGCGTTTACACTCAAAATTACCAACATAAACCAGCCCAAAACCGAACACCGTAGCTCACATCAACACTTACAATTACAACCTTTTAATTAATGTTTCATCGAAAATAGTCCTTGAAAACATTTAATTGCACTTACAATGTTTCTCTGTTGACTTACGTGACAAATATACACAAATTCACAATTAGTCACACAAAATATATACAGATCCCTAATTAATCAACTACCATCTTGCTACATATAATTCTTCGAATAAAATCTAATACAAGGGCTTAAGCTGACGGTTGCTATAGTGGGACGCGTGTGGAAGGAACTTCGATACACGAATGTTGTCTGTGGTGTCACGTGGTACATCAGATTCTGTATGTGCAGGTGAGATAGTTTTTGATATATCTGTCAAAACCTCTGAACAAACCGAGCTTGGTTGGTGAGCGATAACGCCCTGGCCTCGCATTCGGAAGAACGTGCGTTCGAATCCCCATCCAGGCATCCATATTTGGGTTTTGCATGGTTTCCTCAAATCACTCCAGGCGACTGCCCGGGTGTTTCCTTCAAAAAAGGCCATGGCTGAATTCCTTCCCGTTCCTTGTCCCCCAGTATTATCCCACCCGTAAGGGAACGTCCATAAACCACGTAGCTCCATTTTGACCTCTTGTGAAACTCCCTCTCCTCCCCCCTCCCCCTACGTAGCCCGTCGTGGTTTTTGTCTCTACTCCTCCCCCCATTCTCCCCCCCTCCCCCATGTAGCTCATAGCTTTTTTTCCTACTGATTGCAGAAGACATTTTGTATTTTTTGTCTATTGTGGAACTCCTTGTAAATTTAGCTCGTACGTCACAGAAGTTCTTTACGAAAAACACTATTCCAAAGAAACTTTCACCAAAAATATAGATCATTGTCTTAAAACGCTGCAACCGAAATTACATATGGGGATAATTAATTGACGGAAATATATATTCACATGCTGTTGTGCGTTCTGTACCTGTGACAAATAATATGAATGAAAAGCTACGTGGCCCGGCTTGAAACCCCCCCACCCCGACCCCCAACCCCACGTAGCCAAGTGTAGCTTTCCAGCCAACCCCTCCCCTCCTAGACCAAGCCACGTAGTTTATGGACGCTCCCTAATGACCTTGACGTCGACGAGGCGTGAAAGCATAAGAACCCTCTACACAACTAATGCCCGAAATTACGAATCACTCTCTTTTCTGCTGCCTTTATAATCTATGTTTGAACAGAGTAAAGACGTAGGAGAAACATTGTGTTTGGCTGTAATTTGATAAGAAGTCTACAATAGCGATAATCATATAGTGGGTGCATGCTGTGAAGCTTGTAGCTTCATTAAAGCGGCTCGGGGTCAAACTTCTGAATGCAATACCGAAACCGCAAGACGTGCGAAGTTTGCGTCCCAGGTCACGTTTAGTTCGGGCTACTTGCCGCAAGGTGGTGCCACTACCTTCCCAACTCCGGCCGGAAGGGTTGGTCCCGCTGCCTCTCCTCCTCTCGTTTCTCTCTCTTTCTATCCCCCTTCCGTTTTCTTTCCGTCTCTCTCGCTCGCAGTTTTTAAGAATTCCGCACGGCACGGGAGTGCACCCACAGCCTCGCCCGTTATACATTTATAATATTAAAAAAATAAGGAACGCGGAACGGAAGTTGGAAAAAAGTAAAAAGGGCGCCTCCCGCATTTCCCTCTCTCTTTTTTCGTTTTCATTCCGTACCTTCAGGCGAACAGGTGTTGCCGAGGGGGGGAGCAAGTGGTTGGCATATGGACGGAGAGCTCGCCTGAATGCGAAAGTAGAGTCCCAGACATTAAGACTGTGCACAGACTACAGAGCTTTATGCTAACCTCACCGTGTACGGTATACCTCGTTCGTCCAAATTTAGTTCGAACGTAACTGAAATATTACGAACAAAACTTAGCGTTCTCTCCTCGCATTCGGGAGGACGGCCGTTCGAATCCCCGTCCGGGCATCCAGATTTGGGTTTTCCATGGTTTCCCCAAATCACTCCAGGCAAATGCCGGGATGCTTCCTTCAAAAGGCCATGGCCGAATTCCTTCCCATTCCTTGCCCCCATCCTTGCCCCCCATCCTTTCCCGTCTCTAAAGACCTCGATGTTAAAAAGAGACGTAAAGCAGTTACAAAAAAAAAAAAACGAACAAAACCATTCCAATCAAAGAGATTTTGCCAAAATTATAAGTCCGTGACCATTTTTTTTGCTTATTGTCACGGGTCTATAACAGTTCTATTTTTTATGGTCAAACATTATGACAGGTTGACCTGATCTGACCAAATACCAACTTGACCTGTGTTTCACCCTTAGGATGAATAAAATCTCTTGAGCTTGAAGAACTCAGAAGTATTAATAGACTGTAGGTATTAAACACAGACAGGGACGATCGCGCTGTCGTATAACTGTTTCAAAGGTTGTAGACTGGAACTTGCTGAAATACTAACTTGACTTGTATTGAGAACTTAATGCAGAGTCCAGATTATTAAACAGCTGAACAACTGCAAAGAAATGAATTGCCAGCATACTCGATTCGGTAACATATTTGGTCTGATGTCCAATATAAACTACCTAATTATTCACGTACAGCGAACAGGAACAAAGACCATTAACGAAAGTGATCAGTAAAATATGTAAAAAGCAAATAAATCGTAATGTATCAACTTTGGTCAAGCAACAAAATTATCGAAAGTTTTAATGAATTTAGCCTAGGCCGGAATGAAAATTGGCATTCGTGGTTTCTTTTTTTTTTTTACGCCTCGTTGACATCGAGGTCATTGGAGGTTTCAGCAGAGACCGTGAGTAACTTAAGTTTTTACTATTGAGAAAGAAGTTCCACGTTTTTTCAGACGTAAAGTTATCATTTATTTTTTAATATGAAATTCTACGAAAAACAAATTTAATAAATGTCTTATGGCAATTAATAATTTGGTATCAGTCGCTTAGCTATTAAATTGTGGACATAACCTCGAATTTATTCTACTGATATCTCTGGTGGCTGTTGATTTGCGAGCGAAGGCTGACACGTTACACTGTTCTCCAGCCAATAGCTACAGAGGTGAGTGAACTTAGGAACCTATATAGCAGATTGGTTTACACGTTGCTATTGATTCTGGGAAATCAGTGTTATACCTTGGTAGCAGTCATTCTACAGGACGCAGATTTGTTTCCTGTTCCGGCTATACGGCTCTCTACGGTTTCCTAAAATCGTCCGAGATGAACAACAAAATAGTTCCTTAAAAATTCTTTACTCGATTTTCACCATTCTTCCTATCCATTACCCTTTTGGGTCACATTCAAACGAGAAGAACACGTCTGATTGGTCGTCTGATCCACTACAAGTAATTCCTGACAGCGGTAGTGGGACGTTCCATTGGTTGCAGAATACTGAGAGGTAAACCACATCTTGCGTATTATTCATTATTCGGGTTAAGGATCGACCATTAGTTGCGTAAGGTAAAATAGAGGGAGGGCTTCAGGCAAAATCTCGCCAAATCTCGTTTAAAAGAGGGGAGGGTCAATGAAAATCTCTTGTCACCTTTTTAATATCATCTTTCTTCTCTTATTTCACAGAAAAAAAATTGTAGTACACGCAAGTCAATATCAACAGCTAAGTATTTAGTGGCATGAAGAAAAATACATGAACATATCAAATAAATTTAATTATTTAAAAATTAAAAGCACAAAGAAAATTTCACGTGAGGGTGGGAGGATCCCACTAAATCTTAAGAAATTTCACTAATGGGGAAAGGGAGGTCCACATTTAAGAAAAAACACCTAACGCCATGGCTGTATTTAGCTTTGTGGGGCCCTAGGCTACACATGTGATGCGGGCCCCTGTCGGCAGAAGTGTAATAATTTATGGGCGAACTTTTTTTTACTGGCATAGAAGGGGACCCCTCCGGATGTGGTGTGGGCCCCCTCTTTGTGGTGCGTGTCTGTAGGCTACAACCAAGGTAGCCTATGCCTAAATGCGGACCTGCTTCACACAGTTAATGGACGTCCCATTATGGGAGATACAGGATGTGCTGCCTAACGTGAGCTGAAAATGCAGGGAAAGAAGAGAGTGTAAAACCTTTGGGTTGGCATCTGCAGAAGAAGACGGCACGTGGAAAAAGTTTATAGTAGTCAAGAACAGCTAAAGAAAGTTTGTATTTTTAGAAGCAGAATTCTTGCGGTGAAACTTTTCGTTTTTGCTAATTCTGTATAAAGCGACGCCGGAAAGGAAGTTGAATACAATAATCCTTTATAACGATATATTATCTGGTTAGTTATAATTAATACTAACTTCAAAGCCTGTCTAAAATGACGGATTGAACGCAATAAATAGCAATTCATTTCTTTTAAATGAATAGAATCTTTATTAAATAATGCTCATAACTTTAATTGAAGCATTACAGAAACATAGACAAGTATCCTAAATTCTTTTTTGCTCCAACGGCGACGAATATGGGCGGAGAGTGAAATCGTTTCTGGCCGCTGCTAACCTGCCAATCAAGACCGGGCGCGTGACGTCACAGCATGAAAGACACGATGACCAAAGTGGCTTCTTAGTAGTATTGTTGACTCTAACACTCTGTAGCTACGCTATAAATAATATCCACTAATGAAAAAATTCTCTCATCTTAAACATGTCTCGGCCAACAGAAATTTTTTGACTGAATTGCATCACTTGATTAATGAGTTCAATTCGTGATAGGGCCATTCTAGATAAATGTTGCTAACGTTCCCTTAAAATGCCGTGACCAATTTCCTGCCGCATTCGAGTTAATAATAACATTGAGGTTTAATAAGAACGTAACACTTAGTAGCTTTTGCATATTGTACTACTGTAATGGCGTCATCACTTTGAGGAAGCTGTTTGAATAATAAGTTGTGGCTCCGTGTTCTTTATATCTGCCGCCTACCGTGAAAGGATTAAGAACGCGTTGTTCAAGCAAGGACCTGCCCCTACCTGCAGGAGCGGCAGGCGGCACTTTAAGGAATTATCGCTGCTGGATGAAGGAAACGGGAGTTAAAGGGGTGAGGGCTGGAGTTGCCGACTCGCGTAACGAAAATTAAGACACTTGAGCGGTGCCGTTTGGGTCGACTTTTAATGCAGTCGGAGAATTGTCTAACGCCGTCTCGCCCGGCTACATGGGCGTAGAAATGTCTTTTGGGAGCACGAGCCTTAGTTATACGAGGCGCGTGACATAAGTTCGTGACTTGTCAATGAAATCTGTATTATCAACACTGCGAAAAGTATATATAACTAGGTTATGCCAGCGACTTCGTTCATGTGGGCTACCAATACGTGGACAGGCTTATTAAATTATTTGAGACTAGTATAAGCCGGCGATCGTTTTTTGCGTATGGCCATGGGTCTAGAATACTTCCAGTTCTTAGGATCAAAGATAATGACAGGTTTACCTAATCTGGCCAAATGCGAACTTGACCAGTTGATTTTGAAGAACACAGAAGTATTCATAGACATATTAAACACTGGCAGAGACGGCCGCGCTAAAGCGCAATTGTTTCAAAAGTCACCGTTGCGAGTCTCGAACCGGCTCGTATACAAACTTGTATTGTTTGACCCTAAAGGTTCACTCCTCAAAATTTGAAGAATTTCTGTCTAAAAGGAATGCGCATTTCCTTCGAAAGCATCAACTTGTTTTTTTACTGAGGCTGGCGAGATGTGATCGTAATGTAATCTTTGGTCAGGATGCCTGTAGTGGACAGAGAACTTAACACAAATTCCAGATTACTGAATAGTCAAGAAACTCCGAAGAAGTGAACTGCCAGAATACTCTATTAAATAATATGTACGGTTTGATTTCCACTTTAAATATTCTAATAACTCGCGTACAGCGAACACGAACAAAAACCATTAACGAAAGTGGTCAGCAAAATACGTAAAAATCAAATAAACCTTAATGTCAAGGAGCAACATTAGCAAAAGAATTGAATTGAAACTTAGCCTAGTCCGGAATGGCATTCGTGTTTACAATAGAGACCACCAGTAATTTAAGTTTCTCCAAAATTTTGATGTTGCTTTCATCAACGTGTAACCGAAAAGTAGTTCCACGGTTTTTCGGCAGTAAAGTTTTTCCATAATTTTTAAGTATGAAGTGCTTTCAAAAGCAAAATTAACGAATGTTTTCTGGCAATTAATTTGAAAGCAGTTTGGTTAGCTATTATATAGTGTTCATAACCTTCAATTTCTTCTAAAAACATCTCTAGTCACTGTTAATGTCCGAGTGAAGGTCGCCTCGTGATGTCACCATTCTCCAGCCAATTGCTGTAGAGGTGAGTGAGTGTAGGAAATTATATAGTAGATGATTTCGTTCTTATTGTGTTTATTGTTTCGATGTGTTCGCATTCCAGACTAAAATAGTCTTGGAATTTTTTACTGCAATAGTGACCGTGGGCAGTAAGTTCGACGCCTCTATCTGATATTAATTTGGACGCAAACAACTGTTTATGGATTCTGCAGTGGATCTTTTTCGGGTAGGTCCTGTTTTGTAATTCTGCGTCCCTACGCAACGACTTGGAATTATTTTTAATTACCGGTATGAAATTCTTTACTTGCTGGTGACAGAGAACATCATACGGCTTTACAAAAGGTAAGTAGATTCGACAGTACAAGCCGGCTGACTTTTTGATCACCCACAAACGATGAGTCCTAAGTCACTGTACCAGTCTCACCACCCCTGGAATCCACCAATAAACATAATATGTTGTTCGGTGTTGTACCGAAGCAAACGCCTTGGCATACACCTTGCACTTACTACGGTGTTCTCATAACATAGGCAAGTATCAGGTAAACATTAACGCAAAGAGCCGGGATGCTTCCTTCAAAAGGCCATGGCCGAATTCCTTCCCATTCCTTGCCCCCCATCCTTTCCCGTCTCTAACGACCTAGTTGTTATAGGAGACGTTAAGCAGTTAAAAAAAAAAATAATAATAACGCAAAGAGCGTGAGAGATCTCCGGGGGAGGTAGGGTCAGTTATTGCAGCGTGTGACGTCATATCGCGGGTTGTAACAGGTGTCTTCCCAGCTGTAACGTGATGGCCGCCGCAAGATGGATGACCGGGGGAGAGGACAATACAACTGAGGGTCGCCGGGGGGCTGGGAGACCGAGTGCCGTACAGTATGCCTCGGCATTACCGTGACAGGGTCGTCACCAAGGTGCAAACAACAACTCGACCTTCAGAGATATTAACAGATAGCGCTGCAGAAACATTGCTTCAAGTTTTGACACATGCTTATCCACACTATCGATCTGAACATTACAACACTTGCCAAGTACAGTATACTAGGATCACGTTTTGACAGAATGTACTAGGTCTACCTACATCTACATCCATACTCTGCAATTCACAAACATTGTGGGTGGCAGAGAGTGCTAAGCACCAATCTTAAATCTGCGCATTCCAATCCCGAATAGCACGAGGAAAGAAAGAATACATAAAAGCATCCGTACGGCATCTTATTTCTCGAATCTTATCCCTCCGGTCATTGTGACCCAAATAGGTTGGTGGAAGAAGTAACTCACTGCACTGGTAGCTCATAGAATTTCGCATTTTCTACAATAAATTTAAACGTAAATGACGTCGTCTGTCTTCCAGACTATCGCAGCCCAATCTATGTATCAATTCTGTGACGCTTTCATAAGGGCTGTAACAATGTCACGAATCGAGCGGCTCTCCTCTGTACCCTCTCCACTGAGTCAATCAGGCCCTTGCGATACGGATCCCAAACTCCACAACAGTAATCCAGATGCGGACGCACTAGTTTCTTATACGCTATTTCCTTTGTACATATGAGCATTACAATTGCTCAGAATACGACCTATAAATCGTAATTTAGAATTAGCTTTGCCTACGACGGAAGTTATGCGCAAGTCCCATTTCATGTTGCTTTGTACTATTACCCCCAGATACTTCATGGAATCATCACCTCCACACTGTTTAGTAGAAAATGAACATTCATCATTACATTTGCACAAGTACCTAGAGTGAAGCAAGAGGCGGCACAATAGGTAAAACCAGAATTGTTACATCTGAAGCATTTAACCACTGGTAGAATGTTTGTGCTGCCATCTCTATGCGAAACGCGTAACTTGTGTTCTATATGATCGGTGTATTTCGCCAGAAGATGAAGTCTTAGAGCGGCGTTGAAACGTCGTCTCAGATTGAAGCGCTTCGCCGATGGAAGGCCCGAAAACTTTTCATACTGTTGATACATCGGGATAGCGTTCAATATTTCAGGTGTATTTATGTTTGTGTAATGCATAGCTTAGGAGAGAGATATTGGGGACCGTTGGAGCATTCACCTAGGTGAATCCAGAAAACCGCAGTCAGGGGGCCGAACACGGAGTCTACGAGTCTAATCTGGTCTCATTGTATCATCTCCTCGATCATGAATTCCTGGTGACTTTTCCCGAAAACCAGAGCGGACAACGTGAAGAGGACATAATAAGGAAGCAGTTAAGACAAATTTCAACAGGTTAGTACCAAATATTTTTGAATAAAAATCCAATTTCTAACAACTGTTTTTTATTGACTTTCATCTTCCAGAAGCGTTTCGCCCTTCTGGAGTGGGGCATCGTCAGTGGCTATAAATAACATAATATTATCATCATATTTGTGTATGTGAATTATGTACATTAATTATATACATATGTTCATCCATTTAAAACTTTAACGTCTGTATGTTTAATCTGCTGTAATTATTCTATATATTGTTTTATAGTATCTGTGTTCAGATTGAACATACAGACGTTAAAGTTTTAAATGCATGAACATACGTATATAATTAATGTACATAATTCACATACACAAATATGATGATAATATTATGTTATTTATAGCCACTGACGATGCCCCACTCCAGAAGGGCGAAACGCGTCTTGTAGATGAAAGTCAATAAAAAACAGTTGTTAGAAGACAGATTTTTATTCAAAAATATTTATGCAACAACTGCGGAACATGGCCAACAACAATATTAAGGTTAATACCAGTTTTGGGAAGGTGGGGAATATCCCCTTCCACCCGAAGAAGCTTTTCGGACAGTTTTGTTTCTGTTTGGGAAATATTTCATGATTTATAATTGTTTAGTGAGATGTTGCTTTGCTACGTACCTATTTTAATTGACAAAAAAAAAGGAATGCTGTAAATGAGTTCGTTTTTTTTTCATCCTATGACAAACCACCAAATTTTCACTCGAGACACCTGGTCTACATATAAATTACATGTTTTCTGTTTGTTTAGTATAGAAATGAATAGATATAAAATACTATACACTTTCCTCCCAACTAGTATTTGTATTGGTCTATAGAGTTTTCTTTATGGCTTGGGCAAGAATAAACAAAATGAATGTTCAGGTATTTATTGAAGAGTTCGTTTAGGAGGGCAGGTATTCGCGCAGGAATTTGTTGGGTCTGGCGTTTGTGGTGGACGTTGAGTTGGGCGGCCGACAGTTTAGCGAGACAAGTCAGCAACACGGCCGGCGGCCATCCATCTTCCGTGACGTCACAGCCAACAGCTGAGCGGACAGCGCCGGTAGCGGGACTAACAGGGGCCGGCCGTCAGTTGAGAAAGCACCGAGGCAACTGGCAAATAGTACTGCACACGCGAGGAGTAATCGCAGAAATAAGCTGCTGTGGGCCTTGACGTGGCATCTCTGACACTTCTGTGTTAATCTTGTGAGTAGGAGGAAGCGTTCATAACCATTCGCGCACGAATTACTAAGCTCATCTTATCGAAAGGAGGCAGCAAAGTGTTGAGCGGAACCTAAGCTAAACCGACAATCCAATAAGATTGCTACCGCACATGGTGGTGTAACTGTTAACGTTCTGGCATCGCATTCGGGAAGACAGTGGTTCGAATCCCCGTCCGGGCATACACATTTGGGTTTTCCATGGATTCCCAAATCAATCTAGGCAAATGCCGGAATGCTTCCTTCAAAAGGCCATGGCCGAATTCCTTCCCATTCCTTGTCCGCCATCCTTTCCCGTCTCTAAAGACCTCGCTGTTAAAGAGACGTTAATCAGTTAAAAAAAACTAAGATTGCTGTCACTTTTGAAACTAAATCTAATTGCTTCTGTAGTATACCAAGCGTAATTGTCGGAGCAACACTGCAATTTAGGGCTAATTCAGACCCGCAATATAACTTTGACCCAACACTGACTTAATAATAATAATAATAAATTAATTTATTTTATCCATAATTCTCTATATTGACGTGACTGTATTAATCAGACAAAAGGTAGAATGAGAAACAGCCTTCAGTCACTAGAACACAAATTTTATTATATAGGACTAATTTTATTGTAATACTATAAAATTTGTATTCTAGTTACTGAAGGCTGTTTCTCATTCTACCTTTTGTCTGAAAAATAATAATATTTCATTAAATTTCAATGGAGTGCACACTCTGATGTCAATTTCCCTACCACCCATCTTCCCCCTTACCTGCACCCACCTACATTTGCTTTTAGAAAATTTTAACTTTAAATTCTTTCAACGTTTTGGTAAATTATTCATCATTTCCGTAGGTAACTTTTTCTATTCCCTCACATCCTCACCCAAAAAAGGGATCTTCCCATTCCCTTGTGCCTGAAATCGAGTGCCAGCTTGTGGTGGTCATCTTTTCCCTTCTATGCGTTACTTTTAGTTGTTACACCAATATCTTTCCATGCCTCATCACCAATATAGGACTTGTACACTCCCATGACACTCTTCACCCACACCTTGTCTTTCAACGAATCCCATTCCAGCTCTTTTATCATATCTGTTACTGACTGCATTCTGTGGTAATTTCCAGAAAGAAATCTAGCAGCCCTTAGACACACAGAGTCAGAGAAAAAAAAATACAGATTTTTTTCTTCTTTGGGTGAAATACCCGAATCCGGGTTTTTACTGCTTATCTATCGTCTCTTAACAGCGAGGTATTTAGAGAAGGGAAAGGATGGGGGCAAGGAATGGGAAGAAATTCGGCCATGACCTTTTGAAGAAAGCATCCCGGCATTTGCCTGGAGTGATTGGGAAACCATGGAGAACCCAAATCTGGATGCCCGGACGGGGATTCGAACGGCCATCCTCCCGAATGCAAGGCCAGAACGCTAACCGTTACACCACCACACTCGGTCACGAATCCGAGGGTAAGCGGTTACCATGGAGGATGTTTACCCCTCCATGGATATGATGAAATGGAGTATTTTCCCAATGCCTTTCCCCATTACGACAATGTTCGTAAATGTTACTGTAAGTATGTATTACTGTGTTGTGCGTGCGTTCAGTGTAGAATGTTGTTTGTATATAAGATTAAAGATGAAAGAAGGGAGAGAGTGAAATTCGCTACTTGCCCATTGAGGATAACTCTTCCGAAAGACATCATGGGACTTATCGACCCCATCCGAAGAACGAATTACGATCAACACTCAATGTGCTCTGTGAAGAGATTTGGAACTTTACCCAGGACTTTGGCGCACAATCTGATGATTAGGAATTGTGCACCACCACCTTTCCTATCCTGCCGGCCAAGTCCTCATGATGAAAATTTCTTCCACGACCGGGACTTGAATCCGCCAACCCCGCTTCAGCGCCGGACGCCAGCTGAGTAAACGATGCGTGCAGTTATAGACTGTTTATCTCTAGTTTTTAAATTCATTTCCACACACTATCGTAGCAGAATTTCCATATCCTCACTTCTTTTAACATAAATCCGCTCTATCTTCAATTAATAAAGTAACTGACAGTTAGAGTTGTCTGATGGATTTTAATCAGCTGTAAATGCAAAATTGAAAATCACAAGTATAGTTACTCGTGTTTGTATCACGATATTCATGCTGGCTAACCAATCAATCAAATGTGCTGTTAGAGTAGCTTAGTTAATTTTTCCCATGAAGTCAGTATCTTTCTTTTTTGTGGTAACCTTTCCCTCGAGGTATTGCATCTGCGTCCAAAAACCTTAACAAAAAATCTTACACAAAAAAAATAAACATGCAATATTTCCGTTTTAGCCTTTACTAATACTGTAGACAGGATGAAGCGCGAGGCTGTATTGATGGCTTATTGGTCGTTAATAAGTATAATTTTAAAGCGTTAGGCATTGTGGGTGACAAAAATAAGGTGATTGGAAATTTTAAACGCAGAATGAAAATTAGTAATAGGTAATAGTGTGGTAGCGGGCGCTGAAGCGCCACTACTATGGTTTCGTTAAATACAACGGCACCAAATTTGAGTCCTGATCCTCACCTACCAGCCGTCCTGATTGAGGTTATATGATGTTTTCCGGAATCGCCTAGGAAAGTGCTGTGACAGTCCGCAATCTCCTACTCTAAAAGTACACATTTCACAAACTAAAATACATTTTTTTTTGTTTTACTTTTGGTTTTACGCCTCGTCGATGTTGGCGTCATTAGAGGCCTGAACACGAACGAATCGACCATTGCCTTTTTGAAGGAACCATCCGGGCATTCACATGTAATGATGCAGGGAAACAGTAGAAAACCTATATCTGGATGGCCGGACGGGGATTCGACCAAGCGTCCTCCCAAATGCGAGACCAGAGTATTACCGCTCACCCACCACGCTCGATAACAATCCACATATGTTACAGAACATGATATACACTTTTGCGCAAGAAAACATTCCACCTTTCCTTTCCCCTCAACACCCCCCCCCCTCCCCACCATCACCGCTCTTGTATTTATGATAGAGGCCGGTGCTAACAAGAAAGTAGTGTGTATGTAGTCCACATTACACGTTACGAGGGGGGGGGGGGGAAATGAATAAACTGTATTTACAGGGGATCGATTCAGCAGGGTTGGAATGTGAACCGGAAGAAAAATATTACGTAAGATAGAGACCAATTAACCCCTACTGAGTTCGGATGTTGATGTGGCTTCAGAGAGCACAACGACAGTTCAGAAAGTGAAAAAAAAAAAAAAATTACTGACTCATGAGAATTGTAGGAGCTAGTGTCGACGGCTAAAGGCATCATTCATCAGTCATCATTTTATACAATTGGTTCATGGCGAGGAAGTAATCGAAAGATTATTCAAGCTGATATCAAAAAGTTATGAAACAGGAGAAATTCCAACTGATTTTAATAAAAATATAATCTTCACACTTCCAAGAAAGCACAAGCCGACAAATGTGAGAATTATCGCACCATTAGTCTAACATCACGTGCTTCAAAATTACTGACCAGAATAATATACAGAAGGATGGAAAGGGTAGTAGAAGAGATAGTAGATGAAGATCAGTTTGGGTTTAGGAAAAATCGCGGTACAAGGGAAGCAATTCTGTCTTTAAGATTAATACTTGAAGCGCGGATCAAGAAAAACAAAGATACTTTTATGGTATTGTTGATTTAGAAAAAGCTTTTGATAATGTTAGGTGGGACAAGATGTTCAAAATTTTAAAGAAGTCAGGTCTAAAGTATCGAGATAAAAGAATATAAACTATATGAGAATCAAGTGGCTCTAATAAAAGTAGAGAATCACGAGAGACAAGCATCAGTCAAAAAGGGTGTGAGACAAGGTTGTAGTCTATCCCCGTTAATATTCAACTTGTATGTAGAAGAAGCAATGAAGAAAGTCAAAGAAAAATTTCCATGTGGCATAAGCTTTCAGGGAGAAAAAATCAGTATGCTACGATTTGCTGATGTCATTGTCTTGTTAGCAGAGAGGGCTGAAGATATTGAGAAGTTATTGAATGGCATGAACAAAATACTGAAGGAAGATTTTGGACTGAATATAAATCAAAGTAAAACAAAAGTGATGAAATGTAGCAGAAATGACACCAATACTAGCAGATTAAATATAAAAATAGGATCTGATGCAATAGGAGAAGTGAGTCAGTTCTGTTACTTGGGAAGCAAAATTACAACCGATGGCCGAAGCAGGAATGATGTTAAAAGCAGAATAGCACTAGCAAAAAGAGCCTTCATGAAAAAGAGAAACCTTTTAGTTTCAAATATTGATCTAGGAATTAGAAAGAACTTTTTAAAACTCTATGTGTGGAGCACAGCACTTTACGGTAGCGAAACATGGACTTTAGGAATACCGGAAAGAAACAATCTTGAAGCATTTGAAATGTGGTGCTACAGAAGAATGCTGAAAATTAAGTGGACAGACAAAGTAAGAAAAGAACGAGTTTTGGAAATGATGGGTGAGAAAAGAAGTTTATGGAAGAAGCTTACAGGAAGAAGAGACAGGCTGGTAGGTCATATTTTGAGACGTGCTGGATTGGTTAATTTGTTAGTGGAGAGAACAGTCGAAGGTAAGAACTGTAGAAGACAGAGATTAGAATATATGAAGCAGATAATTGAGGACGTGGGTTGTAGGGGGTATGTAGAAATGAAGAGGTTAGTACAGCATAGGAAGGGATGGAGGATTGCATCAAACCAGTCGAATGACTGACGACAACAAAAAAAAATAAAAAAACGCTCTCTTGCTCCATACCGTTATTCGTTAAGTTCACCGTTTTATTATTTAATCTTATGCTCGCGTTAGTTGATTCTTGTTTCTCTTTAGGACTTAATACAATATTCTAATCGGGGTAAAAAAATACGATCGCCTCACTGATACAATTGCTTTTAATGCAGTTGAAGACAGAGATTTTAAATATTTAATGAAGCACTTAGAACCGTTATACAAAGTCCTTTCTCGTGGAACTATCAAAACAAAAATGATAAGGAATATAAAAAAAATTTAAAAGTTGTGAAGGAGAGTGTGAAAAGTGTGAAGGATTTTTCTATTATTACGCGTGTCTGGTCTAGTTCAACACTGGCTATTTAGATATTGCGATACATTTTTTTTTCTTGGAAATGAATTAAAATCAATCATGATTGATACACGAGTTGGATTAAGATACGTTCAAATTTACAATTAATCACTTGCGCAAAGTAGCCTCATCGGTTCCCTCTGAACGCCTCTTCTCAATGTCACTCAAATTAGGAATAGATTTCACAACGAGCGGGGTGGTGTAACGGTTAGCGTTCTCGCCTCGCATTCGGGAGGACGGCGGTTCGAATCCCCGTCCGGGCATCCAGATTTGGGTTTTCCATGGTTTCCCCAAATCACTCCAGGCAAATGCCGGGTTGCTTCCTTTAAAAGGCCATGGCCGAATTCCTTCCCATTCCTTGCCCCCATCCTTGCCCCCGTCCTTGCCCCCCCCCCATCCTTTCCCGTCTCTAAAGACCTCGATGATAAAAAGAGACGTAAAGCAGTTACAAAAACAAAAAAACAAAAACGAAAAAAAACAAAAAAAAAGATTTCACGGGAAAAGGTTAATCAAACCACTGATTCCAGGATCTCTTGACGTTGAATATTTGTAGGCGTAAAGTTTTTCCAATAAACTACCTCAAATTTATATTTGATTTTCATACTTGTTTCTAATATAATACATATTAATATCGGAAAATATCGATGTTATCGGGTGATGCGGCCGATATTATTGATAGTTGATTGCATTCAACATAAATATCAATATACTTATCGATATTGATATTAACTTGTATCCATAGGCACGGCATAAGCTGTCGTTTCAACTAACTTCAATCAAGTGAGCACCAACAATTAGAAAATTGTCGTCGCGGTGACGGTGCAGACGAGTACTTGTCAAGGGGCCCTAACACGGTCTTCCAAAGCTGTGAAATTCAAAAAAAAAACTGTAATATTATTTGTGAACAGAAACTCGTATTTTAGGCAAAAAGTTTGGGATAGTGATTGCGCTATGTGTTTTCACATATAAGTAAATTACTGTGTAATTAATATTGCTTTATTACTATGAAAATACCCTTTCAAAAATTCCCAGCAATCCAAACAGTATTTCATTTACGCTTTGGAATGGCCCTATAGAAGCGTGCATAAACCACGTTGCTCCATTTTGGCCTCCTGTGAACCCCCCTCCCCTTCCCCACGTAGCCCTACGTGGCTTTTGCCTCTACCACCCCACGTAGCACGTAGCTTTTTTCCCTTTTGATTCCAGAAGACTTTTTGTACTATTTTCTCTTATCAGATTATTGTAAATTACATACGGAGATAGTTAACTCGAGAAAATAAATATTCACATGCTGTTGTGAGTTCTATTTCTCATTTTAACTGTCAAAAATGTTAAAAGCTACGTGGCCTGGCTCGCAACCCCCCCCCCCCCCCACGTAGCCTAGCGTAGCCTAGCGTAGCCTAGCGTAGCCTAGCGTAGCCTTCCAGCCAACCTCCCCTGGACCGAGCCACGTAGTTTGTGCACGGTCCCTATCTGCGCGAAAATAATCCAGTAGTATTTAAGGAAATAAATGTTTCAGTACAAATAGGAAAAAAAATGAAAATAAAGCCTGCGGCATTAACGTACGAAATAGGTCTAAATGTAAATAAAACGAAATGATATTGCACTCAAAGAGGAAATAATCATAATTTTTATTTAGCGTGAATTAGTGACCTAGTTGTTTTCAGAGTGATCAGATAAGCACTGCTCTTTTCAGTGAGTTACTTTGTCCAGCGATTTCTTTTGCATAGTTGAGTGAAATGCAGTGGAGTAGTTATATTGCGTTTTACCAACGTCTGACGTTACCTTAACGTTATCTATAATACGCAAGAGCCGATAGATGACGTCATTCGTTGGTAAAACGCAATGTAACTACTCTACTGCATTTCTTTCAAATGTGCAAACGGAGTCGCTTCCATCGTAGAGGTGGACAAAGTGACTTACTAAAAACAGCTGTGCTTATCTGATCACTCAGTGAAAAAGAAGATTGTGTGTTTAAATTCGTTATATTTCGTCATAATAACTACCTGACAGCAATTAACTGATGCGAAATTAACTAGCCTCATGAAATGTAAAACCAAATAAAACACTACAAATTAAATTCCAATAACTGAGGGCATTGTAGCTGTTCTTCTCTTCAATTTAGGCCATCTAAGTACCACAGAAAGTAATCCCATGCATTCATTTCGATGCTTCTTTTCTTGACTTCCAATAGTTAATCTTTTCACTTTGTTATTTCCTCCTGTCATCTGTCTATATTGCTCATTTGCTGCAACAATAACATCAGCTTTATAGAAGGACCAATTCAAATGTCTCGTGAGAAACAACTTTATGCATTCACTAGAAAATAACGTATCTGCAAGTTTTAGTAACAGAATACAATATAAAAGAAGGGAATTTGAGATCAGAACAGGGGTCCGGCAAGGGGATGGCCTCTCCCCCCTGTTGTTCAATTGTGCACTCGAAAAAGTTGTGAGAGAATGGAATGCAAGAACCAGAGGAGGAATTAGACTTGGAACAAAAAATAAAGGAGTTACGATTAAGTGTTTGGCATTCGCTGACGATATGGCGATGCTCGCAGAAACATGGGAGGAAGCCAAAGAACAAATAGCCGAATTACAAGAGCAGGCAGGGAAGTTAGGACTTAAGATTTCTTTCGAAAAAACAAAGATTATGACAAATATACCAGACACTCCTACGAGAGTCCGAGTAGGAGCTCATAAAATAGAGGTGGTTAGGAGTTTCAAGTACCTAGGGGAATGGATTGAATGGAACAACCTTGAAGGTAAAACAATGGAAGCGAGAAGGACCAAAATGGAATTAGCCTTCCAGAAGACCAAAAACACTTACAATAAGAAAAGCCTCTCTTGGAACACAAAGATAAGACATTACAACACAGTAATTAAGCCGGAAGCACTCTATGCAGCAGAGACACTAGTCATGGGGAGGAAAGGACAAATGGAGAAATTGGAAATCAAAGAGAGGAAAATTTTGAGGAAGATCATGGGTCCCAAATTCCAGAATAACAAACAAGTTTTCTACAGAAACGAAGCCCTCTACGCAAAGTCTGAGAGACTCTCCGAAACCATGAGAAAAAAAAGGATTGATTTCTATGGACACATATTCCGAATGAATCCTAACAGATTAACAAAAAAAATCTTTGACTTCTTTTATAAAAAAAAGACTAAGCCCAACTGGTTTAAGGAAGTGGAAAAGGATTTGAGAGAACTCCAGATTACCGAAGTGATGTTAAAGAATGGTACAGCCAAGACCGTGACCAAAGACAAAAGTAAGAGGTTCCAAGTTGCGATAAACACCAGAAAACCGATTCAAATTTCAGAAGAGGAAAGAAGGAAGAGATCAGATAGAATGAAGAAATACTGGGAGAAGAAGAAAACGCAAGCATCCAAGAAGTGATTGATCTGACGTACCCCAAAGATGGGTGATTCGAAAAAAAAAAAAAAAAAAAGAAGAAGGGAAAATGTATAGTATCAGTTGTAGTATTTACCAGAATGGTCCATCCTAATATTATAACTGAAGACAGCTCATTATTTTTTTTAGTTTTGTCTTTGTCGCAGCAAATGAGCGATATGTAATTGCATTTCCTCTTCTCATGCAAACCCTTGATATTTAGGAAGAATTTCCTAAAACTTGCTCTTTCCTTAATCGCATAATCTGAACTAACCGGGCAAATTTAATTTCACTCCTTGTATTCATTTGTTGGCATAATAACAATTTATTAGCTAAATTTTAATTATTTGGCTGCGAGAAATAAATTCTAATTCGTTGAGAGAGATATGCATATAAATAACGGTACTGAATTTCATGTAGTTTCAAACGTTATTTATACTAGTGTCTCAGCACCAAAATGAGATGTATTTTATGTTGATGTGGCATCGGGAAACACAGAAGTAAAGAAAAACGTTAATGGTTGTTTTTTTTTATGATGTCGTTTCATCAATTACTGTTGGGTCAGATTTTAATTAAGTTGCAAACTTTGTAAAGCCGTATGATCTTCCACCTTCTCTCAACATTTTGTGTGTCAGCTGGCTTTGATAAGCTTTACTCATCGTTGGCATGGTCGAATTTGGAGCTATGCTTTTAGGTCGCATGTCCTTGTTGACGCCAATTATTTTATACCTACGTCCAAGTCGTACTAACAAGGGACAACTTTGACTACGAACGCTCGGAAGCGTACGAAAACATGCTTAGAATAACAAGCGATCATAAACGAAACATTGGTGTGTGTCATTTCCACGTAAAACGTTGCATTCTACCCCAGGTAACATTTTAATAGAGAGAAACAAAGTAAGGAAATTATAGGTAATTCAATGGCGCCAGTGTATCATTTCATT
>JARYHS010001111.1:0-16932 GCA_031002005.1 Vandiemenella viatica
ATTAGAACACCATGGAGTTAGTGATAGAATAGAATGTGCCAATTCTGCTGCTTATTGTTTGGTTGGTTATAGTGCCTTTGTTTTAACAATATCTCAGACTGCTGTCCTTAAGGTTTGACAGTTTCAGCATCAGCTCAGCACATAGCACACAGCTCTTCTATTTAATAGTCTTGGCAAATTGAACTAATTATATATAATAACTACCAACAAATTCTGTCACATTGTACACATTACTGTTGAGATATTGGCTCTGGTCACCAAGTGTTATTTATTACCTTGTTAAATTAAATCGAAAAATATTCTTATGAAGTAGTCAAGTTTCTTGCAGATAATTAACATTGCCTTCTACCTAGCAGAACTAACATCGTAATTGCATGAACCACCAGTCACTGGTAACAGTTAGACAGACTGAAGCTAAAGTGAATGTCATTTGAATTGCACCAGCTACTGACCAGAAGAAGTTAGAGCAACATCCACACCTCTAGTTGCTATCAACACATGAACTGTGGAATAGTTAAAACTAGTAGATATTAGTGATGATCGGTATCCGTATCCGTTACTTTTTTTAGTGGATCTTTAACGGATCTTTTGTAAAGAATTTCATCAAGCACGTATATAAAATTTTAAAGATAGCTAGCAATGAAATACTATTAACTTCAATTCCAATTACTTTGTATTTGTTAAAATCTCATATCTGGCACATTTATATTGCAAAAATTAATTATTTAAACATTTATTTTACTAGGTTACCAAAGGTAACTGGTAACGTACCACTGTAGTAAGTTTTAAGGTATTATTTTAACTGTCTTTGTAGTGAGATCAGACCTCTACTCTTTGTGATTTGCTAGCTGAAATTGTTATTAAGGTACTGTTAAAGTGTTTACATCAGATAGAACAATCACTTTTACAGAAACTTAAAAAAATAATTGTTATATTTAAAATGAAGTTTGGTAAATTGTTCTTCAAAAAGAGTTACTTGAAAGCTTTGAAAGTCATTTACGATGAGGATCGTAAATAATTCCAGCTGCACTGAAAAATTGCTAACTTGGAACGCTTGTTGCAGGTGATGATAAATATGTGCGACCCATGTGTCATAGACCTCCAAATTTTTTACTATTATTACTAACAGTTTTTTTAACAACCAGATATTATCTATATCAGATAAATTGCAGGCACGCTTCATGTTGGATCCCAAATTTCTTACCATGAAGTGCATGTTCTGTTTGGGATTCCCTACTTTTCAAACATACTTTGAAATATTGCTGAAATCTCTGCTTTTAAAGCGATATTTTTCCTTATAAAATATTTTGTAATGTTAAGGATAACAATGAAACACCTGACCAAAAAGCCTACCAGATATATGATGTGAAGGAAACTTTCTCAAAATCCTTCAATACATTCTTTATTTTCGGTCGTTAAGTTCGCTGCAAATAAAGTACGTAAGATATTTCCTGCCTTTTAGAACATAATTTGCAACAACAAAATCCATCAATCGTCGGAACTCAAAATCTTCTACGTGTTTAAAAGGTAATACAGATAAAGTTATCATTTTTGCAATTAAATAGTTAATTTTTATTTTGCAATGTTCCACATTTTAACTTTTTGTATGTATTCGTTAAAAAATCTTTTTCTAAATTCTCCTTTTAACGTTTTTAAAAGATGTTCTCTGCTGAATGTTTTTGCCGGCAATTTTCTTAGTGCAGACTTCTTTTAAGAGTAACTAATATTCTTGTGGGTGTTTCGTCTTAATGTGATTTTTTTAATGAAGTTGTATCTTTATGTTAAAACATTCCTTCACAAATTTTGTATTTAGCAGATTCATCATTTACTATCGTAAAATATTTCCGTATTACACTACTATACTTTTTTTTTTTAGAAATTGTTTTTATTTTAATTTAACTTACACAAGCATATATAATCTACGCTATGCTATGTCATCTTAAAACATAAACACGCACAATGCAAGGTCAAAACACGTAGCGTATGCTGGATGTTTGTTGTTAATAGATCGTAGCTGACGACTTTTTCATTGTTGGTCAAAGTTGAGATCCGTATCTGTATTCGCGGATATACATTTTTAACGATCCGGCACATCACTTGTAGATATAAAAGTATACAAATTAGACGTGTATAGGTTAAGCTGTGTGGTTGCTTAAGTTTTATTATTTCCAATTCTCCGTTGTTTATTTGTCCTCCTACATAGTGCTAGACAGCATGTTGAGAGAGTTGTGGTTGTATTGAGGCAGTGACATAGCTGGGTGGGGGGGGGGGGGTTTCGGTCTGCCCCGGGTGCCACCCGTTTGGGGGTGACACATTTCGAAAATAGTAATTGAAATTAATGTAATAGTAATTGAAATTAATGTGACACAAAAAAATTAATAAATAATAGACTTCTTTTATCTGTTGGTGTCGGAACATGTCTTCTTTTATTGTTTTGAATATTTGTTTTTAGGTTGATCTAACACTTTTTCAAATGCGATCCAGGTGGCTGTGCTCATTCGTTATAGTAGAGTATAATTGTTGGCAATGCCGTACACTTAAACAAAGATGGTATCGCTCTGTAGCTCCAACAATCACAAGAAATCGCTGATTGTTGTGCTTGCCTTCTGTCACTGTTGTTTGGTTTGTTAGAAGCAGTGGTGGATATAATGTAAGTTTTCTTGTATATAGCGAGGAAGTTTTATAATTGCTAAAAATCATATAAATTAGACAGTTAAACTGTAAATCCTCCAAAATATTTAAAGGAAAATGTTAGATTTTCCTTTGAAAGTGAAAAAAAAAAGCAACCAAGCGTATGTCGGAATACGCATAGTCTAGGCTTCAAAATTGTTTTGCTTATTTAGAATTCCATTAGCTTTCAAGCTAAGATTCACAAGTGCCTTGAAGTATTTTCTAGTAATTTTTTAATTTATTATCTGACAGATTCGTGTTGTATAAACTGAGTACGTTTCGTGTTATCCGATTTACACTCTGCATACCTACCTATTATCGACAGTGCACCTATACTCGATATAAAATCTTACCATGTTCGAATTTATGCAAATAAAAACTGTGCATTAAATTAGCAATACTGTCAGGTTTCAAGTCAATCTGAATGGGTCCAAGTTTTTGTTGATGGTATTTTCTGTCGTTGGTAATCAGTTTTTGTAGAGCATGTGTTTAAAACGGTCGGAACCGCATATCTCGCTAGCGAAATCGTAACATTAGCAAGCACTTAAATTCTAGGTTCATGTATTTTCTATGCTTTCTACTGATTGATAACATGCAAATTATGCAAATATGATAGCGATGAAATAAATAAGCATATTATTCTCTAAGAATTTTCCATAATAAATTTAGAAAAGAAGAAAATTTGTATTATGGGTAACCTCTCTGTCGAATACAGATATCTAAATTATTGTGGGTTCCTTAAGGCCGCCACACACGTGCGGGAAACCCACGGGATTTAGACGGGATGGTCACGGCCTTGCGGGATCCCGCCACGTGTGTGGGCACTTCCTTGAGGCCGTGGCCGCATCCCAGTGCGGCCAAATACCCACCGAAAAACAATTCTTATTTCCTCGAAGGCTCCCGGGTGAGAACCTCAGCGTGTGTGTCCTGCGGTCAGTCGGCCTTCGAAGATTTCTTGTGAGTGCCTGCGTGTGTTGCGATTTTGTTTTCTCTGTTTTGTTTGTAATGTTCCGTTTTGTGATGTTCCGTGTTTATAAAAATGTTTGATAGTGAGCCCTGTCTATAGGAATTGAAGTACTAAGAATTCCACGACAGAAACAAACGAGAAGCTGCCTACGGTAAGCTGGCATAAATATTAATGGAGAATGAACCAAATGCAAAAAATGTAAAAAAAAAAAATCAGCAACATTAAACCATCAGGAAATGAATCTTTGCGAAGTGATGTGCTGAAGAACATTAAAATAACCGGCAAGAAGATCACTTTGACGTTGTTAGAAAAACAGTTGCAATAAAATTACGTGGCCTTTCGACCAATCAAACGCTAATAGCAGAAAAAATAATTAATGACACCCTGTTTCAAGTCGAAATGGGCTGTTTAGGAATGTCTTACAGTGAGCAACAGTTACCTACTTCTGCCCTGTACTATTCTGCAGGGAGCAGTTCTGGATTTTTTTTTTTTTTTAGGAACCTCATCAAATAGTCTCAGCCCACACCCTTTTCAAGCAACACCCGCAAGATCATTATAAACCACCAGCAGATTTTGATAAATTACCTCAAACAACACAGCAGCAATTGTTCTATCAAATTGTAATGCAAATGATGTTATGTGATTTGAATTTGAGTTTACATCACATGATCAACTATATTAATTACAACATGATTTTAAACTAATATTATTTTAATTTAGTTTTTATGTCATTTAAACTTAATTTTATGTTGTTGATGTATTTACGAATGGGAATAAATCAATTACAGTAAAAGTCCGGTTATCTGAGTTCCGATTATCCGAGCCACCTGGTTAACCGAGGCAAATTTTTGAAATATGATAGGAAGCTTTTATGAAGATATAGAACTACAGAAAAAGGCTGCTTCAAGTTTTACTAGGCAACTTAGAGAGAGGTAGCACTGTGACAGATTCAATAAAGAAAATAGTAACAGCAGACAATGCGTGAACATCATCGGATGCTGCCATCGTGAAGCCAATTCCGAGACTGAGAAACCCTTGAGGATTTTAACCCCCCGTGTGTGTGCAGCGCCACTTCGATGAAATCCCTGCGGTCCGGCCCGCGGACTGTTTCCCTGCTGCCCAGCCTCCACGTGTGTGGCTACCTTTAAATCGACATGGATGTCGAACTTCTGTTCCTGAACAAAAATTGAGCTTTAATTATAAACTGAATGAACATTTGAGCCGTTTACAACATTTTTATTTATACGCTACAGAGCGGCACTAGAAATCTAAAATTTACACGTGAAGACGGTCTTCAGTACATACAATATCATATTTTGGAATCTGTAGCTACGTGTATCTTAGGCGAGTTGTAAAATACTTCACTTGTTAAGTACTTCATGTAAAGACAGCAGATATGGCAAAGACATGTTCTTATATTACCTGACCCATTTTTTTTTTAATGCGTTGTTTTTAAATTGCATTTATTCTTCTATTTTTATGAAGGAACTTAATGTAGAGTTGCTTCTCTGACTATACAGTATCCTCCAGGGTCTTATAACTTGTGGGACCCGGAGTCTGGGTTTGCACCGATGGAACCCCATCTGGGTCTGGAATTGCTTCTACTTGGATCAAGCCACTTCTGTTAACTTTTCTCTTGATATCCCTTTGTCCTGCAAATACCAAGGTTGTGAAGTCATTTAAATACAGCCTATACTAACGTTTCAACAACAAATGATTGGGTAGTTTTCGACTTTTTTAAAAATTTATAGCAAAATATTATGGTCGCCCTATAGTTACACTGACAAAAATTAAAATCTCAATATGCATACAGGAATGGTAGAATTTTAGGAAACGTTGAAGATATATCCAGGGCCAAACCCAGAAGAAATGATAACAAATGGAAATGGATCAGGCTAAGTTATTACCTTTAGATACAGTTGTCAGTAAAAAATGTGCCCAACTTGAGCACCAATACATTCTTGGATCCTTGCTGGCATTGAATCAACACGTGTTTGGATGTCTTCTTGGGGTATCTCTCTTTACGCCTGCAAGTCTTTTGCAGTCATTTGTTGCACAGTTTGTGCTGGGTGATCATGTGATCTAATGTGTCCTGGGATCCCAGACCTGCTCTATTGGGGACAAATCTGGGAACCATGCTGTTCAAATTGTGATCGAAACTCCTTGCAAGGCTTGTGTAACGATGGCCGCAGTGTGAGGACTGGCATTATCTTGTTGGAAGATGTGATTTGAATGGTGAACATGAAGGGTATCACAATAAGATGCAGTACCCCGTCCACATAGTGGTGGGCTGCCATTGTGCCATCAACAACAGCCGACTCAGTCATGCTGTCGAAACTGATTACCGCCAAAACATGACACCGGTGACTGGACTTGTGTGATGTTCTGAAATCACAGTAGGTAAGCTGATTTTCCACTACACCTGCGAACATGTCATCAAGTATCACTTTACCACGGACAGAATCGAGACTCGTCTCTAAACACAAATGTACGCCTTTCACCTGTCCATTTGTGTTTTGCATTATACCTGGTAAGATGATGCTGGCAATGAAATCAGATTAATGGGACACATTGTATAGGGGTCAGAAAGTGTAACCCAGCTTCAAGAAATTGGTTTACAATTGTCCGGGAGGGGGGGGTGGCTCTCTGTAGCCTCTGCTTGGATCTGGTGTGCAGTCAACCATTTGGCGGCGGTAGCCACCCACACAATTTGGTGGTCTTCATGTGCTGTTATCCATCTGTATGGACCTGGGCCTTCTCTCGGAGTATTAGAGCTTTCTTTCACCACTGTATAACAAGTCTGTATACTGAAATTACCTTACGGCAAATCCTTTGGGAGATATCACATGATGCAACCTTTTAAAACATGTCAATTCTCCAATTTCTCTCACAGTTAGGCATTTGGGTGTAGAGAATTCTCACTCATCGCCTTGGCATACTTAGCCAAGAAGAACTCGTGGACAACAAAGTGTCATGTTATACCACACTGTTCGCCACTAGTACGTTAAAATATATATAGATATATATGTATATAAGATAGGAATTTACATAATAGATAGAACCATTATTCTCATATTGTTACATATAAAACTTTCAATTTTAAATCATTTAATACTCTTCATTTGGGCATACTTGGGGCCAAATTTCATTCATTTATCACAACATTGTCTGGATGTTGGGATTTTGATTTGCGCTAGTTTATGTATCAGTTGCTACGTGTAAAGGTCGAGCTCGACTTTGCCAATACTGATCTGTACCATCACCGCAACGACATTCGGTCAAGTGACGGCTCGGCCCCGTCCACACTGGTCCGTAACTCGCCCGTGTTCCCACTTCGTCTTTAGTCTCCATTAACGTTTTCAAGTGATTGTTTCAGGGAATCAGTGTTGGAGATGACAGGTAGGTTTGACACCCTACTTTATTATACTGTACTTTATTTTGCACAGTTTTGGTATGAAAGAACATTAAAATACGTTTTTTATCTGAGTCACGTAATCAACTAACTGGTTGATCTATTATGTACAAAAATAGTATCCCAGCACAGTATTAACAAATCGTCACCACACTGTACCGGAACTAAAGATTCTCGCATTTTTCAGCGCATCACAATGAAATGTCAATCACTTCACACTTGACATGTTTGTTTTGTTTTGTTTAAGGTTCTTTTCGATTCATTCAATTTTTTTTTTTTTTTTTTTTAGTAAAGAACGAGATTATAACATATTTTAATTTAAATATAGGTCGTAAAGATTTTGATAATAAAAATAATAATTTCATGTTATCTCAAAGTTCTAGTCACAGAGTTTCTTATTGGGAAACTCGCAGTGCACTTATATCGTAGTCACCTAACTTGGAAAGGAGACCTACAGATTAACATGAAATTCGAACCACGGAGCGTCCTAGAATCTTCGCATTAAAAGATAAAAGCTTTGCCAGAGGTAACTGTCAATTTTTAAGCATGCAAAAATTACAGTCGAGGCCGGGATTTTAACCAGGATCTTCAGTATCCAAATCGCACACAGTCATATGAGTCACCATTCCGAATGTAGGTGTAATGAAAAATAAGTTTGCATACATGATAAAATGAGCATACTTTTTTTTCTATACCATCTATTTTTGCTATCAAAAACACGAATCAACTTTTATGTGTTTGAATACATATTTTTCAGTACTTCTGGATTAGTCGGGCGTATGGTTATGGCGTGTGATTCGGGTGTGGAAGTTCCCCGTTACAAATGCAGATCTCGGCTGTAATTTTTGTGGGTCTTAAAATTGATCTTCAACTCTGCAAAGTTTTGATTTTTTAAAGCGAAGATGTTAGAACACTTCCTACAATTTAAGAACATCTTATGAACATAGATGAAAAGAAAGACACTTGTTTTAAGAAAAACAATAACATGAAAACAACATTTGGTCGTAAAGGAAGGAAAAATTTCCGAACTCTCTATGCGCTTCTCCACATCCAGCAGGTCAACACTGGTCCGCACCATCAAAACATAAACCAATCCAATGATGGCCGGGTTTCGGACAACACACCGTGCGCATTTGGATAAACTTTGATCGAGTGAGCGCCAACAATAAGAAACGTGTCGGTGCAGAACTGTATCAGGCAAGTGAGGCCCGATCTTCAGAGAAGTTAAAATTAATTTCAAACCTCTTTTGATCACCAGTGATCAACACGTGGCTAAAATCTTGCCATATTGGCTATTGAACATGAAGTAACTCAAATTGTTAATTTTGAAAATGTGATATACGAGTTTGCAGCTGTTAAAGCTAGAAAGAGGAGATTGTGAAAGCAATTGTTTTTACTTTATTTGTATATCTTTAAAATGTTGTTAATATTACAATTTTATTAATTATTATTTTTGAATAACAATAAATTTTTATTTAATTATTTTTTATTAATATCATATTTTACACTTACAAGTTCATATATTTTACTTAATTTTGAATTTAAGTTTTCAAAGGGTGACACCATCGATATCCGCCCTTGGTGTCACCCACGCTAGCTACGTCACTGTATTGAGGTATACAAACGGAATGAAAAATTTTTGTCGTGTTACTTATGCACCTTCCCCATGAATCCATTTAGAAACATGTCATTGTTAGACCTCGGAATTTAGGCAAAAACCTATCCTGTTTGTGATGAAATAATTGAAGATAACATCACATATATACAATGTATGGACATTTATAGTGCAAAAAATGCCTAAATTGTTGTTAGGACTTAGTTTTGCCAATTTTATATATTTTTCTTTTGAATATCAACAAAAGCATTTTTACTCAGAAAGACAAATATTTTGTTAAGTGTTAATTTCCAACAATTGAAGTATACGACTATGGTGTCATTGTCACTCAGTCCCTGTTTGCTACTAGTCACACAGAGGCTGCAGTGAGCTGTGTGTTTTTATAAAGCACCAGGGTACCGGTTTCCAAATCATCTTTAATTAGGCAGTGGATTAATTAGTTTCCCAGTTTTTAATGAAAAATAGGACAGGTATCCACTCACAGTACCACAAAATTGAAAATTGCTTGTGGGCAGCGAACAGAAACTTAAGTAGTAAAGCATGCCTAGGATTTTCCTAACATCTGGAAGCCCTGCTATTGTGTCTATGAGCTGCAACTAGGTCAAAATTTTTAAAAGGTAAAGGTCACATGATTTTCAGTTCCTGCTGCTTCCCCCAGGATTCGCAGAGGTGGAGCTTCACATTCCCTTTACAACCATTGGCACTAGAAGCATGTGATGGGATCAGTGCCCTACTCCAGCCATACTTTATTTTCGCGCAGAGTTTCCTCCATGGTACTCATTGGATTGTAGGCTGAGTGGGCGTTTGGAGACGTTCCAGACGTTCAACTTCATCCTCATTGGGGATCAAATCCCAATCGTATGTGCCAAAGTCAGGTGATTTACCACCTGAGATATGCAGTCGCCTGTTCAAAACTTTTAACTTGATATTATTAAAAGACTGTTCAGTTACTGTATTTCAAGATAACATAAAATAAAAAGAAAATCTGGATTGCTAAACAATCTACATTGCAAACAGTGGATTTTAAATATATAGATAGTGCAATTTGGTTGTTCAAAATTAATGTCTAATTGTGTTAGGCCAGTTGTTAAACAATCCACCAACTGTGGAATTTACAATCTAAGGTCACAACCATCTGTATTGTAAATTTAACTATCTATTTATAAATAATCCAATAAAAATAATATACATACATTAAAAATAGTAATATAAAATAAAAACATGTACATATAAAAATGAATTTTTGTATCGGTAAATAAATATTCAACAGGTGTCTATTCCAAATTTATTTTTCCATCAATAGGAAATATGTGACAAAAGCACATTTACAGTCAATTAAATTAAATAATGGTCTCCTGAATTACGCTTCTCTGAGTAACATTATCAATTAAAGAGTTTTTATTTATATTTCATAAATATAAACATAAATTTGATAGACTATTTTGACATTTTTAGAACTTATTTTGCACCTATTCTAGGCAACTAAAATAAGATTTTTAGAACCTAAAAATCTGAGGTCTAGTCATTGCAAAAATTTAAATTAATAGAAATCAGAGTTTAGTCTTTTTCTTATTTTTGAATTAGTATTTCAATGGTTCAGTTTACTGCTGAATGTGTGGTGCTTGCATCAGATCAGATGCATGATAAGTTTAGTAATAGGTCAGGTTTCTGGGTAATGCCAGATCATTGACCTAAGAATTCACATAATAACATTATTCTTCTTTCTTCAGGTTGCTGGAATGCACAGTTGCTGAGTGGAGGCAGAATTGCTGTAGTGAAGAATCTTCTATGGCCTGGTTCAGCAGCATATCACCTAGTTAACACTCCTATACATGGTTACATGTATTTGGGGACTGGGAAGTATAACTTGGATTTTCCTTTCATGGTATAATATATTGGTGTTACTAGAGAATAAATAGAGCCCCACAAGCTGAAAATATGTTTATTGTTTCTGTTTTTAACACTTTACAGTAACTGTGTTCTAAGGTAACTAACTGTATCTGTAAAAAAATTATTTGATATTCATAAGAAGGTAGGAAGCATCGCGCATGTGAAAAGTGCAGTTACTAGAGTAACTGACTCTTGTTGTGAGCTCAGCATTCTCGGGCACTCTGCAAGTGACTTCATTTACTTGCATTAAGGATGGTTCAGTATAAGTGGATGTTAGACCACTAACACAAATATCTCACTTTACCCCATTTTGGCAAATTTAAGTTATTTAAGATATACAGTAAAAGCTCCTTATTTGTGGGGGATACGTTCTGTAAACATGCCACGAATATGGAATGGTAATTTATATGGGATTATAGGGGATATATTCAAGGATTTAAAAAAAAAATTAAAATTAAAATCAATTTATTAAGAGATTTTAAGTAACATGTTTTAATTACTATTGTCAGGCTTGGGCAATTTTTTAAAATAATTTAGTAATTTTTTTCTTGTTTTGACACTTTTAAAAGGTTTATCAATTCAGATTGATATTCAGCTGTGGCATTAACAATTTGTCTTTTAAATGAATAATTATGTTGATTGTTTACTATCTGAAATTAGATTGTTTGCAGATGACATAATGCTGTATAAAAGGATCAAAACGATAGAGGACTGTAAACAGTTGCAGGGTGATCTGGACAGGATATCTAGTCGAGTTGGTAAACATGGGATGAAGATAAATGCAAAGAAGAGTCAGCTAATTAGATACACAAATAAAAAACAAAAGGTTTATTATGAATATAAGGTGGGGAAAGAATTGCTTGCTGAAGATTTGAAATGTAAATATCTTGGCATTACATTTGATAACAAGCTTAACTGGGCAGGACACATTGGACAGGTGGTAGGAAAAGGTTTCAAAGTTCTGCACTTGTTGGAGAGAGTGATGAGGGGATGCATGAGAGAAGTAAAGGAATTGGGTTACAAAACTTTGGTCAGACCATTGCTCGAATATGGTAGTGTAGTATGGGACCCACATTTTGAGTATCAAATACAGGAGTTGCAGAAGGTGCAAAGAAGGGCTGCTAGATTTGTTTCTGGAAATTATCGTAGAATGCAATCAGTGACAGATATGATAAAGGAGCTGGAATGGGATTCATTGCAAGACAGGAGGAGGATGAGGAGGGTAATGGGAATGTACAGGGCGTATACTGGCGATGAGGCATGGAAAGATATTGCAGTAGGTATGAAAAGTAGTTCATGGAAGGGAAAAGATGACCATGATCACAAGCTGGCACTCGATTTCAGGCACAAGGGTGTGGGAAGATTTTCTTTTTTAGGTAAGGGTGTCAGGGATTGGAATGAGTTACCAAGGGGAATGATGAATAACCTACCGAAAACGTTAAAAGAATTTAAAGTTAAAGTTTGTAGAGGGCAAATGTAGGTGAGTGTAGGATAGGGGGAAGTTGGGTGTGTAGGGAAATTGCCACCGGAGCGTGTGCTCCATTGCAGTTAAATTAAATTAAACAATTAAAACAAGATTTCTTTCCATAGACAGATCAATTTTCATGAAGAAATCACAAAGCTCATTTGCCATGTGTAGGTTTCTAAATTAAATGTCACCATTTCAGTGCTCATTGAAGCCTCTTCTTCAATGGGTTGAGGATTTAACATTTCCTCCAAGTCGATTTCAGACAAATCTTCATCTTAGGATTCTAGCAACTCTTGAATGTCACTTGATTATAGCTATTCCATTCGCAACTTGAGCAATGTTAAAGTTTGAATTTGCACGGAATCTCCATCATTTCCGACAGTGAGATCAGGCCACAGTTTTCTGCAGCATTATTTCAAAGTGTATGGTTGCAGTTCTTGCAACGATTCTTTTATTGTAACAATGCATTTTGCTATGTCAAAATTTTTCCAGCATTGCATAACATTAATATCAGGATTGCATTCCATGGTGTCCAGTAATATTTTGAAAGATTGTCTTATGTATTGCAGCTTAAAGGCTTGGATTATTCGTTGGTCCATAGGTTGAAGTAAATCTGTTGTGTTAGGAGGCAAGAATATCACCTTTATTATATTTGGATGCATAGTTTCAAGTTCACGAGGGTGACCTGGTGCATTGTCGAAAACTAAAATCTAAATTATTTTTCTTTAAATAACTTTCAGCTTCATGAACAAAATAGTTCCGGAACCAGTCACAGGAAATAACACTTGTAACCCACGCTTTTTATTTGCACGTCAAAACACTGGCAGGTTGTCCTTGTTTTGATTTTTCAAAGCATGGGGATTTAAACATCCGAAAAGCATTAGTGGCTTAGTAACACAATCACTTGATGTGTTAGAACACAGCAGCAGTGTAACTCTATCTCTTGTTGCCTTGAAACCAAAGGCACACTTTTCACTTTTGAATATGAAAGTTTTGTTTGGCATTCTTTTACAAAACAGGGCAGTTTTGTCTGCATTAAACACTTGTTCAGGTTTGTATCCACCATCAGCAATTATGTTTAAAAAATGTTCTGGATATCTTTCTGCTGTGGCGGTGTCTGCAGATGCAGTTTCTTCAACAATTTTGATGCTATGCAATGATTGTTGCACCTTGAATTTATTGAACCAACCTTCCAATGCTTGAAATCCTCCACTTGTATGTTCATCAACAGGTTCTTTAAAATGCGCGTAGAGACATTTTGCCTTCTCGCAGATCATAGGACCATTTAAGGGCACTCTTTTCTGGTTATGGATTTCAGTCCATAATGATAACGCAGCTTCCACTTTTTCAATTGCTGGATCACAAACAGTTTTGGCCAAGGTTGAAGCTATAGTATTTTGTCTTCAGATTTGTTGATGAATCGTACAGTTAATTCATTAACACTGACAGAACATGATATGGATGCAAACTACTCGCCAAGGCGTAAACGGTCCAGGCATTTCTACTTTTACTCTATGCGGCAACATAACTTTTTTCCGCATAGGAACTAATTTTTATTTTTTTTATTTTTCTAGACATTATAAATTGCAAACAAAGCAGAGGAGACACCATGTTATTCAGTCAGAATTATTGCAAAGACTATCTAGTTGAAGTAATAATAGACTCAGAGCCGATGGTGGTGGAGCAGCTTTTATCAAAGGTCATAGCGGAAAGTGTAACACAGCTGCAGCGACAGGTTTTGACAACAAACGTTAGTTTTGGGTTGCAATAAGATTTGCTGCTTTTTTAGTCATTTTGGTTAGATAGAGTTACTTTCAGCACATGCCAGCAATACTCAAACGTTGATGACATGTCAGTCAAAGATACCGAATCCGCTGAATGTACCAAATGGATCCGCGAATATTAAAAAATTCAAGTTGCGAATACAGGAAGTTGTCACAATTATTTTATCCACGAATACAGAAAGTTGTCATAATTAATTCATCCATGAATAAAGTGCTTTGACTGTAATACTAACAGTTTGCATGCAACGGTTGGGTCCCACCTCATTTAGATGTTTGTAAAAGGGATTATATATTAAATAAGTTTTAACTTTTGTTTATCGACTGTTTCTATTCACATCAGATATTACAGTCTGACCACAATAATCCGTTCTTCAGCACACTCAAGAGCAGAAAAATACAAAGGATGTCTTTTGTTTTTTATTAGAATTGACTCAAGAAAACAAGAAATTTTTCATAAGTCTAAGAGCATTAGTGCTAAATATAGGTGCCACAAACTTGGTCCATCACACATGGTGCGCAGAAGCTGAGATTCAATATGAAAGGGGCTAGTAAGTGCTGTAATTGGTGGTAGTGAAGTTAGTGGCAAAAATCATGCATTAGACTACTGAATCTGAAGGTTGTTGGTTTGAGCTCTGAGAATCAAGAGGAGGCAGTACCAAGTGTGGTGGGTAAGCGGTTAATGCTCTTGCCTCACATTTGGGAGGAAGCTCGTTTGAATCCCGTTCCGGGCATCCAGATTTGGGTTTTCCATGATTTCTCCAAATCATTCCAGGTGAATGCCGGGATGCTTCCTTCAAAAAGGCAATAACCGAATTCCTCCCCATTCCTTGTTCCAGTCCCATCCCACCTCTAATGACCTTGACATCAGTGAAGCGTAAAGCTATAAGTAAACACAAAAAAAGGAGATGGCATGCAATCGCAATTGGCCAAGGCTGCCAGTGTAGACAAGACGCAACTTAGAGGCAGCCAGCAGTATGCTACGGAGTGCAGACATCACCCAGTAGCGCGCAATCAATGGATTCCATCGGTGAACTTGGCAGAACCAAGTAACACAACTCCTCAACATCATTACACAACAGCATCATAGCAATTTTGGCAGTGAGGTGAGTAGAAATCATCATGTAAAAATCTAGAGTAATGAGATGTACCTTTGCAAAACATAATCAATATTTTAATCCAGAAATTGACAGAAAATTCTGCTGTAATCGATTCACATTCTTTGAGACTTAGCATTCATAATGCAGTGATGTCTAATACTATCTCATTCGGCTGAAAAGATAATGAGTCAATTACAAAATGGTTTTTTAAAATTAATTTCAAAGATTTTTTGTGAGTTAGTGATAGTGACAAAATGTAGATTCCGAGAACAAAATTGATTGTCGAAGCTTTACAGTTTGTAGTTTATGATGATGTTTCCAAAAAGTACAAGACGTCTGAGGGATTAAAAGCAGAGCTTTTGAAACATTATTAAAAAACGAACAGCGAAATATTATTGGGAGTTATTACAAAAATTGAGAAGACAGCAGACATTTTGCTGATTGAATTAAAGTAGCAAACAATGACACATTTTATTTGAATAAAGTATTGTAATGTTGTTGTAGATCATGAAGATGATGAAAGGGCACCTAATGCATTTTTTGGTGGTTTGGGTTGAGAAATAGGAGATTGTGTAAGTTTACAGAAGCTTAAGTTTTTTGGTGAAGTAGGTGAGCATGCATGCTGTGATGTATGAGTGAGAGTTAAGTAGACTCACATGTAGTCACAGGGCGAGGCCAGCTAGACAAATCTATGTGAGGGTTCAAACATTTTTTGTGATCAAGTAAGGGCATAATAAGCTAGTCAAGTTTTGAGAAGGCCAAAACTTTATGCAGAATACCTTGGTGGAAAAATCATAAGGATTGTACCCATTATAATAGAAAATTTCAGAGAAGAAGATGTAAAGATTCCATATGGTCATACAATTACACATTTTGAAGTTTAATTAGGAAATGAGCTAGCTAGCAATATTTTTATTGATTTTGATGAATTTGGCAGTGAAGTAAATGGTGAAATGGCATATATTGCTCAAGTGAAGAATTATGGAAGATTATTGTAGGAATCATAACAATTATTTGTATCCAGTAAAATGCTCTCTGCTGAAGGCAAAATGGAAGCTACAATACTAACAGGAGATACATTTACAAGACAACTGACCGATGAATTTACTGATCAACAATTGAAAGATGGCATAATTCGACCTTCAAGCAGTCCTTGTTTATTGTATCTAAGAAGAGTCCAAATGGAGAGACTAAATTCAGATTTTGTGTAGACTATACTGCTTTTCGTGCAGTTACATCATATGTTTATCCTTTGTAACTATTTCCGATACATTACATATCTTGGCTAGTGTTAAGTATTTTACTAACCTAGATTTGCATAATTGATGTCACCTAATAAGAATTGTGGAAGGTGCTATTACAAAAACAGTTTAAGAGGATTCTACAATACTCTATATTGATGATGTACTTGAATTATATAAGGGTATTGATGAGCATGCAAAAAGATTTAAACATTTACAGATAGCAAAATTAACATTGTTGCTTGAAAAAATTAATTTTAAGTTTCCATCATTTTTCTAATGAAGTACTGAAACCACATTTCTGCTTAGTGTAAGCAATAAAAGAATTTCCAATTCATAGGTGTGTCAGAAAACTACAAACTTTTCTTGGACCTGCTAATTATTATAGTCCTCAAAGCTAAGCCATTAACTTATTTACTGAGAGATGGTGCAAATCTGAATGATCATTTTGATGTGACTGAGCAATTAACATATTGAAAGAAGTTGTGTCTTCCTCAGCCATCCTGTTAGTTAAGTAAACCATAAACTAATTTACAGTGTCACAGAGTATGAACATTCGTGAGCTGCCTGGAGTGTTACTTTTTTCGTTGTTATCTTTATGAAAGAAAATTCATCATAGTAACAGATGATTCAGAATTAAATTGGATGTTAGGATTAAAAGGACCTTTTAGTAGTCCGACATATTGTACATTAAGGCTAAATGAATTTGATGTGGTCCATCGGCCCAGAAAATTGCATAGTAACACAGACTAAGTAGAAAAGTTCAAAGATCCACCATCATTAGTAGA
>JARYHS010001112.1:0-55100 GCA_031002005.1 Vandiemenella viatica
ATCCCAATCACTTAATACCTTTCGGATAAGCGTCCCTATACAGGTGGTGTGTGGATGGAGGTTATATAAGCGGTAGCCCCGAGGAGGGGGATGTCTTTCGATTTAGTCTTTACTCCGGGAACGTTATGTAAGGTGAATCTGCGTTAGTAGCCGTGGTGTGTGTTGGTCGGTAGCCGGAATTGGCTGTGCTGGGCTAGTAACGTGTCTCGGCCATGATGATTTTCTTTGCAACTACCATGAACTTGTAAATTTTCTAAAAGGGGTTTTCGGTTGGTATTCTTTCTCTCCACAATCTGCAATATTCTGGAAATGTTTGTTCGATCGCCTACTCAACTGTAGAATGCAATTTTTTAAAACGTGACTTTTAAGAATAAACTTCAAATTTTTATCAAAGTGAACTTTTTTTGTAATTTTGTAGAAAACTGAACCCTTTTCTCAGCTTTGGGGTTAAAAAGGCTGGGTGGCAACCATTAAGCATTTTAGTTTAGTATTCCAGGCAGGCACATGGTCAATTTAAAATTATTTCGACAAAATTCAACAGAACTTTCAGCTAAGGTACTAAGCCTATACTCCCACCCCGGTATCAACATTTCTAAAACGCATTTTTGTGTCACAAGTCACTTATTTCCCTTGATATCTAAGCAATATAGATAAATGATGTATCATTTTAAAGATTAAGGTCTCCGCCGTGGTCATATATTTTAAAGAAAGGTTTTTTTTTCTTCAGAATTACATCCTTAAAGAGCAAGATTATCAACTAGCATTTGCCCGCTGCTTCACGCGCGCGTGCCTTGGCAGGTGTAGAAATTATTTACCGATTTTATTCTCTTATCAGACATTAACGTGGAAAGGCATGAACTGTTAATGTATTCTGAATAGTTTCGTTTGTTTCGGTTAATACGTTAGGTTCGGTTTTCATACTGATGTCAGAGAGTTGTTTTATTCATATTTTAACGTGATGCAATTGATTAAATTTTTCTGATTTATTTATTTTTGTTGTTTTTTATTTTTTGGATATTGGTTTTATTTTATGTTGGTACACCATCAATTAATTATTCCTGGTTTAAAATAGAAATTTACGTGAATTGGAGCTACTCTTGATTTCAAATCGTCGTATCATTACTGTCATTATTTCAGTCAGATATAATTAATCCAAAAATGTCGAGATGTGATCATGGTACAGTTTATGTAGTAACGTGCATGTAACTGAAACAATTATTTCTGAGTGGCAACATTATCGCAAGTTGTGAATCGCTTGAAATGCAACCTGACAGCTGATATGATGCTTTGTTATAGGCCTAAGAGACGATGCCTGCAGCTTTATAATCTACGCGGTGTAGCATTAGGATATGAAACATTTTTAATTTAAGTTTCTTTCAATATAGCCGTATTTTCTATGTAATTATTTCAGTCGCATGTAAGTACCTGGCGAAACAACAGCCTGGACCAGATGACAATTGACTCGTTTTGTTTAGCATCAGGCATAACGGGTTTAGTTTTAAAATTTACGCGGTGTAGAATAGAATTTTAGGATGCCTAGTTATATTTGAAATAAAAATTCGTTACCAATAATCACAGCATCTCAATTTTTTCTGATTTATTTATTTTTTGCTGTTTGGATATTGGTTTTTATTTTATATTGATATACCATCAATTATTCCTGCTTTAAAATAGAAATTTACGTGAATTGGAGTTAATCTTGGTTTCAAATAGTCGTATCATTATTGTCATTATTTCAGTCAGATATAATTAATTCAAAAATGTCAAAATGGATCACGGTACAGTATATGTACTAATGTGCATGTAACTCAAGCAATTATTTCTGAGTGGCAAAATTATCGCAAGTTGTAAATCAGTGATGACAGCTGATATGATGCTTTGTTATAGGCCAAAGGGACGATGCTTTTAGCTTTATAATTTACGTGGTGTAGCATTAGGATATGATATTTTTTTTATTTATTTGAGTTTCTTTCAATATATCCGTATTTTCTATGTAATTATTTGAGTCGCATGTACCTGAATTTTCGGATGCCTAGTTATATTTGCACGTTATAGCCACGAGATATATTAATCGAATAAAGTACTTCCAAATATGTGCAATTCGCACAAGTCATTATGAAAGAAGTATGTTTTATTACTTGCTGATATTTATAATAGCTGTTTTTCATACATCGCTCTTCGAGAAAAAAACTGAATTTCGTATTAAGTATTGGCTTATTGTGGCTGTATTGTACAGCGTTCACGTAGCAATTTAGTTCCAGAGACAAACTGTATAACAGTCTACCAGAGACAATATTAGTAATATAACTTTTTCGTAATTCAACAGACCTGTTACGATTCAAGTAAATGCTGATTATACTTGATTCACGTATTCTTTTTATTTTGAAGTACTGCGGTCCAGAAAAATGAATCGCAGAAATAAAAAAAAAAAAGGGAAATCCTAAATTTTGTCAGGTCTCTTTATGAAAGGAGTGACCGTCTGAATGTGTATAATTATCTGTGGTCTACAGTTTCACATGTCTGAAGTTTTTTACCGACTTGCTTCTTCCCATGGTACATATTAGTCGTTAGCTACTTCTGCAGATGTTGATCAGCAACATTAGCTTTAAAAATTTGGTAAGACCATGCAAATTGATGCGGTAGTTTTTTGCGTTATTAGAGATCAAGCCTCACTACAAATGCAGCTTGCTTACAGATTTATAATAGTATAGATTACATAATACATTCTTTTGTCACGAGCTATTTATCTCCCTTAATATCTAATCAAAATTGAGAATTGAGGCATTATTTTAGAGATTAAGGTCTCCGCTTTGGTAACATATTTAAAGAAAGTATTTTTTTGGAATTCAACCTTTAAAGGACAAAAGTAATAACTGTGAAAGTAGTGTGTATGACACAGTTCAGAGTCAAGCCGATAGATAGCAGCAGCACATATCACAGAGATATTAATAAACTGTTTCACTGGCGTCGACTTTTGTTACATACTTATTACACTAAACGAATAAACAATTGAAACAAAAAGGCGGTTCTTCTTTCATCCTGTATTCGCAAAATTTTTGCACGGTCTTCTAGTGGTTGTATAATTTATTTGCAACATTAGTGGCTTTACTTCATCTCCTCCTTCGGGCTATTACAATATTACAAAGCCAAGAACAGAAAATTATTTAAATTAATGGATAAATATTTAATCAAAAACGTTGTAGTAATATCATTTTTACATATTTCCCTCTGTACATTTTTAAGAATTACAGTTAAATTATCGTAATGCACGAACTGTGAAACTCGAACTGCCATTCTAATTATAAAGATATAACAATGTAGTTTTAAAGATAATCCTAATATAACAAAAAAAATTACTAACAATACAAGTAAGGATTTATATATATTTTTTACAGCATTCTTTATTTTAGAAACGTACAACACACCAAAATTTCACAGTCATTGACAATTAATTTATTACAGAAATATACAACACAAGAAATTTTACAACCATCTCAGCTGTAATTACAGATGGTAGTCTAGGTGACATTGTAGCATTGTTGAATCAGTGGCAGGTAGCTGGAGGAACAGCCATAGTTCGTCGCCGTTTACGAGCTTCTAGTCCCGAGAAGAACTCTCTGATGTCCTCAGCTCGCACTACTTTCTTGGTGTCAGCAAATTTACGCAAGTATTCTTTCAAGCATGTCTTCATGTCATTGTAGCCTGAAACACAAATCCCAACTTACAATCAATCTCTTTTCCTCCACTCCCATCTTTTTTTTCGGGGGGGGGGGGGGGGGCGGCTAGTTTGCCCTACGCTCATTAGCCGAGTGTTTTTAGAGATGTAGCTGTGAAAATTTATACCAACGAAAACGAGAAGGTGAATTACGCAAATAAGTGGCATTACAGCTATACATACTCCGTGAAAAACTGAGTAGGTTTTTGCCAGGACTCTGGGTTGTTTCTTGAATAGAAACTAAACTGAACTCTATAGTGTGAGCTGCATGTTTGAATACTAAGTATAAGAAACTCTTAGTGAACTTGAGGACAACGAACTTGAGAAACTCATTTAGGATACATAGGAAATATGTCTGCAGTGCTGCCATAACTATAGGAGCAGATAAGAATTATGGTTCTACAACATGAAACAAAAAATCAGAAAGCAATAACTGGTTAATTGTAGCAAACAAATAGAAACAATAAAATCTTATTATAGATGGTTGCAGCAGTTACATCAGAGTGCATTTTGATTTCATTTTGATTGAAGAATATAAGGCTAAAATAACTTATTTAAAAGCAAGAGATCTGAATGGGATCATGATCAATTTAAAGCTAAAATGAATTGTAGATGAGGCAGCTTCTTGGTATATTTTAATCCGCTGACAAAAAGAGATTATACACTTTTAATGGAGCTAAAAACTCACACTGAAAGGGCCTCAACCCAAAAATCTACGGCCACTTTTTGAAATTATATAGAAAGAATAAAAAAGGATAAAACTAGTAAAGATAGCAATACTCAATTCAATCCAAAATAACAGTGAAAAAGAAGCTATTCTACTCAGAAGAAACAGAACAAGCTCTAAGAAGCAGAGCAAACAGAAAATCCAGGTGTCAATAAGCTCCATACAGATTTTTATAGAAGACTTGGGATTACCCCCACGTTGCCTGGTCCATTTGGGGCCAATTGACCTGTACATTATTGGTCATCCAATGACAAACATATACCAAACTAGCTTAGAGCCCGTCAAAAATGACAGTTTGAGCGCAATAATCTGGCAGTTCATTTTTTTTACTTTTTTTTTTTTTAGGCGCTTGGTTAATTTACGGAATTGTTATTACATAATGATAATGGCCTTGATTTTGTAATGTTCTACATATTTCATTTGCAGTTCACATAGTAGTAACTTCTACTGAATTAATGACGACGGAAGTATAGAACCAATAAAATTAAAAACAAATTAGGAATCCCAAAAACTTTTGCTACCCATGTAATATCAGTTTTACTCCTGGTCCAGGCACAACTCAGCACAATAAATATGGAACTACTTCACCGCATTAATTAATAGCTTTAGTAGCATGGCGATAATGAAACCAGTTTAAATGGTTTCTAAAACTGATTTCAGAGTGAATTATGCTGTAACAATATGTGTCAGTTGTGATTCTCGTCAACTTAGCCACAACCTCCACTAATATTGCATTCGAAAATAATAGCTTCTATTACTCTCGTATGAATAACAACGTATGGTGGTAGTCGGAATTTGTTCCGGAAAAGCAAATAACCATCATTTTTATTGGTATTTTCGTGATATGAGTACCAAACTGTGGTTAAATAATTATAGTATTTGACTATGATTTATTTATATAAATGCATTTTACTTTAAATGACGGAAAGTACAATATCAAAAATGGATAACTATCATTTATCTGAATGATACATCTCGCGATTTGTACATTTTGTGTAAACTTTTTCCGAGTTTTTAATAAACTTCATTGTTTCTTATCTTCTGCCAAAAATTTTTTATAGGTTATGTTTTAACCTAGTTCTTATATCTCAGATAATATAATGCAAACATGGAATACTCTTCTCCTTGCAATGACTTTCTGCATCTAGTTGTCGTAAATAAACAAAAAGCAACATGTAAATTTTAACGAACGTACCAATTGTAAAATGTACCAATTGTATCTTTGTAACGTATGATTGACTCGAATTAATTTTTTTTATCTCTGCTCTTCGTATGTTTGTGCAGTTACTTCTACAAAACAGAATATTACATTTTATCTGGCAAAGCAGTTACGTTATAGCAGAGACCATGAAAAATGAAAGTTTATCTTCATTAGCGACATGTTACTGAAAAGTACTCTTAGTTCCACATTTTTTGCAGCTGAAATGTTTTTCCACATTTTTTTAAGAATAAAATCCAACGAAAATAAAACTTTATGTCTGTATTATGGCAATTAATTTAATAGCAGCTGTATATTTATTAAACTGTAAAAATATTTTCTAATATCTCTGCTCACCGCTATTTGGCTGCTAGAATATTGTTGTTGAATTGCGATTTATAAATTTAGTTGATGATTTAAATCTACATAAAAGGAAAACTTAAATCTCATTAAATAGCTAACATGTTTATCAAATACTAAGGGTCTGAAAAAGCTTGTAAGGAAAAACGAATAAGAATCATTTTATTGATACTCTTCGTGATATGAGTATACTCTGGTTAGATTATCAGAGGATTTTTTTAAATAAATGCATTTTACTTTAAATGATGGAGACTATAATTTCAAAAATAGATAACTGTTATTTATTCGACTGATACATTCGCAAGATTACGTATGTTTCTCCGAGTTTTTGATAAACTTCATTGTTTCTTATTGTCTGCCAAAAAAAATCTTAGGTTATGCTTTAACGTAGTTCTTATAACTGATATAGATAAAATAGCATAAACATTGAATACCCTTCCCCTCTGATGAATTTCTGCACCTAGTTGTCGTAAATAAACAAAAATGCAACATGAAGGAACGATTGTAACTTTATGGTGGCTGTTGATTCGCGAGTGACAGCTGGCACGTGACCGTTCTCTAGTCAATAGCTATAGAGACGTGCGTAGACACCAGACGACGTATTTTATATAAGAGGATTTCATCAAATTCACACTAGCCATTTCCGGAATTAAAGCAAACCTACCCTACCCAGAATTTGACTTACCTCAACACTACCTTTATTCATCCAATGAGAAACGTGTACAAAGTTTCGTTAAATTCCCAGAATTAAACCTTACTCTGATTCACCCACCTCTTTTTGAAAGAGGTGGGTTTGAAATAGTTGGTCCCTACAATATTTTCAGTCATCCAGTGAGAAACATGGGTACCAAATTTTATTAAATTTACACCTCATATTTCTGAAAATAGTGAAAAATGACACATACGTTGAAGCCAGTATGGCGACGTTTAGATGCAGTAATAGGAAATTTCAGTTTTCATTTTTATCCAGGCTGCATTTCAACCTAATCACAACATTCCCAAGGTCACTGTTTGAAAATCAAAACATGTATCACACACACATTAGTGTCTCTATGCATGCCATCTTTTAGCAAACACATATAAATACTTTAAATGGGTTGCTTTATAAATCTTTAAAATATGCTACAGCTAACATTTCCCTCACACGTCTTTCAGGTTTGACAGGTCCTAGAATTTTATCGAGTATATTATGCCTTTCATTTCAGTAAAGACTATCACATGCATAATAGCTATGTCAGCAGATTTTTTAAAAGTTTAAATCCACCATCTGTAACACCAAGACATACCATCCTGTTTCAGAAAATGAGGTGAATACAAACTAAAGTGAAGACTTGGTTCAGAACAAGATCTCATTTTTTCCCCCTTCATAAACGACAATGAATTACCTATTTTTACAGGAATTGTTTTTGTAGGTTGCTTCTTTTAGTGAGCCGTTGGACTGCTATACATTTACTAATTCATACCTTTCTCTGCAATCTAATCTGAAAATTACTTCAAAATTATTATTTTTAGCACTGTACAAACAAAACAACTATAAATTTTACAACCTTTTAATTTTGAATCAATCTGAAAAGAATGGTTATATGGGAGATAGCACAAAGTTATTTGTACCATGAAATGTGGAGTCCCCATAGATCTACCTAAGACTACAGGAATGATAAAGACTATCTGAACCCTTATCAGCATCAGTGAATCATCCTTCTCACATAATTTAAAGTGTACTATGAACAAAATCACCCAAAATTTTCATTAACGAAGTTTCAGAAATATAGGTTAAAACATCACAAAGACAAGAAAAGGGTTTGGTCTATTTAAAAATGTTTTATGGACTCAAACAATCCCTTTGTGATAAGTTGTCTGACAGTAGCCAGTCACAGGAAGTGCTAGAATGTTTCCAATTAGTCTGAATACCTAGCTCTATAAACTCTTCTTTGAATGACTGTGCTGGACTAGGAACATTGGATAAAATTTCTCCTTCAATTTAAAATTCTCTGAGTCCATGAAGTGAATTGAAGTTTTTGAGCCAACCTGTACCGGCCTTAAAGTCATAAGGGCTGTTTAACCTTCTGTTATGATCCAGTTCCTTTTCGCATAGCAATTATCCAGATATTGGTTCCCTTAAGTTACATTTCTGTGTGAACCATAAATAAATGGCATCTTCAACTTGAGTGTTATTAGATGTTTTTCTTTTGTTTGATCCATCCCAGGTTAATCCCCTTTTGATGAAAAGAACAATATACCTTTTTTTTACTTTTTAATGTCGGATGTGGGTGCCTTTCTAACAGCATGCATTTTAGCTCAAGATGACCCACTTTCTCCCTTTGAATTTTTATTCAAAATTGTAAGTTTAGTTTCAACTGTCAACACTTATGCTTCCTTGTCACGAGAATATTGCAACGATAATACAATAACTAACACAAGGTATAATGACTGAAGTCATTGTATATAGTTCTTTGTCGGTGGAATCCCCAAACATAACAATTGCAAGGGAATAATGTACAGTACTCTACACTTTAAATACAAACAAATTAAACACTTAGTTAAAATAAAGCATAGTTAGCAAAAAAACAAAAAATAACTAAATGTTATTCAGATATTTGACATTCGGAATATCGACGTACTACTGTATTTGCAATTCAGAGCTTTTAAAATGTTTATTAGCTACCATTCATACATTTTTTCAAATGTCTTTTTACCTTGGATTGCCTCTACTTGCTCAACTCTTCCAAGAGAGGAAAGTGCACGCATGGCACGCTCATACTGGGTTTCCCCTGCAGCGCCAGTTCCTTCAGCTTCATATGCTTGCACTGTGTCCTGTTCATCCAAAAGGAATGATATCTTGTTTCGTTCATATGTCACCTAAATATGAAACAAAATTGTATGTCAAATTCTTATATTGGATTGCAATTACAATAAAAATGGTTTTAGGCAGTGCAAATAAAGAAAGTAAACAACAACAGTTCGAAAGGGAGGGCAGCAATGAATGAAAAAATTATACACATAATACAATATTTCGGTGGTAAGCTTTAATAGTGTAAATGTAGATCACACACACGACAAGAGAGTTCCATGTAATCATGTGGGCCAGTTGCGCAAGTTGTTGGGGCCCACATGCAATAATATCAGTCTAGCTAATCTCCTCGCCATGCACGAAGAAAGCCCCCCCCCACCCGTTTTTTGCTTGTGGCTTTACACCTCAAAGTCATGAGAGGCAGGCAACCGTTGGAGACAAGGAATGGGAAGGAATTTAGCCATGGCCTTTGGAAGGAAGCATTTGCCTGGAGTGATTTGGAGAAACCATAGTAAAACCCAAATGTGGATGGGGATTCAAACCCTAGACATCCCGAAAGCAAGGCCACAGAAATTACAGCCACCATACTCGGTCATGCAGATACCATGGCAGCTACCATCATAGCTCAAGGTGAACTACCCAATCCCAGAAACATGCAGAGAGAGAATTTATTATACAGCATACTGCCAGTGATGAATTCCCTTTATCAGTTAGCACGCCACTACTACTAATCTTGCTGTAAACATGCATGGTTATGAATGATCAAAGAAAAATATTATTCACTTATCCGTCTTCATCTAAAGTGAGTGATGGGTTTACTTTTCCTAATCCTCATTATCAATGCCATTCCTTATATGAACCCTATTCAATAAAGAAAATTCTGCCGATAAAAGATTTAAAACTGAAAATTTCATAGTTTAGTATTTATTTGCACATTATTATTTCCTTATTTATATATATAATTTTGTCAGATGATGAAGCCTAAGATTGACTTCAAAACATTGCAACTATATGACAAGCACCCCAAGTGTGGAGTATGATAATGTTTAATGGTTTTATATAATACAAACTACAATCATGGTAGGTTCCATAACTTATCATGGTTGCCTTTTCCAGTTCAAAAGGAAAACCACTCTCACTGCACAATAAAATGGAGTGTCCTAATGTGAAAGAGGCTAGATTATCTCTCTATGGAGTAAAAAAAAAAAAAAAAAGCTTCTAAGTTCTCAATTACTAGTTAATAATGACATCTTTAGGTTTTTGACAACTAGATGGAAGGAAATAAAATATTTTAATACACCACAGAAATATTAAATAACCTGTCCATTTACCAATTTTTTTATTCAAACATACCATGCAATTTGAGCACGTGCAAAGTGTCTTGCGCCAGCCATCTTGAAAAAAGACTGCACCCAGAGTCAGAGCTGATATGGATGGCAAAGAATCCAGAATACAATCTGCAAATATATTACACATATTTAAAAAAACACACACACACTTACACAAAACCAATAACAAATTGCTTGTATGACAGAACCTGGACAACACTTCAATACTCACCATAATACTTATCAAATTACGAGCTAGTAACAAATTCAAAACTTTATCAAAGGATGATTTAGTTTTAACAAAGATGCAAATAGAAAAATGAACAGCAGGAAAGTTAGGAATTTTCATGTCAGATTTTTCAGAAAAATGTATGCCTAATAGGATAAAGAAATTTACTGTCAACCATACATAAACAACTCCAGAACTAACAAAGAAAACAAAACATTTGGGGGAAAAATCCATTTCTGTGGCCTCCTATTAGCTCGATACACTTTTATCAGCTCAATAGCTTCAATAATGTGTTCATAGTGAGAATCGTCAAGCTCCTTAAAATAGCCATCAACTGAGGATGTCAGCTCTCGTTGCCAAATCTTGTAGCATTGAGCCATTTTTACAAGTTAGGAAAAAGAAAATCTGAGAAGGCTAAATCTGGCAAATAGTTGATTGTTTCTCCTTTCTGAAGAAAAAAATAAGTAAAATCACCCCATATAAAAGGACTGATACCGTAGCCTTTAAAGCAATGGAACTGTCTTTGACTTGTTTTGAGCAGATTCACCCCTTTCATATTATTGTTTCGACTGTTGCTTAGTCTCCAGTGTTATATGATGGACCCACATTTCATCTATGGCTATGAATCAATGCAAAGATTCTGTTTTATTGCTGTAAAAATTCATCAAACACTCACCAGAAACATCCTCACAATGTTGTTTTATTGAGGACAATTTTAGCACCCATATTGGATACAGTGTTCAAGTCGAAATTTTCAATTTCACCATCAACTAAGATAATAATTTCCCAGTTTATCCTCAAACTTATCACTAAAAGAATTGAATTATGTCTCATAAGAAACATTCAGACAAATTTCTGAACCAATAACAAACAAGATCGTCATATTTCATCATTAATAATAATTACATCTAAAATAAGGAAAAATGATCATAAACAGGATATACATGTGTGGAAAGATTTAAAAAACCTGGTGATACATTGATGGGAGAAAAGTAAATACAAGGATGAGGGAGATATGATATCGTCACTATGGCTCTATCCATCTTAATCTTAAATTAACTTGAACAACTGCTTCCTGCAAACAAACTTTTAGTTAAAATGAATGTTTCATCAGCAGTTAAATTAACAAGAAGAAATTAACTTTTTGAATCCCCACAAGACAGTTACTTTCTTATGTGAAATGGGTCATTCTTACCTAACATTTATCTTTAAATGTCACACTCATGCTGCATGGCCTCATATACTGAAAGTATGAATACCACTCTCTGAAATGCACGTTTACATTCAAGCACTGTTTTAAAGTATGTATATTATTAGGAGACTTTCCAATCAATAATATATAAATTGTAACAACTAATCCCATGTAGTCCATTTATTTGTTAATGTCTGGCTGAATCTTGCTTCATAGTCATTTTCCCGGCAGTATCTAACAAAACTAGCACTGTCAAGTGCAAAAAACTCTCACGCACTAAAGATTCAGCAGATTGCACATTAAATAAATTCCATGAAAAATTTGGAAAACTATTAAAAATTGGTAACAAGTAATTTTAAAATAGAGTTTATGTGTTTTACAAAATGTTTTCTCAAATTGTAAATATAAATTTTAATGATAAAATTTGTTTGTTCTTGGAATTTATTTAAAGAAGAAAAATATTTTTATAACCTACCTTACCAGATTCACGAAACTCTCGAGCAAATATATATATAATTTTCTTGTCAGGAATATAAAGAATTTGCTGAAGTATCAAATTAATCCATTATGGTTACCAGGAAATAATAGGAGCTAATTATCGAATGGATTAAAAAAAAAGGGATAGTGAAATGAACCACCACTTACCTTAGATGATGGTATCATGGAGTGAACACATAAATAAGCACATAACACAGAAACAACAATGAATATTTCAGGACTTGGCCCTTCGTCAAAAGGAGAAAATCAAGGAGGGAGGGTGTTCTGTGAAATGGTCTCCCACACCACCCTCCCTCCTTGATTTTCTCCTGTTGATGAAGGGCCAAGTCCCAAAATATTCATTGTTTTTCCTGTGTTTTGTGCTTATTTGGGTGTTCACCCCATGATACCATCATCTAAGATAAGTGGTGGTTCATTTCGCTATTCCTTTTTTTGTAAATCTATTCGCTATTTAGCTCCTATTATTTCCTGGTAACTATAAGGAAGGATAGGGAAATATGACCCAACACTTACCACAGATAAAGGTGGCTGGGACGATGAAAACAAAACAAAAACAAAAAAAACAACAAACGCAAGAGCAGTACAATATTTCGGCATACAGCCTTATTCGTGCAGAAGTTGAGACACCAAGCGGAGTCAGATGTGTACACGCAGAAGGCCGTCTGGTGAATGGCATTGCTGGCGCGGATGGTAGTGTAGGAGGGGGCCATAGGTAGACAGTATATACTAACAATGAGGCTCATCCAGTTGCAAAACATATCAGTTCTCACAAACTGAATAATTTTAACATCTGTATCTCAGTTAGGGCGATCAGAGTTTTCCCTGACAACACAACCTCCTCTGAACTATGTAGATGGGAACTAGCCCATCAGAATATCCTGGACATCAGACATCCTCCTGGCCTCATTTTCCAATAAATTCCTCCCACCAGACCCAGCACTTATTATCTCTGCTATTTACACTTCTTATATTTCTGATATTTTATTTTTCACTTATAGTTTTTCAAAATTTGATTTTTATATATGTATCCTCATTCAGTTATTATGTTAGTCTACCACTTTCAATAATATACCGTCAACAGTATCGATAATCGGTCCAATATATGAGCTCCCCCCCCCCTCCTCCTCCTACTCTATCATCTGCACCGGCGACGCCATTCACCAGACGGCCGTCTCTGTGTACACATCTGACTCCATCTGGTGTCTCGCCTGCACGAATAAGGCTGTATGCCGAAACATTGCGCTTCTGTTGTGTGTGTGTTCGTTGTCCTAGCCGCCTTCATCTGTGCTAAGTGTGGGGTCATATTTCCCTATCCTTCCTTGGTCTTATTACATTAAAGCATTTTCCAGCTCATTGTTATCTATATATATATATAGAGAGAGAGAGAGAGAGAGAGACAGAGAGAGAGCAGTATCTGTGAAAACAACTAGCAAAGGTTTTGTAAAGTTAATTATACTTCATTTCACAAATAATCAGTGTCTACGCCTTACTATTACAGAGAAGTGGAAAGGATGCTATGCAACAAACTTTTATTAAGGATATAGAATGAAGCCATTTTGACAAATTGGCAGAATAATGGCTCCAAAACCACTTCATTCCGTTAGAGGAGGGGGACAAAAAAGGTGAAAGAAGCCAGCTTAGGTCAAGGATCCTGCTGTTGTAACTGTGAGGACATAACAGTAATTCTAATCTGAATTCAAATGCACTGACCTCATTAGAAAGGGATCTTTATCACCAAGTAGGAAGTTTGACGCAACTAAGGAAAATGGAAGCGGCTTCTAGGCAATATAAATAAGAAAAGAAAGGGAAATTAACCCACCACATACCAAAGTGGACAGATGCGATGAGAGGGAACACTTATGCTGACAAACAACTACACAATATTTCAGCATCTGCCATCTTCACAAGTAGAAAAACGGGCCATTAGGCTCGGGACGTGTGTACACAACGAACGTTACCTAATGACTAACCGAGTATTGGGGGAGGGTGGGGGAACGGCTAAGGAGTAGACTATCGATATCGGTATGTCTGAGATAATATATTGCAGGTGATGGTAAAATGAGCATATGTAGTAAGGGTAAGGTATAAACACAGAAAAAAAAAAGGTAGTGATGGATTAATTGGATTATAACGGTGGTTAAGTCGAGGTGGGTGTCTCGTATCCAGGATATTCTGGTAAGCTAGTTCCCATCTCTGGAGTTCAGCTGCAGTGGTGCTGTCAGGGAAAACTGACTGCTCTCACAGTAAAACAGTCATTGAGGTTGTTGGAATCATGGCTATTGGCATGTTCTGGTACTGGAAGGTACAGGTTGCGGGTGTGGAATCGCATCCGTCCACTTTGGTATGTGGTGGGTTAATTTCCCTTTCTTTTCTTATTTATATCAAGTAGGAAGTTTTACAGAGCATTTGAGGGGTGCTGCTTTAAGTGTTATATGGGCCATTCAAATTGATCAACTATTTTAGCAGCTGTAGTGTACTATGTGCCTATCTTAACTTATGCTGCTAAAACGTGGACAATGAAAAAGTGGGACATCAGCAGAGTACAAGCAAGTGAAATGAAATTTTTAAGAGGTAGAATGGGAGTTACTAAAATGGACAGAATAAGGAATGAAGTGATTAGATGCACCATAAAAGAGGAACCCCTACAGGAAAGGGTAGAGAGGACCAAACTATGATGGTATGGACATGTCAAGAGAATGGAGGCTCAGAGAATCCCGAGAAAAATCCATGAAATTAAAATGCATGGTAAATGACCCAGAGAAAAACCAAGAGATGGATGGCTGAAAGGAATGGAGGAGGGTGTACGGAAGAGAGGAGAGGACTAGAACAAAGTGGTGACAGAGAGGTGGTGGGATGAAAGAAGCAAATGGAGAGGCTTGTGCATAAAGCAGACCCAGCCAGAGGCTGGAAACTGTTCAGGATGATGATGATGGTGGACAGTTTCATAGTTAAAGGAAAGTACAGGACAAATAGCTCAGCTGTTTTGGGGATTGAGACCATAAACCAATTTTGAACAGCATAACAAACTACCAATGATATTTACATGGAAAAGAAAGGGAAAATACACTCAACACTCACCAAAGTTGAAGGGAGGAGGGCGGCAGCAACACAAACAAAGAAAAGAACAATGATTTTCACCCGAAATATTGTTTTTTTCTTTGTTTGTGTGTTGTTTGTGTTGCTGCTGCCCTCCTCCCTTCAACTTTGGTGAGTGTTGGGTGTATTTTCCCTTTCTTTTCCATATAAATATTGCCTCGCGGCATTTCTTTCCTTTCATTGTTACCTATACCAATGATATTTGGTTGATTAACAAAACCAAAGGCACAAATGGGTTGAGTGAACAAAATTTATTATATATCTCAGATACAAGCAATATTTACTTTTCCAGCTTTTAGTTTCAATAAATATTCAGAACACTGTCAATGTTAGTTCTTCATCCACAATTAAGACTCACTCTTAAGAACTGTCACACTTCTGCCCATACAGAATTTTAATATAATAATTTAAATTACAATTAAAGGTAATAAATTACAATGTAAGCCATTCAAAGATGATGAATTCAAGTAAATCATAGGTAAGTGCAATCTAAGTATGCTATAAAACAGGGAAGAAAGTGAAAACTTTTAATATGAACCAGTCTAACAATATATCAAATAATACCTTTTTTCAATATCATGTCATCTGTATCACCAGTAACATTAATTGTGGCTCCTGCAGCATACTGTGCCAGGAATGGATGCTGGTTAACACAAGCAGCACACACCAACTCAGAAAACTCATTAGGAATGGGTTGACCTAGGTGCTGCAGGAACAAAAATTGTTAAAACCAGCATGAATTACGGAATGTTATCGACTCGCTACTCACACTGAACTGAGAGAGACTGAATAGTTACAACATAAACCAATTTACAACTGTTCATTTTTTTTTTTTTTTTTTTTTTTTTTTTGCAAATGTAAAACAAAATTACATTTTTTCTTAAAAAGATAAATAATCTGAAGAATGTACATAAGATTGCTGCAGAAAAATGAGAATCTTCCATTAACAACAACAATTTTTTTTTTTTTTGTGTGTGTATCTAAGTAATGTAGACAATTTTAAACTGCCCAATAATATACTGGAAATGTTTTAAGGTAGTGAAAATAAGGAAGGCTAGGGAAAGCAAACCCAACACTTAACAAATGAATGTGGCAAGAGGCCAGACATTTGAGAACATAAAAATAGACAAACAAGTGTAACACAGCATTTCGGTGTTGAATCTTAGATGAGACACACAGTGAGATCAAACGCATTTCACTAGGCGGGCACCGGTGTCATCTTACCTTATATCTTCATCAGAAGTCTTATCTACTTGAAAGATTAATTTTCAACTCTGAAATATTGCATTATACTTGTTCATAGATGCCTGCCACCTATATAATCAGTGTTAGATTTACCTCCCTTTCCAATCTAAATATTAACAATGAAATAATAGGTGCTAAGCAGCAAAAGAAATTACAAGTTAGGATAGGGAGATGAACTACCTGCTTACCTTTGATTATGGTTGTATGGTGTGAAAATATAACAGATCAGAACACAAAAGATGGAATTTCTGGGTATTAGCCCATAGTCAAAAAGCAGAGCATTATGGAAAGTGGGTGCTGTAGGAGACTGCCTTAACATAGTGACTGTTGAGCAAGTAACATGGCCCATGGTGGGGGGAATCTCAGAGGACCCGAGTATTGCAAAATATCAAAAGTAACCACAGACGAGCCAAAAGAGCAGATAGCAAAATAATTTAAACTCTTATGTACATAAATAAGTAATAATATATAGATATGTTCACTTTGATCCCATGTGAGAATAATCTCACCCTCAGTGAAAATGTTGCAGAATTCAGTTTTTTAAGAAGTTGTTGAATATGTTGTTTCCAGTTCAATTTGTTATCTATATATACACCAAGGAATTTTGTGAAACTGCTTTCACTGATTGCTTTTCCTTCTGATATCACATTATAGCTGTCCTTTGTTTATTTTTTGTAACAAACTGAAGTAACTGTGTCTTTTCTACATTAAGTATTAGTTTGTTGGCATTAAACCACCTGTTAATTTTCTTTATAGCATCATTTGCTGTGTTTTCGAGGTTCTGTACTGATGGGTTTTTCAACGATATGCTTCATTTAGAGATCATTTATATAGATTAAGAACAGCAGAGGGCCAAGAATTGAACCCTGAGGCACACCACATTTAACTATACCCCATTCTGAGTTTATAACATCAGCATCTTTCAGTGATACACATTGCTTTCTATTTTCCAGGTATGATTTAAACCAAAGTCCTGGCTTACCACTAACTCCATAGTGGTCTAATTTACCTAGTAGAATCTCATAATCAACACAGTAAAAAGCCTTAGCAAGATCACAGAATATACCTAGGGAATTTAATTTTTTATGCATTGATTCCAATATGTTGTTTACAAAATCAAAAATTGCTGAATCTGTTGAAACGCCTTGTCTAAAACCAAACTGTACTGTACTGAGTAGGTCATTCTTTTGTAGATGTGCATACATCCTTCTGTACATTGCTTTTTCAAAGATTTTTGAAAATGCTGGTAGAAGTGATATTCTCAATCTTTGAGTTGTCACCCTTTTTATAAAGCAGTTTGATTATTGACTTCTTGAGCGAGTCAGGAAAGATACCATCTTCGAAAGAACTATTGCAAATATGACTAATAACTCTACTAATGCTAGTGTTACATTGTTTCACTACATGGGTTGAAACCTCATCATAACCAAATGAATTTTTATTTTTGAGGGATTTAATAATTTTTTCAATTTCATTTTGACTGGTGGGAAATAGAGACATAGGTGCTGTTTTTGGTGACAAGGATTTAAGTATTGCTATAGCATCCATATTCCCAATATATTTTCCTTTTATTTTTTCAGCAACTATTAAGAAGTAGGAGTCATTTACAAGTTTATCATTTATAAACGTTTCTCGGGAAACAAAGATGTCTGCAAGATGTTTTAATACCAACTGTAACCCAATTTTTGTTTACTCGTTTTTGACCAATTGGAGCTAGTTTTGTAGGGAGACACCTTTCGTCAATTTCCAAAAACCTTTGGTGAAAGTAATTGAATTTATTGTTTACCCCTTTTAATTTATAAACAGTGCTCCAGTCCTCATTGAGAAGTTCATCATTTAATGTTTTTATTGAATTGTTCTTTAATGGACAAATCCTTTCTTTTTTTTATTTTCATTTCCCACAACATCTAAAGTAATTATTTGAGCATTATGGTCTGACAAACCATTACAAATACATTAAATTAAGTAAAATAAAACGCTCGCTCGCCTACATAGTTCGCTCAGATGGCTGGTAGATGGCGTAGATGGTGAAACAAAACAGTCGAAATTAATCTCTGAACTTATACAGAAGCAAGAAGCAACATTTCGAGGGCTAATAGATAGCGCACCTAGCGGCCAGAATATTGGGCGAACGGAGGAACTTAAAGAAATACAGAAAGCTAAAATTATATATAATGTTTTTTTTAAAACCTTGGAATCGATATAAGCGGAGATAATCGATTGCTTCAGTTGTAAACAAATCCGCAGTTTGTCTCTGGTTTGCAACATAGACTGCCGCAGAACGAATTTCCCGTAAACTTTTTACTCTTGGTCCAGACCGAATTTCAACCTAACCATGATCACTATGACAAAATGAACCTATTTAGGTTGATATGGTCCCTATACCGATAATTTTTGCGTCATTTTTACAGTGCTGCTAACATTTCACAGTTGCAGAGCATCCCATATTTCGGCATTTTTAATTTAATTCGTGGCGACTTTTCCGGAAAAGGAGAGTGCTAAACGTGAAGAGGACACTATAAGGAAACAGTTAATCCAAATTTCAACAGGTCAGAAACAGTTTTTCACTGGTGGAGAATGTCCCACCCCACCCAAAAATATAATAAGCATAGTTAATACATGTTACAAATAATTTATTAAAATTTAAAAAATTAACTTGCGAATGTGTGTGTGCGCATGAAATGGGATCGGAGCCAACGTTCTTACGTGAATTCCCCGCACTGAGACACTCTGTGGTCTTTGGTAAAACGAAAGACTAGGATAAAGTAGAGATTAATGTTTGAAGTTATGAAAGGAATACTTTGAAAAGGAATGTAGCAATTCTGCCAGATACTATATGGTCATTTGATTATTTAAAATGTTAAACTTTGGTTAAGTGTCTTTTGATTTTTTAATTTCAGTACTTACATTAGAGAGAGAGAGAGAAGAAATAAGGAATACTTATTTGCATGAAATTCAAAATGATAATACACCAAATTTAAATAGTGAACACACAAAATGACGAAATTATTTTGATAGGTACCGGTACATTTAAATGCGCATGTTTCATAAAGCTAAAGCAGTTTTTCGGCCTAAATGAACCATCGTACATTTCATCATTTGCTATGGTTAGATTAGAAGCTAAAATTTAGCATACAGTCACGCGTGGAGTGTATCGTTTTAATTTTATAAGTAATGCTAATTACTAGATTATTACTTTTTCATGAAAGAAACTTAACAACTTAATGAATTACGGTCGAATTTCGATCGCTGGGCGATCACTAGTTCATATAAAAATACTAATTTGCTATTCCACATCTTTTGTTTCCTTGCAATTAATTACTTATATACCATGGTTATATTATCTTTTATTCTTTAATTCCTCCTGCCACCTTTTTCCTTTCAATTACTTGTTCTAATTCTCAATTTATTCTCACTTCTATTCACTCTCAAAATGATCAGACTGAAGCTAGCAGCTTATTTCTCCCCGACCCACCACCAGTGAATAGTGCTCTCATATTAGTAGACGGCTTAAATATGACCAAAAAATTCAATATTTTGTATTAGTTTGAGCTTTGCCTCAATCCTTACTTCTGGTCTACTACAGGATGAGGCGTTCCATAATAAAGTACCCATTTAATTTATTCAAACCAAACATAAAGTCTAAATTCAACAGTAGTGACATAATAAAAACAAACACCATCAAGATGCACACAAGCATCCGAATGTTTGTCAGACCTACTCTGCCATGTCTGCTGTATTCCAAAAATCAGGCACACATATCAATTGCCATAAAGTACACACTGGTAAGTTAAAAAACCAAGAATCACTTTCAAACATACATCTGTTCTTAAAATATAAATGACATCCATGTAGCATCAAAAAAACTTTACCCTTCCATGAAACCAGTCTTCACAAACAATGCACTGCACCATTTCGTCTGGAGTGTCATCCTCAGGATCAGGGTAAGGTCGATGGCACACACAGTAAAGTCCACGGAAATTCTGGTTATAATTGTTGAATTCGTTTATAGGATCACGTTCCTGTAAAACAATATAATGTGTTACAACCCAATCACAACAATAAAATATTTAAAATGTTCCAAGATTCACAAAAGTCAACAATGGATATAATAGTTTTACATCTGCCTATAGCATCTACTTACAAGACTTAGAAATGGTCGTGGTTGTGTAACACGGATCACGTTGCTGACCTTTTACTGCGTATCTCATCATTTCCAGCACTTTTGTGTCTACAAAGTTTGCAAAGATGTCATAGTTTTTTTTCATCAATAGATGTTGTTTCCATTTAATTTGGTATCCTTTTATTTACTCTTCACAAATTATAAACAGTTTTTTACCTTATCCCATTAGATCAACTATAGACTGTCACACCTTTAAGAAAGTTCATTTCAGTACACTGTATTCTCAAACAATCTCTGATTCAGTACCCGTACCTTGCAGACAAATACCTTTTAAATATTTTTTTTGATGGAAAAAGTGGGTTCAGTTCTTCTGTAAAGGTCAGGAAGCAATTCTAGTGAAGGCAAAGCTGAATTGTCATAAAGAAAAGTTCTCATTACTTTTTTTGGTGACTAAAGTAGTTGTGTACATCAATTTTCTAAAGTCAACACTACAGATGACTGCAATCTCTTGGTCGAGGTTAGAGAGGCCTATCGAAAAGATGCAAGATTCCAATTTACAGCGCTCTATTTCTGCATGCTAGTATTTGGTCGCATGCTACTACACGCTATGCAAACAAACTCAGAAGAACTACACCGGAAAGCTATAATCATTTGTCCTGTCCAGGAGTGTCAATATGTGACTAATTTGTATAGGTCCCTCAAAAAGATTGAGGAAGTAAAAAAAAATACAAAGCATGTGCCCCAACTGTATAGTTGAGTGAAAAAAATGTGTCAGTTAACCAAAAGTCAACTTTTGGGAAAACACATAACAGTTTTACTCCTTCCAAAAACTAATTATTGTAAAATTGTTCATCTTAAACAGAAAAACTTTATGGAGACATTCAAGTTTCTTTAAATTAATGGGACCACCAAGGTGTATGTTTTCACTGACTTTCACCATTCTGATAGAATGTATAATAAGGCCATCAATAAATTCACTTACCTTAATATATACTTTGCAATCAGCTTTATAGGTGAAGTGTTTGTGCTTGCTTACAAAAAATTTATTGTCATTATACACTGCATTTGGGATTTTCTCAGGGGGAGGAAAAGGGGGGATTTTCAGTTTTGCGAACAGTGTTGATAAGTTGCTATTACTTATCTGTAACATATTCTACAGTGTGATCGCATAATGCACTTGAAAGCTGCAAAACTGCAGTCACTGATAAGCCATAGCCTCTCTCAAAAACACTAATGGATTATCTTGATATGTTTACTGGTTGTCAGGTTAGAGGGCGTGATTCTGATATACTTTGGATCTTTTAGCAAAATGAAAGAAACTTCCAAACGATCTAACTCAACAACCACACAGTAGTGGCAACAGTGATAGTGGCACTGTCCTAATTCACTAATGTTGGAGATGCCTACAATATTACTGGGACAAGATAAAACTTTACAAAATTGTTGCCATTTTTCACTCAGAAATTTTTTCTAAATTAAAAAAAAATAAAAAAAAGGTTGTCGAAATTGTTTCATTCTCCCTCCCACCAAGATGCGGCTTGGTGTACAGAATAATTTCCCACCATAAGCTCAGTATCCCTAAAACATCAATTGTTTCTTTTTCAACTCAGTTGCTCAATTGACATTGTACTTGTTCAATATATTCTAATAATGAATTTAAAAAATGCTACATCAATCACACAAATATGTAGATAACGGAAGCTACATAGAAAAATAGTTTGTTTTGCAATTATACATCCTATAAGGAGACATCTTTAAATGATAATAATCTAAACTAATAAAATGCTAACCTCGCTCACGATGTAGCTGTCACGCGACGTCACGCTGTCGGATTCACAATGGCCAGAGACATTCGAAGTTATATATAATTCGGTGGGTCAAATTTAGATCACGATACATTGAATGTATTCGTACACGTGTAATAGAAGCTGTGATTTTTGAACAGCAATATTAGGGGAAGTTGTGGTTAGGTCGAAATGCGGGAGGACTAGATGTAGAGTGCATTAGTAGCATAACCAACATTGACTATAATAAGAAGTTTACATATTATGAAAAATGGAAAGAACAGGGCAAATGTATAAATGCCGACAATAATGTGAAGAAGCCTATTTTCCTAACTTTCTTTGTGCTAGTGATGCTCAACAGGTGAAACATAGCAGTGGATAAAATGATCGAAAATGCAATTTTGGGGGGGAGGGGGGAGGCGAGAGGAGGGAGAAATAGCTCAATATATAAAAATGTATGAAAACTAGTTAGAGAAATAGTTAAGTTGTAAGCTGACCAAGACCACAACAGATTCTGGGCTGCAGTTTTAAAGTTTCACTATATTGGAAGGAAGGAAGCACACTAAAATCATTCAAGGTGGCATAATAAAGTGTAATTACAGAGTGTGTTTCAACAATCTAAGGGTATAAATTACAGAACCAGAGAAGAAAAGGTTACATCCACAACAGCAAGAATATTTCTACATTAAGGAAGGGTAAATTGTCCATGGGAATAAAGTGTATTTGATAGTCATCATGTCTTCAATTTGGTGAATTAAAAACTGGTGAGTTATGCTAAGGAATTGGTAAGAAGCAACACAATGAACTGGAAAGGAAACAATTGGAATGACACATTTAACGGTTTCTTTTCCAGATCAATGAGTCAAAACAACTTAACTGCAGGTAAAGAATAAGCTTTGATTCAGTAACCATCATCAAGACACTTTATGTGGAAGAAATGTAAAGTGTTTAGATAACAGCATTGATATGTAAAACAACCCACCTACCCCTTTCTCCTTCGAAGGAATCTTTAACAGATAGTTAAACTTCTAATGCCCACAGACTTTAAAATTGTAATTGTAAAAATTGCTCACACGAGTCAGAATAAGTAGAACAATAGTACTTTACACATTACGAAGACAACATACCCCTGAAATACCAATGCTTAGTGTGAATAAATTATAGGACTTTAGCAACTATTTCAGTTTATCTCACTGCAATGTTTCATGCAGTCTCTTCAACAAAAGTTCACCACTATAGATTGACCTGGAGGTTTGGAACTTTCTCATTTGATGAACCAAATTTGATGAAAGGAAGTCCGGATATAGCTTAATTACAATTAATGTACTTTACGCACAACCTGCGGCCTTATAAATGGAAGCATATGTCTTGTATTCATAGCACTATTATTAGTGCTTATCACAAGACAGACAGAAGCTGTTTTCCTCGACATTGCAGCAGGCTATGATACTGTTTGGTGTGAGGGGCACCTTCTCAAGTTCTTAATGTGATAATCACCACCTCTACGTTGTTCTCCAAGTGGAAACTAAAACCAAACCTGACAAATCCAGTCTTGCTGCTTCCACCACCTCTCAAAGGGTGTGTCCGTAAACAGCGTGGCTCACCCCTCACTCCCTTTCCCCACATAGCCCGATGACATAACTTTTGCTTCTGTTGTTGTTGTTGTTTTTTGGGCTTTAGGGCGCGTCAACATCGAGGTTATTAGCGCCCTAACTAATGCCAGGTGTGACAACGTGGCAAAATTGTCGTCTGTGTGGCCGACTGTAAAGGGGTCGGCCACAGAGACAGCACAATAAAATACTAACATACTAACTAAAATACCGTCTTGTGGCCGACTGTAAAGAGATCGGCCACCCCGACGGCAATGCAAAATATAAAAATGAGACTATTGCTCTAAATGTGCAATAAAATATTAAAATACGTACAATAACTGGCTGGCTGTAAAAGGGCCAACCAGTTTTTTTTTTTTTTTTAAAAAAAAAAAAATTATCTTGCTGGCTGTAAAAGGGCCAGTTACATGAGCAATGTTACAAGTGAAAACAGAACTTGGATTGGTGGTTGTAAATGGCCACCAACCCAATCTAAAACCTAGGCCGATCTGCCCAAAATTTTTGGAACAAGATCGGCCAAGCTACAAAACTTTAAAACCTTAGCCACGTTGTCACTGTCAACGGTTAAAATAAGGGACAGATCGTTGGCTAAGAGAACGTCTGACCTTAAATCTAAAAACAGAATACATTCGGTTAAAATGTGGCGTACCGTCAAAGGTACGCCACAAGTAAGGATTGCAATCCCGCAGTGTTTTCAATCCCGCGCGATTTGCGCCAATCCTGCGGAATCGACGCAAATAGTTTTTTAATGCTTATATTTAAAACATAGTTACTTAAAACGTTAATAAATTAAATAATAATTAAATTAATAAATCAATTTTAATGTTAAATGATAAAAATTAATAGTTAACAATATTTTAATTGGAAAAATGATTTTAAAACTTTTTAGCATGTCTTAAGTACATTTAGAGGTTTTAAATCTAAATCAATTTTTAAATAAATAATGGAAATATTCAGTGTTTGGTCATATTATATGCCTTACAATACATCACATGAATTTAAAAACATGGTTTGCTTAGTGGCCAAGTTAACAGAGCTTTTTTTTTTTTTTTTTTTTTTTTTTTTACAAATATTGCTTTTAAGGGATTCATTATTATATCTCCTGATTCCTTGATTGATCTTATAGTTGATTCAATGTTATTAAAGGAAACTACTCACCAACACTTAAACTGTCAAGTATTTCAATTTTACATATGTGGCGTAGCGACGTTTTAAAAGTGGAAATTATTACTTTTTAGTAAGAATGGAGACTTTCTCGGCGAATGATTGCAGTGAAGTTTTCATAGGTTGTATCTCCGGATTTCATTGTAAAAACACGAAATTACACACGTGAGCGAGACGACGGAGGCAGCCGTTGAAGTATGGTGTTCCTACAACACAATTCGTCGATACACCCATGAAAACTTCATTATAACTTTTTTTGCCTTTAGTCGAAATAATAACAAGGAGAAGAGGTATTAATGTATAGCCTAAGCGGCACATGTAAACAGGCGGCTTTCGTCAAAGAAACGCATTGAGGCAGCGGCCAAAACAGCAATAAGTCAAAGGATATGCAATTGCCTTTTGATAGCTGCTAAATAAATAGGTATGCGATTAAAATTACGAACATTAGTTTCCTATCAACGAATAATCAAATTTTCGGCCGCAAAAAAGAAAATTGTCACAATAACTTTATCTGCAAATACAGAAAATGGGAATAATGAAACCGTGAATAAGAAACTGTAACTTTGTAGTTCAGATAACGTTTGCAACACATAAAAAATAATTATATAGTTGCAAAATTGTACTAAATACGTAACATAACTCAAATTACAGCAATGTGTACTCGAAAATGAATACGTAAAAGTGTATCTACATATTTACTTACGAATGACGAAGGTTGACAAAAACAAACTGGAAGGGTGTAGGCAAACGGTGCAATATATCCGATAGAGACCGAGTGGGGCTGCGAGTTACGCACTGACACGCGTTTTATCCGCATTTTGCGGATCCGCTTAATTATGTGCGGGATCCGCCAGAATGCCTAATGATGCGGGATCCCGCGGGATTGCGGGATCCCGCTTTGCTGGATTGCAATCCCTAGCCACAAGTATCACATTCCAGAGGATCCTCTCGGCGGAGAAGGAAACTATGAGTTAGAGGACAGTGCCCTATACGGAGGCAAGTAAGGAGAACCTCATCCCTCCTCGCCCGCTGGAAGGAGCTGCTACACAGCTGAACGGTCGGTTTGACCAGCCGGAGCTTATTATGCTCAACTTCCAGCCACTGCCTCTGCCAAACATCAAAAACAAATCTCTTCACCGCCGAGGCAAGGTCTGACTTTGGGACCGGATCAAAGTCAATTCTGACCTTGTCGCAGGCTAACTTGGCAGCTTCCCACATGCCCGGGTACCCAGCAGAATACCACCTCCTTCCTACAGGACTGGAGGGCGTCCTGGATTAGACGGTCTGCTGGGTACATAGTTGCTAATGCCTGAATACAACTAAGGGAATCACAGCATATGAGGTACTTCATGTCACGGCGTGCCTTCATATGCTGGAGCGACTTTAGCAGGGCATAGCACTCCGCAATGTAAACACTGCACCTGCTATCCAGCTTGTATTTGTAAGTCGCTCGAGTGAACACTACTAAACACCCTACACTGTTAGCCTGCTTAGACCCATCCGTATACACCGGGGTAAAAGTGTGATATTGATTTAAAATATCAGTAAAACACTGTCAGCGGTTAGCAGTTTGTTATGCCGGGACAATTCTAAAGTTGTTCTGGTCTCTTTAAAAGCTAGGGAGGAGATTTACTCCAACCCTGGTGATAAAAAGAGGGAAGCTCGAATCCGTATTGTTCTAAAATAGCCTTTGTACAGTAGCTGAAACGGTTTAGTGGCTCTATGCCGGTTGGTATAGAGCCACTCGTAGTTGGGATGTAGAACTATGTCGTACACGGGACTGCCAGGTGTTATGGCAACCTGCAGGTAGTGTCGCACCATGAGGAGTCGCCGGCGGATGGTAAGCGGCGGCTCGCCCGAGTTAGCACAAATGCTGACAATAGGACTAGTGCGATATGCACTCGTGGCGAACCGAAATCCAGCATGGTGGACACTATCAATATACGGATATAGCTGTCCCGTGCCGAACCATACACGATACAACCGTATTCCAACAGCGACCGTACAAAGGCTCTGTAAAACTGTAGCAGGCAGCGGTCAGCGCCCCATGACCTGCCACACAGGCATTTTAAAATATTAAGAGCTTTTGAGGCCCTGGCTTTCACATCTTTAAGATGCGAAGCCAGTTGAGCCTTCTGTCTAAAATGAGGCCCAGAAACCGAACAGTATCGGTAAAAGTTAAAACGGTGTTCCTCAGGGTAAGTTGAGGTGCTGGTAAAATACTTCTTCGAGTAAAAAGTACACACCAGGTTCTCTCAGCAGAATGAAAACTAGTGTGCACTGACCATTCATCCAGCCTGTTCAGCGAGAGTTGCAGCTGCCGCTCAGCGCTTCTCAGGCTGGACAATGCAATAAAAATTAAAAAGTCGTCCACATATAAGGAGTACCGTATGGGACTCCTTATAATGGCTCCAATGCTATTGATAGCAATGGCGAAGAGCATGACACTTAAAACTGACTCCTGAGGGACACCGTTTTCCTGAATAAAAATATCAGACACTTCACCACCGACTCGGTACCGGAAGCAACGACCAGATAAAAATGATTTTAAAAAAAGGGTCAGGTTTCCCCTAAAACTCCAGGGGAAACTGTTTTCGTAAGCCTTTTCGAGGTCGAAAAAGACACCCACAAGGTGTTGGCTGCGGATGAACGCATCCTGTATTGCCGCCTCCAGAAGATCAGGTTGTCCAGGTGGAACGGAATTTCCTGAATCCACACTGAAAGCGGCTCAGCAGGTTACGGGATTCAAGACACCAGACGAGGGCGGCGATTGACATACTCTCCAGTGTCTTCCCCAAGGCAGCTAGTCAAGGCAGAAACTGCGATAGCTACCTGGCAACAACTTGTCCTTTCCAGGCTTTAAAATAGGAATCAATGTTGCTTCTTTCCACGAGTCAGGGGAAGTGTCCTCCGGTCCAAATTTGATTAAAAATATCTAAAAGGTACTCCATAGCATCTTTCCCAAGATGCCTCAGCATCTGGTACTGGATCATATCAGGCCCCGGAGCAGGTATTGTTGGCACAGTGTAATGCTGACTCCAGCTCCCAAGATGTAAATGGGCAGTTGTAGGCCTCTGTATTCGACGAAATCGAAGCACAGCACACGCCTCTCGGCAGCGAACTTTATGTCGCTGAACCGAGGATCAAAATTGGCGGACGAAGTGATAGTTGCGAAGTTCTCCGCCATCAGCTGTGCTATGCTTCGTTCGTCGGTAATTACACATCATGATCCAGTAATCCAGATACTGGTGGGCGGGAGTACCTTCCAGATATACGGCAGATAGACTTCCCATACTTTCGATGAAGGTGTGGAACGATTTATAGTGCTCACAAAGTTCTGCCATGACCTTTTCTTGCTCTCCTTAATAACACGACGCGCCTTAGCTCTGGCTATACGGAACGCTGCCAGGTTGTCGGATGTAGGGTACAACCTAAACGCCGCAACGCCCGTCTGCGACCCTGAATGCGGAACGACATTCGTCGTTCCACCAGGGGACGGGCGTCCTTCGCAGCGTTCCGGAGCTTTTCGGCATGGAAACGTCAGCTGCCTGGTGAATGCCTGTGTAAGGTGATTCACCTTCTCCTCAATACTTATACTCCTTTAGAGTAATGGAGCGGTGGTAGAGTTGCCATCGGCTTTGCTGACGTTATTTGCATCGGTTATTGCCTCCTCCACGGTCAAACTCTACGTGCATCCATATTGGGAAGTGGTCGCTTCCATGAAGGTCACCATCCACCTCCCAATGCACGGAGTCCGCGATTGAGGGGGAGCACAATGAAATGTCAAAGACGACCCGGAAGCAGTGGTGAAATGAGTCATTTGCCCTGTATTCAGGAATACAAAATTTCCTCCTGCTCTATCAATATACCAACCACTCGGCCCCTGGGGCAATCGGTGGTGGAACCCCACAACGCACAGTGGGCGTTGAAATCTCCCAAAAGGAGAAAGGGCCGAAGTGAGTTGTCGTATGATGCCAACCTAGGTCGTCGTAGTAGACGGACAAACTGGGTGGCAGATAGAGAGAGCATACGGTCAGTTGAATTGGACCGTGTATTTTCACCGCTACTGCTTGTAATGTGGAGGTGAGAGCGACGGGTTCGGAATGGACGGTGTTTAAAACAAAACACCGCCACTCCCCCCTCTCGCTCGATCACCCTCGGTATCGTCTTTCCTGTACAGGTCGTAGCCTCTCAGCACCAGTTGGTGCGTCGGTCTAAGATGTCTCTCTTGCAGACACAAACACAAGGGTTTAGACCGTGCTACAAGGTCTACTTCCTCTTTGTGAGCCTGAAAACCGTTTACATTCCATTGAATTATGGAGGCCATCCTACTTCTTTAAAACCACCCACCCCGGTTCGGGTGGGTCCTCCGGTGGTGACTGCTGAGGAACAGGACCAGGTTCGTCCACTAGCATTACGTCGTCTCCAGGGTCCGAAGACTACTCTTGTTTAAGGCCTCGGAGTCTTGCGGACTTTTCTTCTGCTGAGGTCTTCTCTCCTTCTTGTCCCTCCCAGTTGGTGATCTGGGAGGAGAAGCAGGAGAGGACTTCACGTACATAGTGAAGTCCGTTAGCCTGAATTTCGGACCCCGTACTTTCTGAACTATCTGCCATCCACTACCAGCCGATGGCGTTTTGTTTTCTGCTTCTGTTGCAGTAGATTCCTCTGCCGTGGCAGTGGAACCCAAGCTCCAGATAATGTAGCAGATGGCTGTTCTTCTGCTGGTGAACCTGTACTACCTGCTGTCTTAGTGGCCGTGGTTGTCGAAGTGTTGCTGCCGACGCCCGCGGTCCTTGGTGTTAGGACCTTAATGGGTTTAGTGTCACAATTGCATTAACACGAACATATCGTGCTCGTGCCCGCTGTCAATGACGGACGTCTGCGTCGCAACACTTTCCTTCCTGACGGGAGTTGAAAATGTTTTGGCGAAGCTTGTGGCGAAGACCGGTGGCTCAAGCGCCTTATACCGTTTCTTCACCTCGCCATAGGATAATCGTTCCTCCGTTTTCAACTCCTGTACCTTCTTCTCTTCATGGTACACCCGACACTCCCTGCTCCAGGCGGGATGTGGCCCAGAACAGTTGACGCACACCTGTGGGAGGGTGCAGCATACACCCTGCTCGTGTGCCGATTTTCCGCATTTCCCACAGGTGGGGTTGCCTTTGCAGTTCGCCGTTGTATGCCCGAACCTCTGGCACTTAAAGCAGCGCATCGGGTCTGGGACATATGGGCGAACGTCAGGACGAAGGTGGCAGTCTCCTCAAGATTGCCGTTAACCCTTCGTGAGATCTAACGAACCTCAACCACATTTTCTGATCCCCACTCCTTAAGGAGATCCTCGGACGCTATATCAATCAGATCATGGCAAATGATACTCCCTTGCGGGAGTTCAGCGTTTTATGGAGTTCACATTTCACTGAGAACTCCCCTAGCTTCTCACACTTAAGGAGTGAGACAGCCTGCTTGTGGGTAGATGTCTCCAGAAGCAGTGTCCCATTCCTCAGCTTTTTCACACTCTTCAAGCTTCCCGCAATTCCTTCCAGTCGTTTTTGTATATCGAATGGAGAGACCTTTTCAAAGGATCCCTCCGTTCTTATCATGATTACAAAGGCATTATCTATAAGACGACCCTTGCCGTTACTATTGTCCTTTGAAGGAGGGCTTTTATCCCTCGCCCGCTTCTTTGTGGTGGGTGTATTAGGATTACCCTGCAGCACACCCGTACCGCAGGGGTTTTTGGTTTTGTGAGGCTTCGTTTTGGTCCCACGAGTATAACCAAAAATAGGGGGAAATGCTGATACAACAGGGGTGCGCAGGTGCCCCTGAGTTTGCACATTAGCGAGTGATTTCCCTCATCACCCATTCACCTCCTCGGCACGTGGCTGACCTTGAGGTTGAGGGTTTTTTTTATAGAGGTTTTTACCATCCTCGCGATCCGGGCGATGAAGCCAAGATCCCCGTTCTCCTAGGCATACAACGTTCCACCGCCACGCCCTACGGTGGTCGTTGAAGCATGGTAGGAGTTTACGGTATGGGAAACTTGCGGCGCTCACAAGTTTCCAGCTCGGGCACTGCGGGTTCGCCAAACCCGTACCTAGCACTTGTTTTGCTTCTACCACTCTGGCATGGAAAGTAGCTTTTTTCCACCTATTAATTGCAGAGATTTTGTGGTGTCTTCCATTTCAAGACTATCATTAAAATTATTGCTTACATAATGAACATATGGCCAAGTTTCAAAAAGATAGGAATAGATGAAGGAACTAATAACAAACATCTATGAGAAGTATGAAAATTGGGTGCGCATAGACTGTAGACATTCGGAATGGTTTCACACGGAAGGTATTGTCACTCATTCTGTTTAATCTGGTATTAGATGTAATAATAGCTGATGTGCAGGGACACAGAGATCCAACAAAGCTGAAGGTGTTAGCATATGATGATGACATCATAATAAGGGAGTGGACAGAGCAGGATCTGAAAAGAGAATTAGGGAAATGGTGGACTGCAATGAGTAAACATGGCCTGAAGATGAGTGTAAAAAAAAAAAAAAAGATAATGAAGATAGCAAGAAAAACTGGATCTTAAAAGGATTTGTCGGTCAACGACAAGAAATTGGAATGAGTAGAATCGTTTCTGTATCTGGGAAGCAAGTTAACTATCAATGGAAAGATGAAGGAAGAAATAGGTCAGAGTATGGAAGAGTGGACAATTGTATCATAAGATGTAATCTGGAAGTGGAACATAGGGAAGGAAGCTAAAATTCTGCTTTATAAAGTATATTAACAGCCCATACTGACCTATGGCTATGAAACCTGAACCTGGACAAAAAAACAATATTAGCAGATTGCAGGCAGCAGAGATAAGGTTTTTGAGAATGATAGAGAATGTCATGAAGAAAGATAAAATCGGAAATGAAAGCATTAGAAGAGATGTTAACAAGGGAAAGACTGTAGTGGCTGGTGCATTTTATGAGGATGGAGGAGAGAAGAATGCCAAAGTTGGCATTGCTGAATAGCAGGAAGGGAAGAAGAAGAGCTGGGAGAACTTAGGCAAGATGGATATACGAAGTGAAGAATGACTCAGAGGCTAAGGGAATCATCTGGAAAAAAGGGGTGGAGGAAATATCTTGAAATAGCCGTCAGATTAGGAAGAGGATGTGCTGAATGATCCATAAAGGCAGAAACATCTAATAATGATGATGATATAATGAACATGGACAACATTTGTTTTGCATACTTTTCTACAATTAAAAATATTCTGACTGAAATGTTGACAAAGGCCTTTCCAAAGATAGATCAATTATTGGGAAAATCTGTTTCTCGAGTACAGTCAGGGACACTTTCCTTCTTGAGCTGTTACTAAAAATATTCTCCTTCTGTCATTCATCATTATTTATTAACTGGTAAAATAGAAGAAACTGTACCTGTCATAGCTTATTGATGAAGTTTTGGATATTGAAAATTCAATGGGAAAACCTTTCCAATAGGCCTCGTATAGGTCAATGTTCAGTGCCACTTCTCTCCCAATTTTGAACTTGAAATAACATCTCAGTGAGCACTATAATTAAAAATGCAATGAAATTCAATTGAAAGAACAAAATTAGAATCAGTTTTCAATGATCTGTGTGGTGACATGTAAGCGATCCAAAATCAAAACAGCTTTCTTATACAAAACGATACTACTACTAGAGTGTTAAAACCAGTGTGACATCTGTAAGCGAATTTGAGTTTAGGTACTGCGTGCCTAATGTTTTTCAGTTTGTAATGCTTTATCACATGTCAGTTCAAGTCTACTGGCCTCATGCAACATGAACACCGACTTCAAGTTACACACATGCACGGCACTGTCAGTATAGAGCATATCTAAAATATGGAGATAATTAAATGACAGAAATAAATACCCACAAGTCACTGTGTATTCTGTATTATATTTGTACTAAAATTAAATCGGTGAAAAGTTACGTATCTTGGCTCAGACATTCCCCCTCCCAAGTAGTCCAGCAAAGCACCTACCTACCCTTCCCCTTGAACGACCCATATAGTTTATGGATGCTTCCAAACCAGCTCATATATGTCAGAATAACACCAAACTTTGGACCCTTTGGAAGACCATCTCTGGAAGTTACCTTGATCTGATCCTTCATTTTTCATCAGCATTTTTTATAACATTGCGGAGAAAGTGGAGTCCCATCTGAATCTTGCAAAGAAACTAGCTGGTACTTCATGGGATGCAGTACTTGGCTTGGCATTCTCTGTCTCAGAAAACTATTGCTCTCACTGGCTTGATAGTGCTCATACTGCCAAAACAGACTCCAGTTAAATGCTACTGTGTGAACAGTGAATGGAATCATTAGGTCTACCCTAGAATACTGTAATTTCCAACATTCCTCCACACCACCTGTGGAGAAAATTGATGCTGCGTAATGTTGGAAAGAATGGAGGAAAACATGATACTTCTCCAAAGTGATGATCACCTCCCTCGTACATGGTTAAAATCAAGGAGACAGTCTATATGGAAGTATCCAAGCTGAGAAACAACTGATTCACATTTAGAATGGAGAAGAGAGTGGTAAGCCAATAGCCCACACAGCTGTGAGCTTATGAAAGATCCAAGAAGCTGTTTGACCAGCCTCGACGACTTTGGTCCTAACTCAACAGGTTTTTCACAAGACACAGTGTGCAACACACCAGCATGCAAGTGGGGCTATGTAAAGATAAGCTGTGCGACTGTGGAAATACGAGGCGCGTCCAGAAAGTAAGTTCCGTTTGGTAATAAAATGAAATTGTACACAGATACAGAAGAAATTTTTACTGCACAAAATTCTACAACTCTTAAACTACTTTTCCACATAACTGCCGAAATTTTGCAGGCATTTGTTATAGCGTGGCACCAGGTTTTGTATACCTTCTTCATAGAAATCTGCCGCCTGTGTCTTCAACCAGTTGGAAACAGTTTCTTTCAGCTTGTCGTCATTGGTAAGACTTGAGAACAGATGAAAGTCGCTAGGAGCGAAGTCAGGACTGTACGGAGGATGGTGAAACATGTCCCAGCCAAATCCCTGTACGAGGTTTTTCGTCACGTTTGCAGTGTGTGGTCGTGCATTGTCGTTGAGCAAAAGAACACCTTTTGACAGCAGTCCCCGGCGCTTATTCTGAATTGCACGGCGCAATTTCCGAAGTGTCTCACAATAAGCATCTGCTTTGATTGTTTGACCACGCAGTAAGAAGTCAATGAGTAGGATGCCTTTCCAGTCCCAGAACACTGTGCACATCATTTTCCGAGGTGTCATGATTTGCTTCGGCTTAACCTTTGGTGGGGATGAAGTGTGCCTCCATTCCATTGATTGCCCCTTACTCTCAGGGGTGTCGTTTCATCTCCTGTGACTATCCGTCTCAGAAATTCTTCACCGCTTTCAGCATAACGGGTCAAAAACTCAAGTGCACTACCCATCCGTTATGTTTTGTGTTGCTCAGTGAGAATCTTTGGTACCCAACGTGAGCAAAGTTTACGGAATTTCAGTTGTTTGGTAACAATTTCATGCATCAGTGATCGTGAAATTTGGGGGAAGTCCATAGCGAGAGCACTAATTGTAAACCTACGGTTTTCCTGGATCTTGTCATCAATCGCATGAACCAGTTCTTCTGTAACCAAAGGTGGACGCCCACATCGTTCTTCATTGTGCACATCACTACGCCCGCCATTGAACTGTCGGACCCATCTTCTCACCATCGAATCACTCATCGCATTTGGTCCGTAAACATCGCAAATTTTCCGAAAAATTTCACTTGGTTTCACTTTCCTCGCATTCAGAAACCGAATCACAGACCTGATTTCACAGGCAGCGGGATTTTCAATCAACGCCGACATTTCAAACAAGCACAACAAAGCGTACGCAACTGACAGCGATCTCCAAATGGCGCACGTTCTTCCCCTTGATACACATCGTCTACAGCGCATGTGCGGAACTGCAATCGCAGCGCTGCAGCGGAGATAAATTGAAACGGAACTTACTTTCTGGACGCGCCTCGTATCCAAACCACTGATCACATTGTGATGGAATGCTCAGCCAGAAGACTACCTGGAGACCTGTTCACACTGTACCAAACTGGACTGGCTAGCAGAAGATGGTTTGAATCCCTAAACATAGTTATTTAAAGAGTGCACTGTATTTCCTTACCTTTTCATCTGAATTTGGCATAAAAATAATCATATATATTATTAATAAAAGGCAGATTTTTTTAGAAACACAGAAAAGAACATCCAAAATAATCAGACGATTCAAAGGTATGTACCACATTAAAAGATTAGAGGAAATCGACAATGACTTCAAAAGAAACAACACAAGAAATTTTTTCAAAACTTTCCGGGAAGAACTGTCTACATTTAAACCTCCAAGTCTTTGCTTCCGTCGACCTGATGGTATGCTTGAAACCAACACAAAGGCCAATTGTGACATTCTGAAGCAGTTCTTCGAGAAGCTGTACAACTGTGAACCACCTACAGAGAAACTCCATTTCTAGATACCCTCCCCAAACCATGACTCAGCTCCACCAACACTGGGTGAGATCCGAAATATCATACTTCAGTTGAAAAATAACAAAGCACCAGGGGAAGACGGAGTAATAGGCGAGATGCTCAAGATCGGGGGCAAACTACTGACTGAACGGCTGCACGCTATTATTTCAAATATATGGGAGACCGAAGTCGTACCTGCAGATTGGAAAATTGCATTAATTCACCCGCTACATAAAAAAGGAGACAAGTCCGATCCAAACAATTTTCGAGGGATTTCACTTCTGCCAGTCGCTTATAAAGTACTTTCTTGTGCCCTCCGGTCAAGGTTGGAGAAGCAGACAGAACACAAGATTGGTGAATACCAAGCAGGATTCCGACCACACCGATCATACACAGAACAGATCTGGAACCTAAAAATGATACTCCAACATCGTCAGTCAACCCGCACAGTGGTAACTTTTGTAGACTTTAAGAAAGCATATGATTTGATTGACCGCACTACGCTGTTCAATATACTACGTGAATATGGAGTAGATAATAAAACAACTATTTTAATTCAACAAACTTTGACAAATACAACTTCAAAAGTGAAATTTATGGGTGAAATCTCTGAATCTTTTGAAATTAAAACTGGTGTAAGACAAGGGGATGGGTTATCACCGCCCCTGTTCAACTTGGTACTAGACAAGATCATTAGCATATGGAAAAAAGTAATATCTGGAATATATTTGGGAACAAAGGATAAACAAATCAACATAAAATGCCTTGCTTTTGCGGATGATCTAACAGTAATTACACGAACTGTCGAGGAAGCCAAACATGCTGTAGAGAAGCTTCATGAGATAGCTATAAAAACCGGCCTCCAAATCTCGTATGAGAAAACGCAATATATGGACTCCAAAAGCAAAAACCTGAAGCCACTCATGACCAAATATGGCACTATCAAACAAGTTAAACAGTTTAAGTACTTAGGAGAAATTATTGGTAATACTGGAACTGAGAAAGAAGCCCACAAGAACCGCGCTGAAAAACTGCAAAAAGCATATGCTATTACTTGGAATACGTACAATAAGAAATCGCTTTCCACCAAAGCCAAACTCCATCACTACCACACCGTCGTTCTTCCAGGAGACATCATCATTAACGGTAAATGTCAAAGGAATAGAAAAAATAGAAAGACAGATACTGAGAAAAATATTCGGTCCCAAAATCCAAGATGGCATCTGGATGCGCAAAAGCTCAGAAGAACTGTATTCACTGACCGAAAGATTCACCTCACTTGCACGGAAAAGACGCATGAAATTTTATGGACATATAGCACAAATGGATGACTCACGACTTACCAAGAAAATTTTCCACATCGTCAACGGTCCGCGACAAAACAAAGCACGCTGGTTTGTAGAAACCCAGAAAGACCTCGCAGAAGCCAGCCTTGACCCATTGACATCCACACGCAGTAAATATAGACAATTGATCACCTCACATAAATTTGCCCCTAAGAGCCCTACATCAAAAAATCTGAAACTCAGAAATGCATGGACACAAGAGAGACGTAAAGCCCACAGCAAAAGGATGAGGAAGTTTTGGGAAAATAAGAAGAACAGCAAGAAGAATAAGAAGGACAATGCAAATTAATGGTTCCACGCGCTCCTTAGTGGGCTAAACGATATAATAATAATAATAATAAAAGGTGTTTTTTGTTGTATGTCATTATCTTCTTGCACACCAAATCGAATTCAATACATGAGGTATCATTAAAGATTAAGGTATCCGCTTTGGTTTCATCATATATTAAGAAAGGAATTTTTCAGAATTCGACCCTCAATGGGCAAAAGAATAAATATTTCTACAACCCATTATTGCGTAATCAGCCATTTATCACCCTTGATATCTAATCGATATAGATAAATGAGGTATCTGTTTTTTCCTTGTGACTTTATGCCTCGCTGATGTCGAGGTGATTAGAGGCGGTGTGGGACGGGGGGCACGGAACAGGGAGGAGTATGGCAATGGCCTTTTGAAGAAAGCATCCTGGCATTCGCCTGGACTGATTTAGGAAAACTATCGAAAACCCAAATCTGGATGCCTGGACGGGATTCAAACCGCCGTCCTCCCGAATGTGAGGCCAGAGCATTAACCGCTCACCAACTACGCTCAATCCCTTGAAATCGAGAAATGAGGTATTATTTTAGAGTTCAAGATGTCTGCTTTGGTCAAATCATATTTTATGAAAGGAAATTTTCGGAATTTGACCCTTAAAGGGCAAAAGTATCATTAGTTCTATAATGCCATTTACGAGCCATTTATCTCTCGATACCTAACCAAAACTATTCATTGTATTCGTCAACTTTTCAAACCTAGTAATAATAATAATCATAATAAGGAAATTAAAAAATGAGACTATTAGATCTGTTCTATTAACCTAACATGTAGCTATATTCTCACCATAACAGGATAATCTCATTTTCTAGGTAGAAATATACATATAAGAGCATAAACTGCGATAGTCAAGCAAGTATTACGACTAATTCTTAACGGACAGTGATAGAACTCAGTCAATAAAATTACTATCCACTATATGGTTTGTGTTGAAATACTAATGTAGCATAACATTTTTCCTCAAAGCAAGGGTAAAAAAACAGCACCCGTTTCCCTTTTTCCTATAATACTCTAAACCTGCTGCAAAGAGTGACCTGTCAGAAGATGGATTCAGAAGCATGATACTGACAGCACAGCCCCAAAGGAAATGCATCGGTTCTGTCCCATAAACTTAAAAACTCCTACATTAAGATGACAATTACCTTTTACCTAAGCAAATAAAAACCTGGTAGCTTATCAATATTAAGAAAGGTTAGGCCTGCACTAAAACTATTACTGACAATTGTTTTTTTCTGAACTCTTGAAAATTGTACGAAACAAGCTAGTTGGATGACTTCTCAGTTCTCCTCATAAGCCAGCACAAAGGAATAAATATATTTTACAAAATCAGAACACTAAACATGGTGTACGTCAATATAACAAGCATTCCAAGCAGTGTATCATCCTAACAACAACCATTAAAGTGCATCTGTTGGGATTATCCTCTATGCTTGCATATTTACCTGAAAAGTTAATATCATGCAGCTGAACACAGCATAACTGTTGTCATGTTTCAATCATTCAAAGGCAAATGTAAGGTAAAGCATATATTGATAGGTAGTTACAGAGATATAGCACCATAACTGAGTGATACAACCAACCGTAGATTCCAAATGCATCTGCTATTATTATTATTATTAAGGTGAAAACAAAGAGGAAGGCCAAGGTGTAGGTAGCTGAAAGGAGTGAAGAAATGTGTGCTGAAGAGAGGAGAGGAGAGGACTGATCAAAGTTTGCTGAAAGAGTTTAAAGTTGCAATTTATAGAGGGCAAAATAGGCGAGTACAGGAATGGGCAAAAACAATTGTGTAGTGGAACTGCCACCAGAGTGTGCATCCATTACAATTAAATTAATCAGAGATAAGCTTTTTAGCAGATGACACAATGCGGTATAATGGAGTTACATCAAGAGAATAGATTTTTATAACTAGGATTTTGTCGACATACGGCTGTTGTGAATGTTTTTTATTCCTCAGGTACATTTCGCCCCACACCAAAAGAGCGAAAGGCATATGGGGAGTACGGAAAGCTTTCACGCCACAACAGTTGTTTATGGACCAAGTTTTCTTTATAAAAATCTATTCTTCAGAAGCTACGGAAAATGGCGTACAACCAGATTTGCACCCCAAGAGACAATTAGGAGCAAATACAAATTGATGTAGACAACATATGCAGTTAGGTAGATAAGCATGGAATGAAGATTAATGCCAAGAAGAATCAACTTGATAGGTAGATTAGAGGTTTTAAATGTTAGCTCAGAGGAATTTCTTTATTGAGGAATAAAATATAAACATCTGGGAATATCAGTTAATAGTAAACTAAACTGAGCTTGGCACACAGGAAAAGGGGTAGGAAAATTTACAGATTACTGCATCTGTTGGAGAGGATTTTCTAATGAATGATTGTCTTGATGGTTTATTATCAGAAGTTAGGTTGTTAGTAAATGACATAATGTTACATATATATCTATAAAATGAAAACCGGACATATATGAAATATAAAACCTCGGAATATACGGAGCAGATTTCGGTGGGGTTTTCACCATTTTAAAGCTTAGAATCTTAATTTATTTGTCTGACATGTCTTATGTTTCAACGTTAAATAATGTTGGAGCATTAAATGAAATTCTGAACGTATGGTGAGGATGCTGCATACTACGCACTAAACACACAACTACAATACAATATCTCTGACCATAGCCTTTAATGAGCAATTTACAATAATAACCACACTGAACAAAACTTGAAATATTATTTCCTTTAATACGGGGTGTTTAGCTTTTAAACGTCACCGATGGCCGTATTGAATGCGAGGAATTAAGACCAAAAAATCAGTAGAGATTTTCTTTGCCTCCGATTTCTAACAATGTCTTTGACCATCAGCTTTAGTATTGATATCAATGTTTAGTGTTCTGGAAATTATTTATGATAATTTTTTGGATAAATTACGTTGAATCATACAGGTAAAACTAATACTAAATATCTCTGGTGGATTCAGTTAACGTTTAACTCATAGTTTTTTACTATTGATTGTGGTTTTTTTTCAGTATTGGATTTCCTATATAGCTAAAATTTCAGGCGCATGGAGCTTACAGATTTTCAAACTAACCACCTCAATTTAGAGATTCAATATCTCAATGTATCTCATCAAGTTAGATAAGACTACTTCGTCGATTTGGCTTATTCGAAATTTTGCAATTCTTCGCTATACGCGTGCGTGTTTCTGACGTACTCTAGCTTTTATTCATTTTATATTTCATTACGCTTTGTTTAGTAATGCAATGGTTTTTAACATAAAATGTTATGTCTGTACTGTTGGAAAGTAACCTATTATGACAACTGAACACTCTTTGGCATTACTTTCTGCACTATACACTTGAGTTTCTGACATAATTTAGCTTTTATTCATTTCATAATTTATTGAAATGTTTAGTAATGCAGTTTTTACGTCAACCGTTTCGCCGCAATTTGACGATGAATTCTTATATTACTCAATGAGACAACGATTTTCTTCTGCTTTCTGCTTGACCACAACAGCTAGAAAGAAGGCAAAACTCCCATTGTACATGTCCAGCGTGTAGTACCTTGCGACTTTTTTTCTGGTCCATTTCAAACTATCAACCTCAATTTACAGACACATTATCTCGTGGACAAAGCAATATTTTACATTTCACTTTTAATGTGTCTCGTCAAGTTAGATAAGAATTCATCGTCTGGTTTAACGAAAAGTGAAAATTTTTAATTCTGATTTGTCTTGTGGTGTTACATAAGTATACATAACCAAATTGCAAGGCCACAGTTGAAAGATTTTTCATAAAATTCACATGTTTCTTATTGGACAAATACTGTTATAGTAGTAAACCGCCATGGAGTTTTGTTTCCTTGTGAAGAAAGTTTAAATATTCAACATTTCTGAGGTACAAAATCTCAAACGACAAAAATACTCTATTAGGCGTAAAAGGGGGTGTAGATAAAATGCTACAGGGTGTGTGCTCTATCAAAATTAAATTAAACTATGAAGGGAGCTTGATGAGTGAACGGTAGCGCTCAAGTCTCTTGGACCCGGACCTCAACATTAAATTTTTCCTCACTTAAAACCTTATAAAAATTATCATCAAATTTACAATAACAATAAAAATCAGTTTTGTATCATGAAGCTGAGTGGAGTGGTGCCAGAACTGGTAAGATGCCAAAGCTGCAATCATAACCGGAAACAAACCCTTCGATAAGCGATAAGCTGCACAGTTCGTAATGAAATTTGCTAAGTATTAAAAACAAATGCCAAATGCGTAATGTGTTGAATCGATTGTGGCGGAATTTTCACAGTAGCAGACAGTTGTCTTTTCTGCTTTTCGTGATAATATTCATAGGGAGAATTCCTCACTTACCCCCATTTTATTCAAATCGTCAGATGTGCGTCTTATGTGAAGAATCTTACAAAAATTTGTAAAAAGATTATTGGCTAATTGTAATGGTAGCATCAGGTACAGGCGGAGAGACAACTATATGAAATGTAAATGGAGACTTTCCCGGTGTATTGATTCAATGAATGTTTCACGGGTGTCCAGCCGGATGGTGTCATAAAACGACAATGTTTCGACAACCTGCTCGGTTGTCTTCATCAGGTCTATTTAGATGTTGCTTCTCAAAATCACAAACAAACAGACTGTTTGTGATTTGAGAAGCTACATCTAAATAGGCCTGATGAAGATAACCCAGCAGGGTGTCAAAACGTTGTCGTTTTATGACACAATCCGGCTGGACACCTCGTGAAACATTCATTGAACTATATGAAAGTTGGCACATGATGATAACTACACCCCAAGCATATTATAATTGATGTCTCTCGAACATTCTTCAACGTTTTGTTTAGTTGCGAAAACTGCTTTGGCGATTTTGATGATACCCTGATTTCTCATTATCCGAATGTCGAAACAGTGTTTTAAACTTCCGTGGACTATTAAAAACGATCTAGAAATTTCTATAACATTATAGAAACATAATTTACTTATTTTAATTAAACACTTTGTATGTTGCAGAACATTAAAATGCCTCTAAGAAAACGTAAGGCTATTGGTCAAGTTCAGTCGAATGCTAAAAAACTGAAAGAACTAAGAAGTAAACAAACTACCGAGGAGCGCAGTAGACGACTTGCAATGGAAAGAGCGAGAGTTCGAGCTTCAAGAGCTGCAGAGACAGCTCAGCGCCGTAAAGCTCGACTTCCATATCTGAGGGAGAGAGCCACTACGTCAAGATTGCAGAAACCGAACAGCAACGGGAGAAATGTCTTACTTGTAGAAGAAAGGCAGAGAGAATGACTGGGGCCGCTAGAAATGTTGGCTTGAAATTGGAAGCATTTCACTATGAATCGGCATAAGGATTATTCAAACCATACAAGTATTACCATCGGGAAAATGGACATAGTTTACGCCCATACAGCCATTTCCAAAAATCCGAATTACAATATACCATACGTCTTATGATGCTACGTGACGTGCCTCCAAAAGCAGGAAATGAAAATCCCTCCATGAAATCAATATTTTTTAGCAGAGCCTTTCAGGCATCCAGAACGCAAGGAAAAGACTTAAGTCGGACATGGAAGTATATCACAACTTACGATTCTTGCCGTGAAGGAATATCATTCATGAAATAATGAGTTTTAAAAACTGTAAAACCTTTTCTAATCTGCAACTTGCCTCATCCAAACTTATAGGATTTTATGTCGAATTTTTATTGAATTTTGTGAATTTCCGTAAATTACGGAGGGAAAGTTCATAAAGTTTAATACACATGTTTCACATATGGCTTATCAAATTATTGAAAGGGTAAATCAACCTTAACCATAACAGGCAACGCCGGGTACTCTGCTAGTAACAGGATAAAAGCGGGACAAGACTATGAACAGCTGCAGGGTGATCTGGACAGGATATCTGGGTAGGTCAACATGTGATGAAGATAACTGCAAAGAAGAGTCAGCTTAGTATGATTATAAGATATGGACTTGGTAAGACTTGAAATGTAAATACCTGGGCATAACATCTGATAATAAACTCAACAGGGCAGATAATAGGAAAAGGTTTTAAAATCCTTCACTTGCTGGAGAGAGTGAGAGGGAAGTAAAGGAATTGGGTTACAAAACTTTGGTCAGACCATTGCCTGAATATTGTGGACCCACATTTTTGGTATCAAATACTGAATATGGAGGGGGTGCAGGAGAGATGGTCTGCTTGATTTGTCTCTGGAAATTACTGCAGAACACGATCGGCAACTGGAATGGGATTCATTGTAAGCGAGGAGGGTGAGGAGAGTCATTGGTGTGCACAAGGCATATATTGGTGATGAGGCATGGAAAGATATTGGTGGGAGAATTAAGAAACATGCATGGTAGGAAAAATACAACTAAGACCACAGATTGACATTTGATTTTAGGCTTAAGGGTTTGAGAAGAAGAATCCTAGAAGTCATATTGTTCTTAAAATTTTCTACTACTTCGTCTTTGTTTTTTATTGATAGCTACCGACATGCAACACCCATAGAGCACGATGGGAGACTCGAGGCTAATACCACTCACAAACACCAGTGATCTGCATTGATATTTATGGCTGCAAAGTGAAATATAGGGACACACATTTTTGGTAGAAATATGAAAATGCCCTTAGTCAACCACTTTCAAACACCAAATCTCCCACACCTACTGACATTCAACCAACATTGTACACGATGGGTGACTCCATGCTACTACCACACAAAACATGAGTGGTATGGCGCCAGATAGTTTACTATCACTATTACTCTGTGATTCACTAAAAGTGTGTGGCAGAGGGTGCACTGTAACTATCCAAAAGGGTAATAGTTTGGAAGGGATATACGGGATATGACAGGAGGCGCCCATGGGAGGAACCATCCCAGCATTCGTGTGGAGTGATCCAGGAAAACCCAGATCAGGATGGCCGGAGAGCTTTATCGAAAGCTACTCCTGTTGGATTTTAAGTTTACTCGCGAGGTAAATCCTTTCTATTCCATTCCCTAATCGCTCGTGGAAAAAATGAAACAAAAAGAATCGGTTCTGGCCTGATTTTCTTATCTTATTTTCACGGTCAAGATACGAATGTTGCTGGTAGCAATATTTCTTTGCTGTCATTCTGAAATATGTCAGTGTGAATTTTTCAATTAGCTTCCGTCGAGAGCAACGCCTTCGGTGTTCCAGGTCTTCCCAACCTAACTCCTTCAACATCGCACTTACGCTTTCCCTCCAACTATATATACCTGTCACGAATCGGGGGCCCCTCTGGACCCTCTCTAATGCCTCCATTAACCCTTTTGATGGGGACCCCATACAGAACAACAATATTCCAAGTGAGGACGCACTAGTGACTTATATGCAATCGATTTAACTTCAGGAGTGTTTTTTAAATTACGACCTAGAAATCGGAGCATACGATTTGCTTTCCCAATTACATTCTCGATATGTTCATTCCACGACAAATTATTACGAATTGTTACCCCTAGGTATTTAGGAATCTACAGTTCTAAGGACAGTACCATTAATTGTATATTCAGAGCTAAATGGTGTCACCTTTTTACTTATACGCATGACTTGGCACTTTTTAGCGTTTAACTCCAACTGCCAGTCTTTACACCACGCAATTATTTTCATAATATCGTCTTGTAACAAAGCGCTGTCTTCCTGGGTTTTGATTTCACGATAAATAATAGCATCATCGGCAAATAATCTTTTCATCCCCCTTATTATGTCACACAAATCATTAATGTATATGAGAAACAACAGAGGCCCTATCACGCTTCCCTGGGGAACCCGGACCTCACCTCGGTAAATGATGAACTCTCACCGTCGAGAACTACACACTGTTTCTGCCCTTCAGAAAGTCTGCAACCCAGTCGCATATTTGTCTAGATATGCCGTAGCCACGAAGTTTCCTAAGTAACCTAGTGTGAGGCACAGTGTCGAAAGCTTTTTTAAAATCTAATAGAACTATATCAACCTGGGATTGCCCATCTATAATACGCACAAGTCGTGAATTAAAAGTGCAAGTTGTTTTCGCAGCATCGGCCTTTTCTGAATCCATGTTGATTTGGGTTTAAAAGCTCATCTTCATCCAAAAACCGCATGACATTTGAATAGATGATGTGTTCTAAAATCCTACAAAATATTGATGTTAACGAGATCGGTCTATAATTTTGAGGATCATTAACATTCCCATTTTTAAACACTGGACTTACGAAGGCGGTCTTCCATTCGGCTGGTATTTTTCCTTGATCCAAGGAGGCGGTATATAATTTCATCAAATACGGTGCAATTTCCTTTGCGTACCTGGAGTAGAATCTTGTAGCAATACCGTTTGGTACGGGAGCATTATTGGTTTTACATTCATAAGCAGTTTAGTTATATAGTTTCTGGGTATAGGGAACCTACAACTTAATCTGGAATCCGAACCACAGGAGCGTTTTGGCCTACTTCATATTACGCAGCAAGCTGTGGCAGAGCTGAAGGTCTGTTTAATGGTCTTTGAAAATCACAGATGAGATGGGGATTTCCACCTCCAGTCAGACGTCTCTAGTACTGAGCTACCACACCTCTCTATTACTGATGATAATAGAGCGGAAATGAATGCATAATGTTATTGCACAAAGTCATTAAGTCATAATAAATTCGTAATAAGGTATAAATTGGTCATAAATCAATTTCTTTTCGGTTTACATTGTCCCAGCTTATCAATGTACTCACCTAGAATTGTGTCTCATTCATCCATTGCATCAGGAGCAGCTTCCTCGGAGGTCGAAGAATGCTTCCCATCCTTCATCTACTTAAACCTTAGGAATGTTTTCACGAGACAGATCAGCGAAGTTTTGCAAGCACCTGAACAGTGCAGCCTTGATTTGTGACAGCTGGGGTGGAGTACATGGTTTCTCGCAGGATCATGATACAACCTTCAGAGTAAACTCAGGTGCAGCGTCTTTTATTATTGCAACTGGAATAAGGTTTAGACAAGCTTTCCTTCATCCCTATGGCAATAGGTATTCTCGACCCACCCATGCTTTCACTTGTTAGTACATGCGTATTGATTGAAATGTTGCCGCATCTGATGTTGGTGGCAACCGTGCTAGCTTGAATGAATTTTTTGGGCAAATTTCGTATCTGAGTCCTCCAATGTTCGAAAAGCATTTAGTCTGTACCGCTCCACGATGAGCTGTTCCCCTGTGCGTTCTCCAGATGCTAGTCTCTGGAGGCTAGAGTTCTGAAAAGATACCATGAATGTTACTTTCAGATGTGGTTGGTATTGAATGACACAGCACAATTTTTTTCCCATAGCTGAAAAATTCTGATATTATATCACAGCTTGTAAATGCGTGATTGAAGAAGATATGTGTGGGTTCAAACTTGAAGGAAGTGGTTGAGTACCATAAACCGACCTCCTTGCCTTACCCTTGTTTATGGAAGTAGAGCTTCTCATGTTACCGAGGCCCATTGGCACAGCGAGAAAGTCAATATACCCACTCAAAATTATGACACTGACAGATTTTACTGCTTGGGAAATAGCTGTCAACAATCAAGCCAGCTGCATCTTTTTTGTCTGTTGAGCTTGGATCAAAATTACACAGTTCTTGCTGCTCTCATTTGTTGCAACACTGGAGCACTTGTGTCCTCACTGAAAATGATGTATGCCGAAGTATCTGATGTTTCCAAATGACGAAACCTTTCAGATGGCTTTATTCCTCTCTGTGCAGCATCACTTCGGTATCCATCAAATTTAACTATGGTGTTGGATCTATAGCGCGCTCTCAATTAGGCTTTATATTTTCCAAAACTGGAGTCAAGGTCTCCACTACGATGACACAATCTTATGCAGGAAGCATCCTCCTTCCACAACAAAAAAAATTTATATTGGTTGTTACATCTTGAAAAGACATAAATGCTTAATACAGATACAATTTTCTTCCCTTGAAATACGAAACAAATTCAAATGGAAAACAATGTTTAAAACCATTCAAACAGAAAAGAAATGGTTTTATGACTATTTTTTAACTTATTGACTTCATTTTGACTGTGTAAATGAACTTTGTGCCATAATATTATGCTTTCATTTTTGCAAAACCACTTTTCAAACTGGTACAAATACTATCAGTATAGAGAAATTATATTTTTTGACGTCTCACTTATTTCTCATAGTATCTCAAAACTGAGATGGGTAGGTTGAAATTAGGGCTGGACCAGTGGGGGGGAAATCACCAGAGCCACAAGGAATTACACAATGGATGTTTTTGTTAGATTGAAATTCAACCTGGACCAAAGGAAATTGTCACCAAAACACAAGGAACTACAGCTAAACTTTTAAAAGTCGATATATCGAGAATTAAGCAGGGATGCAGTGCAAAGAATCGCCAGTAGAAAAGAACTGTTGTTTCGGGATGAAAATTAAATTGATGCATTCCTTAGTCATTAATATTCAAGAAAAAAGTGTACAGGAAGCCGATAAAACAGGACAGAAGGAATACAATGCAAATCGTCAGGTTATGTGCGGTATTGGCCAATGTGTAGCAGCCATCATTTTCATGAATGTGCTCTATCTCGTGCGGTACACACATTGATATTCAAGGAGCTGTATCGACGGAGGGTGAGCAGCCTGACCCCAGAATTACGAATAATATTCCATGCAGTATAGTGGATTTTGAGTGAACAAGGTGGCTGCCATACCGAATTCTGACTATAATGATGTCACAGAAGGAGCAAGTTGCCACTAATTCATTAATATGGATAACAGAGTTGTATTTATGTTGAGTAGCAGCCTGGACTAAAATGACTAATATTTCATGGTACTTAGTGGATTTTGAGTGAAGAAAGTAGTGACACCAAATTCTAACTGTAATTACATCACAGCTGGCTCAAGACGTCTATCAATGCAAAGTCAGTATTGTGTGTAACCATGTTTCGGTATGGATTATACTTATGCTACATATTTTACAGCTTTCAGGAAGTAGCTACCCATATTTTCAACCCGAATTAACAGGGTTTTTTTTCCTACTGGCTGTACATTGCAGAGTAACTGGGATTAATGAAGATCGCCATTCCACCAGAAATTGGTGTCATTATACTGCAATGGTCAAACGCAAGACACCGCTAAAAACACTTTTGGAAGTATATTTAACGGTTTCTTGCTGGTCCAGGCTGTATTACAATACAATTACTACTTGAAAATAATACTTCTTGTGACTGAGTATTCTGACGTCATCACTGAATGTTGTTGCAGTGGAATCGCCATCTCTGATAGACCCCAGTAACCTTACACAGATATAAAAAAATGTTACTCTTCACTTTCGATTTGTCTCGTCGAGTTACACAAGAATCCATCCTCAAAATTGAGACACCTAGGTTATCACACAGCTACCATTATCTTAAACATTTATCAGAGAGAAAAAAATGGATGGTTTCTTTGGAACATTAATTAGAAGTTTAATGTAAAACAAGTCACCATTTTAATTTTCTATGACTTCTTACTTCTAATATAAATATAATGTTTCTAATACAAATGTAATTTATTTTAAATCACTACTCACCGCAGCCAAATTACATTTCTTTGGGAAGCGACTGTTGCCGCAGTCACAGCAAAAATTTCTGTAAAATTAAGATGTCACATAAAAATTAAAATTACACATTTATAGGGCAAATGCCCAATACATAAGTCAAAAACCGCGTTCTTCTTTGGATGGAATAGTGCTATATTCATAAATATGTTTCATCATGTGATTAACATACCTTTTAGTATACAATTCCACCAATTCGTGACCTTCGTGACAGTGATAACTACAAGCAAGGCAAACACCTCCGGGTTTAAAATCTTCATCCGTTAAAGGAATGCATGTAACACATGCATACAAAGCTTGCCTTTTAACATAACCCTGAAATAAAATACAAGAAAACATTTATACACAACACAGTCCTTAGTTATAGTAACATTTTCTGACAAATATTAACCGCACAAAGGAACTGAAAAAAACAACGCCTGTCATTATTACAACGTCATTCAAATACAACTTGATTCTCACCTGAGAATACGTGCAATTTTTGTCGTCTGATGCTCCTAGCACCGCTTTCGCATCATCCTCTAATTCCAGTTCTTCTTTAAGTACATCCACCATCGTTACCTCATTACTATCTCCTTCATTTTGTTCGCTACTGTCACCTAACGTAGTTGAAGTTGTTGAGCTTTCCGCCATTTTTCGCGATCACCACTTGTATACAAAGAGTAGCAAATAACGAAACCAATTTGGCGGGAAAGAATGCGCGCTAAACTAATCCAAAGAAAGGCAACGATGTTAACTTATAAACTTCAAGACTAGATTTTCGCAAACACATAGTTACAACTAGCTGTCCAGTGGACGCGCATTCGCACGAAAAATGCTGGCGCGAATACGTCTGTATACACGCAAACAGATCGCTCCAATCCAAACACAAGAAATGTTCTGTGATTCCGTCCATCGTGAGCGCTTGAGCCACGAGAACATACGTGAGGGCGACAAGATCTGAAATTGTTTCGACTTGGTCGCGCACTTCCCGCGATGGATATTAACAAATTGATTGTTTTATTGAAGAAAGAGCCCCTTTGTGTAATCAAAAATTACTCTAATATCATCGAAGGAATAATCAAATGAAGATGTGGGAGGAAATTGGGGCTGAATTTAGCATGTAATTAATTACATTTCTTATTCATTCATTTTAAAGAAATGCAAAATTAATTAACTGTTATTCTTATACAGTAGGCGAAACCACAGCTGGGTAGAAAACTGTTAACCGTTAGTTAACGAAGTTAACAAAATTGCGAAAATGTACTTTTAAGATAATCTAAAAAATCATTAACATTTATCTTAAATTCTGTTATCTTTAGTCCGTTACGTTGCTAGTTACCACCATTTCGATTGTTTAAAATGCATACCACGGGACGCAGGTACGTTCAGCGAGTCGAAAAGCGAAAGAATTAGGTGGGTAACACCCACCCGAGCATTTTCTGCAAAATTACATTATTTTGCAGTTTTAGTGAAGTATTTGTCTTTAATTTAATATAATTTAATTGCAATGGAGCACAAGCTCCGGTGGCAATTTCCCTACACACCCAACTTCCCGCTATCCTTCACTCACCTACATTTGCCCTCTACAAATTTTAACTTTAAATTCTTTTAACGTTTTCGGTAGGTTATTCATCATTCCCATTGGTAACTAATTCGAATCCCTGACACCCTTACCTAAAAAAGAAAATCTTCCCAAACCCATGTGCCTGAAATCGAGTGCCAGCTTGTTGTCATGGTCATCATTTCCCATCCATGAACTACTATCATACCGACTGCAATATCTTTCCATGTCTCATCGCCATTATACGCCCTGTACACTCCCATTACCCTCCTCATCCTCCTCCTGTCTTGCAATGAATCCCATTCCAGCTCCTTTATCATATCTTTCACTGATTGCATTCTGCGATAATTTCCAGAAACAAATCTAGCAGCCCTTCTTTGCACCTTCTCCAACTCCTGTATTTGATACTCAAAATGTGGGTCCCATACTACACTACCATATTCGAGCAATGGTCTGACCAAAGTTTTGTAACCCAATTCCTTTACTTCTCTCGTGCATCCTCTCATCACTCTCTCCAACAAGTGCAGGATTTTGAAACCTTTTCCTACCACCTCTCAAATGTGTCCTGCCCAGTTAAGCTTGTTATCAAATGTAATGCCAAGATATTTACATTTCAAGTCTTCAGCAAGCAATTCTTCCCCCAACTTATATTCATAATTAACCTTTTGTTTTTTGTGTGTATCTAATTAGCTGACTCTTCTTTGCATTTATCTTCATTCCATGTTTACATTTCCTTTTGACCTTACTGTTGGGTGTCTTTTTTTCGCTCTGAGATATTTTAATTGTCTGTCACTATTGACAGGGGCCTTTTGTGCTTGTCAAACGTGGTCGAGTACTGTCCCAAATTGGCTATGATGGGATTCAGTGATTTTCTGGCGGCTCTGTAGAATGTTCTTGTTACTTTGAGGATTCGCTCCGAGAGTAATGGTATCCCTGCGGCTTCATGCAAGGGGGCTGTAGGGAACCGGCATGGCACATGTAGTGCACGCCGAAGTGCGCGGTTTTGCATTATTTGCAGCCGTTTGATGCTAGTCTTGGAAGCATACCCCCACACTGGGCATGCATACTCAAGGATTGGGCGAGACTGCAATAGATGTTGACGCCGGTGCTGGCTGACAAGGCACTGTCCCTGTTCAGCAGGGGGTAGAGTTCTTGAAGCCTAGTTGCCACTTTCCTTCTTACCTCTTGCGTGTGTCTTTGCCACGTCAGGCGAGAGTCAAGGACTACGCCGAGGTATTTAACTGTAGGTGACCATACGATATCTTCCCCGTTGAGGTGCAGGTTTGGTGTATGGTTTCTCTCCCGATCACGCTTCCCCAGGCGTCTCGTGAATAATATTGCCTGCGTCTTGGCGGTGTTAAGCAAGATCCTCCATCTCCTGGCCCAAGCTTCTGTTTGTTGAAGGACCTCCTGGAGCCTCCTAATTGCTGCGACCTTGCACCTGTGTGCGGTGAAGAATGCCGTGTCGTCGGCGTAGAGGGCTGTGCGAACTGTGGCAGGGGCTGGTATGTCGGCAGTGTATAGGTTGTATAACACTGGGCCGAGTACCGACCCCTGTGGTACACCGGCGTTGATGGGTCTACGAGATGAGATGCCGCTGCCGACTCGTACTTGGAAGGATCTCCCAGAAATGTAGCTTTTGATGAGCTTTACCAGAGGGCCGGGGATGCCCTGTGTGTAAAGCTTGAATAACAGCCCACTGTGCCAAACTGAATCGAACGCACGGGCCACGTCCAGAAGAACTAGCGGGCAATAACCTCTGTGGTTATAGGCCGCGGTCGCACGCTCGACGATTCTCATGATTTGCTGTGTTGCAGAGTGACCCCTTTGGAATCCAAATTGATAATCAGGGATTATACTCCCTGTTAATGTGGGCCTCCAGTCTCTTGAGTACAAGTCGTTCTAGTACCTTACTAATTGACGAAAGCAAACAGATTGGTCGATAATTTTGGGGGAAGAGGGTGTTTTTCCCCGGCTTTGGTACTGCAACCACCGTGGCCCGTTTCCAACAGCGAGGGAAGAGCTGGCTGCTTATGATAATGTTGAATATATCAGTGATGTGGTCGACGACTTGTTGGGGAAGATTTTTCAATAGTTGGTTACTAATATTGTCGATCCCAGGAGCCTTCCTAGGATGAAGCCGGTTTATAATGCTGCGAACTTCTTCAGGTGTTATTTCGTCTATGGTGTAGTCTTCATCATCAACTGAGAGGAATCTGGTCAGTCGACGACGGATGTCCGCAATTTCATCCTCATCATAGTCCTGAGCGGATCTGAATTGCCGCTCAAAATGATCTGCCAGTGCATTTGCTTTGTCCTGGTCGCTAAACACTATGCCCCTTTCACCGTGCAGCGGTGGTATTTTTGTTTTCCTCTTGGTGAAACGCCTTGTTTCTTTCCATAAGTACCGTCACTAATTTGGAGGGTGGCTAAGCGTGCGGACCATTCTCTGTTGCGGTGATCTTGGATCGCCGCCTTCAGCTCTCGCTGCAGCCGATTGAGTAGGCGTCTGGTGTCGGGACGTCTGGTTAGGTGCCATTCTCTGGCAACTCTGTTTTTGTGTCGGATCTGCGCCAATAGGTGTGGAGGTAGTTGGCGCGATTGACTTCTGTCGACCGCTGGAGGCGTGGCTCTGTTTGCAGTGTCTAAGATGGTTTTTGTGACCTGTTTGATGGCTGATCAGGTTCATGGCGTCAATAGGTCGCAGTCTTATCATGGATTCCGCTACGTCTGCTCGGAAGCTATCCCGGTTGGTTGATTTGTAGTTGGGAGGATTTTTAGTGACTGGTCTCCTAGGTAGGTAACATAGTTAAAGGAAATATATGGAGGAGAAGTGACATTAAATCTGTGACGCCGGCTCTAAACTCAGCGGCGATATTGAGAACCCAAACAAATACAACGTTTGTTCCTGTGATTATTTCATTTTGTAATGTGTATAAGTGTTTTATAATCCATCTTGCGTTGCGTACGGTTGCACAAATAGGCAAGAGAGGAAAGAACCTGGAATATCATTTCATAAGTAAGTTGAATTCTAATTATTGTTGTTGAAATGGGCAGTAGGAATTGCAAACTTTGGTGCATGTCTATAAATATTTAGTCATAGCTCTCAATGGGATGACTTTGCTCTCAAATGTTTGTTGGTATAGTGTAGAAAATCAGCATACTTTGCTATTTGGCACATAATACACTAGCATTACTTTTTAACGAGAGTTGAAAATGAGATTTAAAGGAGTATGTTTTACATCGTGATTCAGTTAATTTAGTATTGCGCTTTCTTTCGTCACGTTGCAGTTCATACTGACAGTGTATGATGAAATTAAATGTGTTAAATTATGCTATGCAATATAGGAATCTTGATGAAGCAAACGATGTTGTTACCGCAAATACAGTTTGTGATTCAAATACGCGTGTGTGGATGTGTCTACATAGTTTGATCCTGTAGCGGGAATTTAATGGAGATTGTGGTTAGATCTAAATGCAGTCTGTACCAGAATGGTTTTATTGTTCCGTAAGGGACAAATAATTTATCTATTACTGTTAGTAATTTCATGAGAACCAAGTTAGTGACAAAACGTGTATCGCGATGGAAACTACTTCCATGTATTCCCAATTAAGCTTACAATGTATGGTAACAAGATAACCATTTTTATTCTGGTCTAGGCCGCATTTCAACCTAACCACAAGTGGTAGTAAAAAAAAACTGAAATATCCATTCTGCATGTCCACCATGTAATCCATTGTGGCTATGAAGAATTAATTTTTGGTCCTGGCCAAATATTTAATTTAATTTAATTGCAATGGAGCACAGGCTCCTGTGGCAATTTCCCTACACACCCATCTTCCCCCTATCCTGCACCTACCTACATTTGCCCTCTACAAATTTTATCTTTAAATTCTTTCAAAGTTTTCGGTAAATTATTCATCATTTCTCTTGGTAACTCATTCCAATCCCTGACACCGTTAAATAATAAAGAGACTCTTCCCACACCCTTGTGCCTGAAATCGAGTGCCAGCTTGTGGTCATGGTCATCTTTTCCCTTCCATGCACTCCAACCCAATCCCAGTATATCCCGAAAACTAAGCCAGATATCGAAAAATTTTATTCTTTATTTTCGATTTGTCTCGTCGTGTTACATAAGAATCGATCATTAAATTTGACTTTTGTGAAATTTGCATTTCAACTCAAGACACCTCACGTTTGATACAGTATATCTCGAGAACTAGGCGTGATATAAAATTTTTATTCTTTATTTTTTATTTGTCTCGTCTTTTTAAATAAGAATCCATCATCAAATTCAACTTTGACCAATTTTTTCTTTTGAATTTCAACCAAAAACATTTCACATTTGAGACAATATCTCGAAAACTAAGCAGGATATGAAATATTTTATTCTTAATTTTATATTTGTCTCATCGAGTTACATAATAATCCATCACCAGATTGCGGCGTTACGTTTATCCTAGAGTCCCCTTGAAGTTTTTGTACATATACCCCGTGTCTGTATGGGTACGGCCTAGGCCCGCCACTCCTTCTCCACCCCGTCACTTCAATGCGTGGTGAAGGTCTCTTGCGTCGTCTCCATATATTTCTTTCCTCCATGGTAGCAGTGCGAGTGTGATGCATATATAACTGTTATGCTTGACATGGCACGGATGTGAGTAGGAAAGCTGGAGTTATGGAGTGTTCGTATTTTATGTCTGCAAACCGGCACTCAATACTCGTTTCAAATTCGATTGAATATGTG
>JARYHS010001113.1:8745-33897 GCA_031002005.1 Vandiemenella viatica
GGGGAATTCCATGTTTCACTTCCCTTTCTTCTGACAGAACCTTATTGAATCTAACCCTTTGACCCCTCTTTGTTAAATAAGTTTCTAACCAAGTGTAAACCTCCCCAGTGATATACATATTTTTAATTTTTTTCTTTTAACAGCAGTTCTCTGTTTACAGTTTCATATGCTCGCCTAAAGTAAAAAAATACTGCTAATACTTCCTCTCCCTTATCTATTGCCTCTAACCAATTTTCTACAACCAACTGAATTGCAGTCTCTGAACTATGCTGTTCCCTAAATCCTGATTGCTATTCAGTTATGAGACCATTTTCCTTTGCAAAACTTAGTAAAGTCTCGTTAAGTTTTTCTATCATTGGCAAATTATTTATTGGCCTAAGATCTATACACTTTGAACTACCATTTACTTTAGGAACTGGTGCAATAATAGATGTTTTTAATTCCTTTGGCAACATTCTTTGTTTCAATCATTCATCAATTATACTACAGTAGTTACTGTTCCTTCTATCAAAGGCCATACTCTTCTTAATACCGCACTGCTTACTCCATCAGAACCTATGATATTTCTTAATTTTCGAACTATAACACCAATTTTTACCTCCGTCACTTTCCATTATTTTACATGCATATATGTTTATATCCTATATATGTCACATATTCATTTTATAATTGATTAATTCAAGATAATTTGATACAAGTTCCAATGTCTGTATTACTTCTACTGTTATTAAACATAGTGGGTACTACCACCACTACTGTTTCTACTACTACTGCCATTGTCACTAACATTACCACTAACATTAATATCACTACTACCACTAACACCACTAATACTATTATCATCACGACCAATAGTCACAGCCGCACTTCGGTTCCACTATTGTTCATTTTTTGTTGGTTGTTGATTGCGCTTCAAGGCTAGAGTCCCCCGGAACCCAGCGAAGTCAGCCGCCCAGGCAATCAAGAGTTGACCTCCTGGAATACCAAGATGGCCGGCCCTCTCTGGAGCACACTAAATATCCTCCGACTATTGATGTTGCTCATTGTCGTAGGATATCTTCCGTCACTCCCGTGTCGTGAAGATCAAACTTCTAGCTTCATTGTTAACTCTGTAGCTGGTTCTGGAATTAGCTCCCACTCTTCCACAAGTTGTAATTATGTTCTCTTCTTCTACTAACTGTGGCCTTTGATTTCGTTCGGCAGTTTTCCTTTCTACAAATTTTCACTTCCTAAATTTTTAGGTTAGGATAACCATCTCGCCCAGCAAATGCCACAGACTTTCGTCACGTAGTATATAGAATATGTTTTATATACCTTGTCCAAAGAAAAACCTAATTCGCCACTTGACATCCAAAAAAATCAGACTGCAGTAAATGACACTTTGGCATAAGAGTAGGAGGCGCAGTGGTACTCTCGAATCGTTTCGCTGCATACGAAATATTTTGGGCATTACAACTTCTCGCTCTGTGAAGCTAAGGCGGACCGAGCGTGGTGGGTGAACAGTTAACGCTCTGGCCTCGCATTCGGAGAACGCAGGTTCGAATGAATCCCTGTCCGGGCATCCAGATTTGGGTTTTCCACGGTTTCCCCCAATCTCTCTAGGTGAATGCCGGGATGCTTCTTTCAAAACGGCCATTGCCGAATTCCTTCCCGTTCCTTGTTCCCAGTACCATCACGCCTCTAATGACCTTAGCCGTCGACGAGGCGTAGAGCAATAAGTAAAGCTAAGGTGTTTATGCTGTCCTTTCCCTCTGCAGTTGATTCTGGAGTTAGCTTCCACTCTTCCACAAGTTGTAATTGTGTTCTCTTCTTCTGCTATCTGTGGCCTTTTATTTCGTTCGGCATTTTTCCTTTCTATAAATTTGCACTTCCAAAATTTTGTGGCTAGACCAACAGCCTCGCCCACCTAATGCCACAAACTTACGCCACGTAGTATAGGGAATATATTTTCCATACCTTGTCCAAAGAAAAACCAAATATGGCACTATCCAAAAAGATCAGACTGCAGAAAATGACACTTTGGCATAAGAGTAGGAGGCGCAGTGGTATTCTGGAACCGTTTCACTGCGTATTAAATATTATGGGCATTACAACTTCTCGCTCTGTGAAGCTACTACGGTTATGTCTTCGATTGATAGATCACCTGATACCCTATTGGCGTCTTGTGAAAAAAGGGACATGGACGATATCGTTGTATATATCATAATACATAAAATAACGTTGAAGAATATAGTCATTCTACTTGTCAAATATCTCCACATTGTAGCGCTACAAACTGCAGATGCTAATCAGCAGGACCAAACATCAAGTTAATTCTGATTCCTCCTCAAAGGTATAACGCTGAACATATTTCCTTAGTCAAAATAAATAAAAAACAAACAACACTGAAGTGAGTGGTTGAAGAGCTATTTACACCGAAATAACTTATATCACAATGCCCATCGTATCTTGAAATTTCTTTGTAATGAGGGTTCAAAGCAATTTGACATCTATACCCAGTTTCTCCACTGTGCTCCTAAGAATTTTGAGAAGAAACATTACTGTGCCACGCTCCAGTAAACACACTTTACCTTGAATATCGCAACCAAATAATATCGTTCCTTAAATTTATTTTCATCAGACTTCTGACAGCATATCTAGCATATTGTAGCATGTTTTCGCTTGTTGTATCAAAAGATTCGTATTTGCGTTGACAGACATTGTTGGTAACTGGCAGTGGACGGATCTCTTCAACGAGACCAGAGCTGGAATTAAGACCTGCGTTTTTGTAATTAGCGGCGACATACACTGATCAGCCAGAACAGTATGGCCGCCTACCTACTAGCCGATATGTCCGCCTACCTACTAGCCGGTATGTCCGCCTACCTAATAGCCGGTATGTCCGCCTACCTACTAGCCGGTATGTCCGCCTGTGGCACAGATAACAGCGACGACGCGTCTTGGCATGGAAGCAATGAGGCCTTGGTAGGTCGCTGGAGGGAGTTGGCACCACATCTGCACACACAAGTCACCTAATTCCAAGGAGGGGGGCGATGAGCTCTGACGTCACTTACAATCACATCCCATATGTGTTCGATCGGGTTCAGATCTGGCACGTTGGGGCCAGCACATCAATTGCAACTCGCCACTGTGTTCCTCGAACCACTCCATCACACTCCTGGCCTTGTGACATGGTGCATTATCGTGCTGAAAATGCCACTGCCGTTGGGAAACATGGTCTTCATGAAGGGGTGTACGTGGTCTGCAACCAGTGTGCGATACTTATTGGCCGTCATGGCGCCTTGCACGAGCTCCACTGGACCCATGGATGCCCACGTGAATGTTCCCCAGAGCATAATTGAGCCACCGCCAGCTTGCCCCACAGTACAGGTGTCAAGAAGCTGTTCCCATGAAAAACGACGGATTGGCACCATCCCATCGGCATGATGTGGATGGTATCGAGATTCATGTAGGAAAACGTATGTTGGACAGACTAGTAAAACAGGACAGGCGGCGAACTGTGGCGGAACTAACATCAGACTAATGCAGGGCACAGTACAGTGTGTCTGAACACACAGTGCACCGAACACTCCTAACGATGGGCCTTCGCAGCCGACGACCCGTGCATGTGCCAATGTTAACACCACGACATCGGCAACTACGACTGAAATGGGCACGCGACCATCGTCACTGGACGTTGGCGCAGCGGCAGAGCGTTGCGTGGTCTGATGAATCCCGATACCTTCTTCATCATGTCGATGGGAGGGTGCGAATCCGTCGTTTTCCTGGGAACAGCTTCTTGACACCTCTACTGCGGGGCGGAGACAAGCTGGCGGTGGCTCAATTATGCTCTGGGGAACATTAACGTGGGCATACATTAGTCCAGTGGAGCTCATGCAAGGCAACATGACGGCCAATAAGTATCGTACACTGGTTGCAGATCATGTACACCTCTTCATGGCGACCGTGTTTCCCAACGGCAGTGACATTTACAGCAGGATAATGCACCATGTCACAAGACCAGGAGTGTGATGGAGTGGTTCGAGGAACACAGTAGCGAGTTGCAATTGATGTGCTGGCCCCCCAACGCGCCAGATCTGAACCCGATCGAACACATCTGGGATGTGATTGTACGTAGCGTCAGAGCTCATCGCCCCGTCCCCGGCATTTATGGGAATTAGGTGACTTGTGTGTGTAGATGTGGTGCCAACTCCCTCCAGCGACCCCCCAAGGCCTCATTGCTTCCATACCAAGACGCGTCGCCGCTTTTATCCGTGCCAAAGGCGGACATACGGGCTAGTAGGTAGGTGGTCATACTGTTATGGCTGATCAGTGAGAGTATTTAAAAGTATAGTTTCATATTTGGGTGGAAATGAGTTCGATTACAAGTTCACTCATTAAGAAATGGGTTTTCTGTTGTTACTGTAAGACATTCTAGAAGAATGTCGGGTTGATTCTTTCAAAATGGAGTGCATAAAACCTTCCGCACTTATTCCATCCTCTGCCAGTTCAAATGAACTCCGCACTGCCGAGCCGCAAATTAAAAACAAGAGATTGGTATTTGACACAATGGACTGATTCCAGGATGAGACTATTCATGTTTTCAGATATCCAAAAAGTGGTTCAAATGGGGAAGATCGCGGCACTAGTGGGCGTAGAAGGAGGGCACACCATCGACTCCAACCTGTCCATGCTGAAAGCCTACCATGGACTGGGGGCGCGCTACCTGGCGCTCACACACAACTGCAATACTGGCTGGTGAGTGGAACACATAAGAAGCCTGAGTAACCGAACATCAGAACAAGGAAGGGCATTGTGACTGACCTAGTGACAAAACATCTTCATACACTCCCTAGTGTTTGGAACACACATGAAGCCTGAGACACAGAAAATCAGATCGAGGTAGGGCATTGTGCTTGACGTAGTGACCAAACATCTTCATACACTCCCTCGTGTTTGGAACACACATGAAGCCTGAGACACCGAAAATCAGAAACAAGGTAGGGCATTGTGCTTGACCCAGTGACAAAACAGCTTCGTACACTTCCTGGTGTTTGGAACACACATGATGCCTGAGACACTAAAAATCAGAAGCGAGGTAGGACATTGTGCTTCTTCTCGTGGTAAAACAGCCTCATACAAAAAAAGAACTGAAGATTGGAAGCCAATAACTGACCCACAGAGCTATTGAAACAATATACAGATAATTGCTATTAGAGGAAAGTGCCCAAAAGCGGACCCCCATTTTGTTTTTACTAACAATATACATAAATTAGTAAAAAAAAAAACCTGTTTTAAAGCATGAAATATTTACTTCGCTATATTACGTACCTTTTACATTCTAATTTCAAAACTTATTTCTATAAATTATTACCAAAAACAATTCTAAAAAAAACCTTACACTTTTGCGATTTGAAAAATAGTTGCCTAAATCGGACCCCTCATAAAAGATATGAAAATTACAATAAATAAAATTACAAAAATGAACTGAATCACACCTATGACCTCGAAAGCTCGGAACCATAAGAAAACATGCTTTGAATAACAAGCGATCATAAACTAAACAGTGGTGTGCGTCATTTCCATGCAGAAGGATTACTGATTTTGTAAGACTACAATGTGGCAAACCGTAAGTGAAAATACATGATCGTTATTTCATCATGAAACTTCACTCTGTGATTTACAATCAATTTGCTGCACCTACGTTTTAGCCTTTGTTGGAATGCTTTGCGAAATCTAGGTTATGACATTGACATACCAACATCATCACTCGAAAATGTAAATTAGTGTGACTTTTGCTATTGGACTGTGTGAATTCGAAAGTGATTTGGAATGTGATAAGGTGGCTTTAGTGAGATGTTTCTCATTGTTCTCTTCCACTTCATCGAAATCCTGCATCTGCACTTTGAAGACTAATATAAGCACTATCAGGTGTGTGGTACTGCTGTATATGCGTGTTTTGCGCTATATTAAAGTACTTTAAGTAGAGAGTTTTTTGCACTGTAGATTGAAAATGTAATGATACATTGACGTCATTGAATTATATATACTTTCATTTATATATGTTACCTTGTATCTCTCTATAAAAATATTACTTTTGGTAGACTGCAACGTTTTTCATGGAAATGTCACACACCACTGTTTTGTTTATGATGGCTTGTTATTCTAAGCGTGTTCTCGTGCAGTTTCGAGCGTTCGAGGTCAAAGTTGTCCCTTGTGAGAGCGATCGCTAATTTACACAACTTGCGATTCGCTACCCCGACATCAATATTTGTTTCGTCGTGTTTACGGTATGGGTTATACACTTTTTTTCAACATACTCACGCTTTAGAGGATCGCGAATCAGAGGAAGCCTGGTAGGTTGCCCCAATCCATTTTGCCGCACTGTTCGAATATTTTATTCCTTCGCGTCTTGCCGGGCACCATGCGAAGCAAGCTCCGTGTTGTTCATCGTAGTAGCACTACTGTCCTGGTGTCTCTTGCATGTGGTGACAGAGTGTGCCCCACAGAATAGGATCCAGCACTTGTTGCCACCATATTCTTGGGCCAGGTCACCTACTCAAATAAAAGTGACATAATCATGTTATGTGGAGCTAAATGCCGCTGAAAACTAACATTCAGAAATATGTGTTCAATAGCCTAACAGTCTTAAGTCAACAGTGAACACGAAATTATTTCGAACTGCATATGCACATAAGCTTATCCCTTTCGTGACCAATGGGAACTATAGTTCCCACTTCTTTATTTTCGGCTTAAGTTCACTGGTAATCATTGTTCCCACATCTAACTTGTGCTCCCATCTCTGTTGTAGTGTGGTATCTACGTGTAGTTTATCAACTGGCTCGCAGAAACTGTTGTATATCTACATTCTTAGTCAATAAATGCAGTGGCGCGGTTTCTGAGTGTAAGGGACCCAATAATTTGACCACAACAGCTATATTTGTATTCAGCGCTTTTCTGTTGTGTGTGAAGTGACTTGTTTTATATTTGTCTGATTTCATATTTACTAAGGAGACAGTATATGACTGTATTCAGCAAATTTCACTGAAAACCACAGAAATATTGCAAGGAAAGTTAGTGGGAACTATTTATCCCACTGAACTGTTTGGGATGCGCAAACTGTATAGCTGTAAAATAGGCATTTTGTTTATTGTGCGTTTCCCATTGTTTAGAATGCCTGGGCTCAGGCCAGAAGAGATTCTGAGAATTTTGCACTGCTTACCAGAAGATGCAGAAGATTCAGATTTCAATGCTGACTCAGAATCTGATGATCATTTAGCGAATACTTCAGAAATTTAGAACGGTGTTAGTGGTAACATTATTGTGCAAAGTGATGATAATGGTTTCGATTTGACAATAGAAGCTAGCGAAATTGGAAACATGTCAAACAGAAGATGCTGTTAATGTAGCACAAAGGACAAAGAAAAGAGAACAAAAGTAATGTGTAGCAGCTGTGGTGTACCTTTGTGTATAACACCGATGGAGGAAGGAAAAATATGGAGACGACGCAAGAGACCTTCACCACGCATTGAAGTGAAGCAGGGCGGAGAAGGAGTTGGGGGGGGGGGGGCATGGCCGGAGTGGAGGGGGCATGGCCGCTTCCATACAGACACGGGGAATATGTACAAAAACCTCAAGGGGACTCTAGGATAAACGTGACGCCGCAATCTGCAGATGGATTATTATGTAACTCGATATGACAAATAAAAATGAAGAATAAATTTTTTTGATATCCTGCTTAGTTTTCGAGATATTCTGTCCCAAAAGTGAAATGGTTTCGGTTGAAATTCAGAAGAAAATATTGGTCAAAGTCGAATTTGATGATGGATTCTTATTTAAAAAGACGAGACAAATGAAAAATAAAGAATAAAATTTTCGATATCTCACCTAATTCTAGAGATATACTGTATCAAAAGTGAGGTGTCTTGAGTTGAAATGGAGAAGAAAAATTTCGCAAAAGTCAAATTTAATGATCGATTCTTATGTAACACGACGAGACAAATCGAAAATAAAGAATAAAATTTTTCGATATCTTGCTTAGTTTTCGGGATATACTGGGAACATCGCAATTGTTTGGAAGCGCAATATCGCCGCTGCCGCCCTTGCGCATGCGCCAGCCAGCTTTACCAATTTAACGTCACTTCTCCTCCATATATTTCCTTCCTCCATGATAGCACCATGCATTTCTATTTTCCATAGTACATCACCATAGTTAACTCAAATGACAAAAAAAAAAATTAGTACATATATAAATGTAATATTTCTGGTGGATTTGCACTTAAAAATAAATAAATCTTTTTTTTTTTTCAAATTCCTGAGTTGAGTTAGTCCAGAGTTCAGTAGGAACAATAGTTCCCACTAAGTTTTTTTTTGTAATTATAGACTAATTATTCTCATTCAATATTGAAACTATAATTTTAAGTGTGGTTCCTTAGCGCAATAAAGTGCTCATAAGAATTCCACAACTTCTACATCTACATCTACATATATACTCTGCAATTCACAAAATTGTGGGTGGCAGAGGGTGCTCAGCACCAAAGCTAATCTCTTTGTTGTGTATTCCAATCCCTAATGGTACGAGGGAAAAAAGAATTCATATAAGAATCATTGCGGCACCTTATTTCTCTAATCTTATCTATCCTGTCATTCCGGCTCAAATAGGTTGGTGGACGAAGTATTTCACTACACTCGTAAGTGAAAGTGGGAGTACGCATGTTTACCAATAAGTTTAAACGAAGCGTGCGTCGTCTATCTACCAGAGACTCCCAACCTAATCTACTAATCAGTTCTGTGACGCTTTCATAAGGACTGTAGCAAGCGGTCACGAATCGAGCGGCTCTTCTCTGTACTTTCTCTATACTTTCGATCAATCCCTTACGAAACGGGTGCCAAATGGCACATAAATAATCCAAATGTGGACGCACAAGAGATTTGTACGCTATCTCCTTTGTTTTTTCATTACAATTTTTCAATATTCGACCTATGAATCGCAGCCTAGAATTATCTCTACCTACCAACGAATTAATGTAAATAATTTGGTAACAAAAGGGTTATACAGATTGAAAAGCAACTCAGTTAACTTTCAATATTTGTAACCATTTTTATAATTTTTACTGAGTAAACATTAACGAGTACAATACTCGTTCAGTAAGGAGCGTATTCTTACCTTTAAATTTGGAACCGTAACCATCGTCTGTAACGACTGATGTGTGATGCTGATCGGTGACGATGTTGCTGTTGCAGGGCCTACACAGCAGGATATCCCGGAGGGCTCAGCAGTTTCGGACGGGTGAGTTCTGCGTACAATGTGGCAGGTATTTGGTCGTATAAAGAATCATTTTTTCTATGTTTATTATTCAGTGCGTACCATAACAACATTATATCGTCGCAATCCAAAGAAACTAACATGGAACACCTTTGACCCCGAACGCACGGAGCCGCACGAAACCATGCTTAGAATAACAAGCGATCATAAACAAAAGTGGTGTGTGTCATTTCCATGCAGAAGGATTGCTGATTTTGTAAGACTACAATGTGGCAAACCACAACTGAAAATACATTATAGATATTTCATCATGAAACATCACTCTGTGATTCACAATGAATTTGCTGCACCTACGTATATATGCTTGGCGAAATCCAGGTTATGACATTTACATACCAACATCATCATTTGAAAATTTAATTAGTGTGGATTTTGTTATTGGACTGCATGAATGCGAAAGTGATTTGGAATGTGATAACGTGGCTTTAGTGAGGTGCGCACATTGTTCTCTTCCACTTTGTTTTAAACACTTCATCGAAATCCCGCACCTGCACTTTGAGGACTAAAATAAGCACCATCAGGTGTGTGGTACTCAGTGGCGTAGGTAGGTCAACAAGGGCCCCGGTGCAAAAAATTTATTTTGGGCCTCAGGCCAAATAGGCGACCTTTTTATTTTGTTTGTTGTTGCTAGTAAGGGCCCCCTGAGCTGAGTATGGGGCCCTTGAGTTGTGCTTAGGGGCCCCCTGAGCAGTGAGGGGCTCCCTGTGTCTCCGGGGCCCCCTTAGACGATTGTAGAGCTAAAAAAAAAAGTCGCCAGTTTGCCATGAAGGCTCATGGGCCTCTGAACTGCGCTCTTGGGGGCCCCCAGAGGTGCGCTTTGGGGCCACCAAGCGTAGGGGCCCCGGTGCACTGCACCGTCTAGCCCCATAGTAGCTACGCCCCTGGTGGTACTGTTGTATATGCGTATTTTGCGCTATATGAACAGAGTTTTTGGCACTGTTGATTGAGAATGTACTGATACACTGGGGTTATTGAATTACGTATAATTTTCTCCATATGCTATTGATATCTTCCTAGTTTGTTTCTTTCTATTAAAATGTTACTTGAGGTAGAATACGGTTTGCATGGAAATAACATATACAGATGTTCCAGCGATTCTAACTGCAGCTCCTTCATAACAAAGTAACTCGTCTCTACCGTCCACTTTAAGCCGCGTTCCCACGATCCCTTGTAACGAAGGCGAGACGGGACGGGACGAATACTCAGCCACACGCCATGGGAACAGGGCCGCTTCTGCTAGCGGAGACGAGACGCAGCTACCCACTCTGAGTCGGTAAACACCGCAGGCGTGTGTAGCGGTGCGCTGTTGCCATCGGTTTGCAGCAGCGGTGCGCACCCCTTCTGTTGCTGTAAAGTGCTCTGTGCCAAACGACACTAGGCAACGTGGTGCGGAGGTGGCGGCGAGGTAAGCTAGAGCTAACCTGCGGCCCGCGGTCGTCCCCTACAATTCGGCTAATGAGGTCCTGTCCCGCCTCCGTTACAATAGATCGTGGTAACGCGGCTTTTTTATAGACGCAACAGAAATTTCAAGAATAATTCAAAGAGTTCCGACAGTCGTTTCGCGAAATCTAACAATACTTAAACAACTAAACATCACATTAAAATAATCAGAATTCGAACATAATTATTTACAGTTATTATGAAATACACGGAAATGAAAATTAAAGATATTTACAGGCATCTACGAACAAAATTATCAATATAAGCCATTCATACGATTTGAGATTTGTCCTCCAAACATTGCTGCTCTCATCAACACTTGGAATTCTTCTTCTTAAGGGGGGGGCCGTTCATGAAATTGACCAAAAATGTCAATTTTCAATTTATTTTTTTATTTTTTAGTACAACTCATGGACATTAAGTTCCCAAAGTTTCAATGATGAAATCACATCCGAAGTGCCTGAAAAATAATTAAACGTGTGACGCAACAGCCCTGTCACACCCACTTTTTGAAGCAGCACTTCAATACCAGGTTGAACTTTAAATTGCGTTTCCTCAAAAATGTGTTTTTCTAAGTTTATGTACCTTTTCCTCAGAATCTAAGTACGCTAGAATCATGAAATTTTGTACGCTTATTCCTACAAACCTAATAAATGTTGTCTCAAGATCAAATTTTGAAATTCTTATTGCCAGCTGAGATATGGGGCAAAGTTCTTGGAATTCTGCATGAATTTAAAATTTTGCTTGCAGAATTATAATTAAAAATTTATGAAAATTCACCTATTTGATTTATTCAAAAAACCTCATGAGAGAAGCTTACTATATGTAAATAGAGGAAACAGAGAAAATTTGTAGAAATCTCTTGAATAATTTCTGAGAAAAAGGAACATACATTATTTTTTGAAAATAAAAATTTAAAAATTCATTAAAAAATAAGTTGAATATATATAATCAATGGAATTTATAGGTAAATGTGTTCATTTCATGTAAAGCGTGGTACAAAATTTCATTGCCATATCTTCAAAATTGTGGATAGGGTGCATTTTTGAAATAGTGTGTGTTTTTCATGAACGTCGCTTTCTCCTATGGGATGGTGGCGGTCCTCCGGACGTGGTATTCCTGCATGCAAAGCCTCTTCTGACGAGCAGCTGAACCATCTCCGAATGTCCCTCAGCCACGAATTCCTACTCCTTGCAACAAATCTTTTCCACTGTATCTTTCCTTCAATGATGAGTAACTTGTATCTCTCATATCTGATAATGTGTCCTTGTTATTGAGTTTTCCTTTCCTTTACTGAGAGCTGCAATTCTTTTTGTTTCTCCATCCGATGAAGTACTTCTTCGTTTGGCATTTTCAGCACCCGAGATGTGCGTAAGAGACGACGATACAAATACATTTCAAAGGCCTCACTTCTTTTCTCTAGATTTTTGTTCTAAGGTCCAGCTTTCGTACCCACAGACAAAAATGGAGAACACGTAGCAGGGAATCGTTCGCATTCCCAATTGCAGACTGAGATCCGATCTTATGGGGGGGGGGGGAAATCGTGCTAATAAACTGTCTCCTGGCCTGTTTTATTCTACATTTGATTTCTTTCTTGCAATGACACTAGTCATCCATCACAGTGCTTGAATATTTGAATTCGGATACATGCCCGGTCTTAACGCATTTTACTGATAGGGTTAGCTGGAATATTCTCTTAGAGAAGACTACATCTTTGACCTACATCTATATCCATACTTTGCAAATAACAAACATTGTGAGTGGCAGAGGGTGCTAAGCACCAATCCTAAACCCGCTTATTCCAATCCCGAAAAGCACGAGGAAAGAAAGCTTCAGTACCGCATCTCATTTTTGGAATCTTATCCCTCCGGTTATCACGACCCAAATACATTGCACTTGTAGATCATAGAATTTTGCATATTCTCCAATAAATTCGAACGCAAGCTATGTCGTCTGTCTTCAAAACTATCCCAGCCCAATCTATGTATCAATTCTATGACGCTTTCGTAGGGGCTGTAGCAACCAGTGACGAATCGAGCGGCTCTCCTCTGCACCCTCTCAACTGAGTCAATCAGAACCTTGCGATACGGATCCCAAACGCCACAACAGTAATCCAGATGCGGACGCACTAGTGTTTTATACGCTATCTCCTTTGTATGAGCATTACATTTCCTCAATATACGACCTATGAATCGTAATTTAGAAAATTACCTTGCCTACGACGGAAGTTATGTGCATGTCCTATTTCATGTTGCTTTGTACTATCACCCCCAGATACTTCACGGAATCAACCGTGCCAACAGCTGAATTGTTTATTTTGTTACTCGTGAGCAATCTGATTCTTTTTGTTACTTATTCGCATTGCCTTGCACTTTTTGCAATTAAGTGTAAGCTGCCATTTACGGCACCAATCGGAAATAGCATCCAAATCGCTTTGAATTTCTAAGCAAACGTCGGACCACCATATTTTCCCTATAGATAACTGCATCGTCGGCAAACAATCGCAACCAGCATTTGACGTTGTCACCTAGATCGTTTATAAATATTAAGAAAAGAAGTGGACCTATTACACTTCCTTGAGGAACGCCCGAAGAAAAATTTAGCTTAGAAGAGGCTTCCCCGTCAACAACGACATACTGTAATCGACCAGTTAGAAAATCACTTATCCACTCGCAAATCTGAGCCGAAATACCGTAAGCTCGAACCTTCGCTAAAAGTCGGTTGTGTGGCACACAATCAAAAGCTTTCTGAAAAATCCAAGAAAACTGCATCAACTTGCGAACCTGCATCGTTAACTTTCATTACGTCACGGGAAAATAGGGCCAATTGTGTTTCACACGATGTCTTCTTCCGAAATCCGTGTTGACACGGTGCAAGTAACTCGTTCCCATCTAGAAACTTTATAATTTTCGAGTATATGACATGTTCCAGAATTCTGCTGGAACTGTTGACCAGACCAAACTCTTCACCATGTTGGACTAAATGGTATATCTTGAGTTGGATTGGAGATAGATGACTACCTATGACAACAGTCTGCGTACCTGATATTATTGATCACTTTTCCATTTTTAATGATCCTTCCGTTTTCGTTCTCCTACACCTCCCTAAAAATTACCTCGGAATTACAAACTTTTAATCAATGTTTCGTGCATATACAGTCCTTGAACATACCATATAGCATTTGCATAGTTTCTCTCTATAAAAAGATGTTCATTATTATTCACTATTATTTACACCAAAAAATATAGAAAACCGTAATTAATTAACTACCGGACTGCTCGGTAGTTGATATCTCTGGAAAATCTACATCTCTGCAGTCAGTGGCTGAAATGACTAATGATTATGTGTTCCTTCACCTAATTTCGTTTAGTCGGCAAATTAGCGAGGCCATTATTCATGACTAAAGCCCAGAGTAATGAGTCTGATTGGTAACAGAATGGTCCCCGGTTCGAATCCCTGTCTCGGCGGGGATTTCCATAGACCCTTAACCCCACCTTCACCTCTGGCACAGCTTGCTGTGTAATGTGAAGTACGCCAGAACACTTCCGTGGTTCAGATTCCACGTTAACACTATAGGTCCCCTGTACCCGATAGGACTACCGGATTAGGTTAAGGCGGCTAAGACAGGGGTGGAATGCGCAGCCAATAGAAACCCTGTCACCAGGTCATTACGAGCACACGGAATTATTATTATTTAGTGTATCTGTAGGTCCCCAGTACCTGGTAGCACTACCGGGTTAGGTTAAGGAGGCTAAGACAGGGCGGAATGCGCAGCCAATAGAAACCCTGTCACCAGGTCATTACGACCACACGGAATTATTATTATTTAGTGTATCTGTAGGTCCCCTGTACCTGGTAGCACTACCGGGTTAGGTTAAGGCGGCTAAGACAGGGGCGGAATGCGCAGCCAATAGAAACCCTGTCACCAGGTCATTACGACCACACGGAATTATTATTATTTAGTATATCTGTAGGTCCCCTGTACCTGGTAGCACTACCGGGTTAGGTTAAGGCGGCTAAGACAGGGGCGGAATGCGCAGCCAATAGAAACCCTGTCACCAGGTCATTACGACCACACGGAATTATTATTATTTAGTGTATCTGTAGGTCCCCTGTACCTGGTAGCACTACCGGGTTAGGTTAAGGCGGCTAAGACAGTGGCGGAATGCGCAGCCAATAGAAACCCTGTCACCAGGTCATTACGACCACACGGAATTATTATTATTTAGTATATCTGTAGGTCCCCTGTACCTGGTAGCACTACCGGGTTAGGTTAAGGCGGCTAAGACAGGGGCTGAATGCGCAGCTAATAGAAACCCTGTCACCAGGTCATTACGACCACACGGAATTATTATTATTTAGTGTATCTGTAGGTCCCCTGTACCTGGTAGCACTACCGGGTTAGGTTAAGGCGGCTAAGACAGGGGCGGAATGCGCAGCCAATAGAAACCCTGTCACCAGGTCATTACGACCACACGGAATTATTATTATTTAGTATATCTGTAGGTCCCCTGTACCTGGTAGCACTACCGGGTTAGGTTAAGGCGGCTAAGACAGGGGCTGAATGCGCAGCTAATAGAAACCCTGTCACCAGGTCATTACGACCACACGGAATTATTATTATTTAGTGTATCTGTAGGTCCCTGTACCTGGTAGCACTACCGGGTTAGGTTAAGGCGGCTAAGACAGGGGCTGAATGCGCAGCTAATAGAAACCCTGTCACCAGGTCATTACGACCACACTTAATTATTATTGTACTGAAGTGGTTGTCCTGTTGACAGGATGTGGTGCGGGAGTTGAACAACCTGGGCATGATGGTCGACCTGTCGTACGCCTCCCACCAGACCAGAATAGACGCCATCGACGTCTCCACTGCGCCCGTCATCTTCACCCGCACCGCCGCCGCCGCCATCTGCAACCGCCCATCCAACGTCCCCGACGACATCCTGCAAAAGCTGGTGAGACTCAACACCGCAGCTCGGACGCAGCGACAGAAACAACAATTGTCCATTTTTACATCTTTATCTATAAAACGAAACCCGGATATATTGGTCTTATAAAAACTCGGAAATTACTGAGCAGATGTCGATGGGGTTTTCACCGTTTTAAAGCTTAGAATCTCAATTCAGTTGTTTGGCAGGTCTTATATTTCAGCGTTAAATAACGCAGGAGCATTAAATGAAATTCTGAACGTATGATGGCAAATCGCAAAGATGGAAGGATTAGATGTTCCATACTCCGCACTAAACACACAACTACAATGTCTCCGACCATAGCCTTTAATGAAAGTGTAACATACCACTGTATCGTTCCCTTATTTTGTAGAGAACACATGTGTGTGTTACTTTATCATACTTTTAAATTAATACTTTTGCTTATATTTCCTAAACCAGACCAGTACATAAGGATTTCCTTAATCCCTCTTTGTCCGTTGCTGGTTTTATTTCGATACTCACGCTGTAAATCAAATTATTATTAATCAAATTCTTACCATACAAACTTTAAATGAACTCCTTTGCTTATATATATATTTCAATCTCAATATCAAATAAAAAACTTTCTAATTATCTCACAATTCCTACATTTTCTACTAAACAAACAATTATCATTTCCAAAGCTCATATTCAATTATCTTTATTTAAAACCCTAAACCTTCTGCCCCCAGGCTAATATTTTCCTCTTCTTAATCCTGCCAGAATTCTTCGTGGCTTCGGTCTAGCCATTCTGTTTCATCTCTTCTCTTAAAACATGTTCTTTCCAAAACCAACTCGTCCTCTTCCATTCAAATCTTTTCTTCAACTCTATCTCGACTGTTCTTTATTTTCCAGAGATCTCATTATATTCATCTTGACGTACTTTTACCTAGGAACTTAAAATTCAAAGTTAGTATATATACAATTACAATTATTAAATAAAAATAGCTTTTTTAATGTCAAAATCGCAAAATCTGAGGTTGTGTACCACACAAAATCAATAAGATAACTTTACAATAGAAACTATTTTGCATACTAAACAAGAAGTATTCTTTCCTTTAATTCGAGATTCAATTTTTAAACGACATAGTTAAACTGAAGTATTCTTTCCTTTAATTCAATATTCAATTTTTAAACGCTATAGATAGCTGTAAAAAGAAGATTTTATTTAAACACAATCTCTGGACAATGCCTTTGGCCTTCAGCATTAATTTTCTGTTTACGATAATATTATTCCGGATTCACTTTGTATGCTTGTATGAAAGGCTTAACCTGCGGAGTTAAAGTATCTGGCGTTTCGAGCAAAAAGTATATCCATTCACTTCACAATTTAATCGAATGTGAATTTCTAACATAATGTAGCATTGTTCGGTAATGTAGTAATGCAATTTCTTAACCCAGTTAACGAAGCTTGATATACATGAATTTTTTGGACGAATGAAAATAGTGTACGTGCAAATTAACTTCAACCCATCCGTTTCTTGGCAGGGGGCAGGCGAATCTAGGTTTGCTTTAATTCCGAAAAAAGTTTGTGCGAATTTTATGAAACTTTGTACAATTGTTTCTCATTACAAGAATAAAATTAGGGTACAGGTAAATCTACTCTAATTATACCGTGTAACGCAGGCAATGGCGTAGCTAGGTCAACAAGGGCCCCGGTGAAAAAAAAATTATTTTGGGCCCTCAGGCCAGACGGGCGACCTTTTATTTGCATTGTGTTGTTGGTAGGGACCCCCTGAGGTGAAACTGGGGCCCCTGAGTTGTGCTTGGGGGCCCCCTGAGCAGTAAGGGGCCCATAGTGAGGGGCTTCCTGTGTCTCAGGGCCCCCCTTAGACGACGGTAGAGCTAAAAAAGGTCGCCAGTTTGCCGTGAAGTTGCGTGGGCCCCTCTGAACTGCTCTTGGGGCCCCTGTAGGTATGCTTGGGGCCCCCTGAGCGTAGGGGCCCCGGTGCAGTGCACCGCCTAGCCCCATAGTAGCTACGCCCCTGATCGCCGGGAACTCCGATAGTGGTCTAATAAAATTGATGTGTGTTGTGTCGTATATATGACCGTAGTTATATTTACGTGATAACAACTTTGTGTGGTGAGAGGGAAAACATTTACGGGCTGTTTGGTTTTGTTTAAATCACTACATTACTTGTAGATGGGCGGAATTTGAGATTTGTGCACTTAATTCGCGGCAAAAATATCAGTAGGAAAAAGTATTGCAGCAAGCCTGTTTCTCCTGTTCCTTACATATTCCCCCATCCTTCTAAAGTTATATTGTATACTATGCACTGAGCGTGCCATTAGTTTCCGACTCTCTCTGAAATTGCTACTAATTTGTAAAGAAGTTTGTTGAACAGTGGCGGGTGAAGTTTAATATTTTTCACATTGCACAAGCAAAAATTATAAAATATAATATTTTGACCTCTGTATCACGGTACTAATCTAGACAAAACCATGTTGCATGTTAATTGCTGACTAAAGCCGAAAATATGTGGAGGTTTCCAGAAATCCATATATCAAAGAATTTTGTAAGTAACAATAAATAGATAGACATAAGCGGTAAATTGTTCTTACGAATAGGAAAATATTCAATAAAAAACAATCGACAGCACACCACAGTAGAATATGTACTGCAAACCACATATCGAATAAAATCCTCTCGCTTAACTAGCAGACTTTGTCCATCTATAAAACACGACAACTCAACGGTCATTATCATTCTGAAGTGGCACTTGACAATGGAGGCAGGGTTATTACCGCCGAGTTTTATCGATGGAATAACTCGGCTTGATACCCGAGAAGATTATATTCATACTCCACGCCCAGAAAACCTGAAAACCTCCAGTCTTGCTTAAACCATATCATATATTATTTCCATTATTATTATTATTATTATTATTATTATTATTATTTTGTCTCAAGCCAACATTCCCCTTGATAACTAACAGAAATGTACGAAAGAGGTATCATTATAAGGCTTAAGGTTTCTACTTTGATCGCGTCATATTTTAAGAAATTATTATTATTATCATTTTAAGGCAACATTTTCATTATTTCCATAATGTTTTTTTCGTCACGAGCTATTTATCTCCTCTGATATCTAGTCGAAATCGAGAAATGCTGTATTATTTTAGAGATTAAGGTTTCCACTTTGGTTGAATCATATTTTAAGAAAAGAATTTATCGGAATTTGAACCTTAAAGCGCATAAGTATCAATACTTCTACAACGCATTTTTGTGTCATGAACCATTTATCTCCCTTGACGTCTAATCGATATAGGTAAAGGATGTATCATTTTAAAGATTATGGTCTCCGCCGTGGTCACATCATATTTTTAAAAAGAAATTTTTCGCAATTCGACTCTTAAAGGGCAAAATTATAATTTTTTCCATAACGTATTGATTTATTTCTTTAAGAGCTAAGGAAAGTCATCACACAAGGAGTAAATCGTAAAGCGTCTGTTTTCTCTCACCTTATTGTCCACTTTCAGCACCAAACTTTCATTAACGACCGAAGGACGCCCACTCCGTTGTTCATCATGCACATTTGTGCGGCCATCTTTAAATGCTCTCACCCACTTTTTCACCATTCCATCTCTTATAATTATTTGTCCGTAAACTGCACAGATGTCACGATGAATATCGATCGGTTTTAGGCCTTTAGCACAAAGAAATCTTATAACAGCCCGTACTTCACAGTCGGCGGGACTCACGATTATCGGAGGCATCTTAAACACTCAGTGAACAACGTAAACAAGGAAGAATTAGACTGTAATGGCGTCAGTGCGTAGGCAAGAGACGCAGTTCCCAGTGCGCATGCGCGGAACGCCAACCGTAGCGCTGCAGCCACGGTGTGACAAAACAGTACTTACTTTAAAAAATACGCCTCGTATCTCCCTAGATATCTAATTGAAATCGAGGAATGAGGTATTATTTTAAGGATTAGGGTTTCTGCTCTTGTTAAATCATATTTTAAGAAAATATTTTTTTTTGAATTAGAACCTGAAAGGGCAAAAGAATCACTGTTTGTACTACGCATTTTTCTGTCACGAGCCATTTATATCCCTTGATATCTAACTGATTTGGATACATGATGTATCAATTTAAAGATTTCGGTCTCCGCCGTGGTCACATCATATTTTAAAAAAGGAATTTTTTGGAATTCGACCCTTAAAGGGTAAAATTATCATTATTTTGGTAATGTATTTTTTTAATCATGAACCATTTATCTCCCGTAATATTTAACCGAAAAAGTTAAATGACCTTTCATATTAAAGAATAAGGCCTCCGCTTTGGTCTCATAACTTCTCAAAAACGAAATTTCTAAAGAGCATGGCATGAAACACCCTTAAATTCTAATACAGAATTTTAGTTAATGTTTGACGTCTCTAATGAGTGAATCCGATTTCAGGCGAGCAAAGACGGCCTCGTCATGGTGGCCTTCAGCACGTGGATGGTAAACTGCGAGGGCGTCAAGACGACAACAGATAACGTCATCGGTGAGTACTTTCCAAGGGCAAGTATAATCTACATCTACATCCACACTCTACAATTCACAAATACTGTGGGTGGCATAGGGTGCCAAGCACCAATCCTAATTGTTCATATTCCAGTCCCGAACAGAACGGGGAAAGAAATAATACATAAAAACATCAGTATGACATCTTATTTCTCTAATCTTATCCCTCAGGTCATTGCAACCTAAACGGGTTGGCGGAAGAAGTATTTCATTGCGCTCGTAAATTAAAGAATTTTGCATATTCTCCAATAAATTAAAATTATGTCGTCTGTCTGCCAAACAACCCCAGCCCAACCATCGTATCAGCTCTGTGACACTTACGTAAGGACTGTAACTAGCAGTCACGAATCGAGCGGCTCTCCTCTGTACTTTCTCTAACGTGTCGATCAATCCTTGCGATACGGATCCCAAACTCCACAGCAGTAATCCAAATGCGGACGCACTAGTGTTTGTACGCCATTTCCTTTGAATGAGCATTACAACTTCTCAAAATACGACCTATGAATCGCAATCTAGAATTAGCTATACCTACGACGGAAGTTATGTGCAAGTCCCATTTAATGTTGCTATGTACTATTACGCCCAGATACTTCATGGAATCAATAGTGACAACAACTGAATTGTTAGCTTTGCACTCGTGAATAAGTCGATCCTTTAGTTAAATATTTACATTGCCTTATACTTTTTGCAGTTGTGTGTAAGCTGCCATTTATGGCACCATTGTGAAATAACATCCAGATAGCACTAAAGTTCTAACCAATCGTCAGAGCACCTCACTTCCCTGTTGATAAATACGTCATCAGCAAACAATCGGAACCTTCAATTACCGTTGTCACCGAGATCGTTTATAAAAATTAGGAAAAAATTGGTGATATTGCACTTCTTTGAGGAACGGCTGAGGTAACATCTAGCTTAGAACGTCAACGACCAACTGTGACCGACCAGTTAGAAAATCGTGTATCCACTCCCAAATCTGATCCAGTATACCGGAAGCTCGAATCTTCGCTAAAATCATATGACGTTTTGTCACAGCTGCAATATAAACTGAAACATTTCGCTCATGCAGTAACTAAAAGAATAGAATCGTTGTTTTTTATCTACTGACCCCTGTAACATATTAATTGCACCTCACTGACCGTGTAAATGACAACACAAAGTGTGCAGTCAAATTATGGTTATAACGGAATTCATTTTGCGGATGCGGATGTTTTTGCGGAAGCGGATGCAGAAGTGGGAAATAAATATTTTTTTTTTGTAACTGCTTTACGTCTCTTTTTAAAATCGAGGTCTTTAGAGACGGGAAAGGATGGGGGGCAAGGATGGGGGCAAGGAATGGGAAGGAATTCGGCCATGGCCTTTTGAAGGAAGCATCCCGGCATTTGCCTGGAGTGATTTCGGGAAACCATGGAAAACCCAAATCTGGATGCCCGGACGGGGATTCGAACCGCCGTCCTCCCGAATGCGAGGCGAGAACGCTAACCGTTACACCGCCCCGCTCGGTGGAAATAAATAGATAATTATATATGTAGGAACGAAGTTTTTCTCGACGTTGAGAATGGATGTAGTCTTCTCGGGAGACTAGCCAAGTAAACAAGGTGTTTCCACACGATATTTCGGCGATCTAAGACTCCGCACTGAGCGTGGTGGTGTAACGGTTAGCGTTCTGGCCTCGCATTCGGGAGGACGGCGGTTCGAATCCCCATCTGGGCATCCAGATTTGGGATTTCCATGGTTTCCCAAATCACCCCAATCAAATGCCGGGATGCTTCCTTCAAAAGGCCATGGCCGAATTCATTCCCGTTCCTTGCCCCCCATCCTTTCCCGTCTCTAAAGACCTCGCTGTTAGAGAGACGTTAAGCAGATTAAAAATAAAATAAAAAAACTCCGTCACCATCTTCTTCACCAGAAGATGGTGACAGTGGTTTCAGATCGCCGAAATATCGTATGGAAACACCTTATCTACTCGACTAGTCTCCCGGGAAGACTACATCCAAATTTGTAATTGTTTAGATTTAATATTTCATCAAAAATAAATTTAAAATCAAAATAAGTAAATTTTTAATGTCAAATTCTATGTTTGTTTGAATGTAAAGTCTATTTCTATCTAATATTGCCATATTGATTTTTTTTTTTTTTTGCCTCATCTTTCAACGGCAAAAAACGTGGGTTGATTTCACAAGTGAATTAAATTTAGTAGACTACATAACTACGCACGCGTCCAAAATCCATTTTCTGTCATATGAACTTTGAGGAGTTCGTAACTCGACTAATTGAAGGGTCAAGCACAAGGCCACGCATTCGACTGGAGTGATTTGGGGAAACCATGGGACCCCCATATCTGGATGCCCGGACGGGGATTCGAACCGACGTCCTCCCTAATGCGAGGCCAGAGCGTTAACTACTCCCCCACCACGCTCGGTTCCGTGCCCGCCACCCGCCTTCCCACAGCTCTAGCGGCACATTCACAGTACAACTAGTAGGACCTACGGTGATCCGATTTTCGATAAGGAACTCTTGATGGGCCGTGAAAGCGGTTAAAGGACTTGAACCTTGTAGTGCTGCCATGCAACCAAAAGGGTTCTTGCTGTCTAACAAGTAATATACAGGGTGTTACAAAAAGGCACAGCCAAACTTTCAGGAAACATTCCTCACACACAAACAAAGAAAATATGTTATGTGGACATGTGTCCGGAAACGCTTACTTTCCATGTTAGAGCTCATTTTATTACTTCTCTTCAAATCACATTAAACATGGAATGGAAACCCACAGCAACAGAACGTACAAGCGTGACTTCAAACACTTTGTTACAGGAAATGTTCAAAATGTCCTCCGTTAGCGAGGATACATGCATCCACCCTCCGTCGCATGGAATCCCTGATGCGCTGATGCAGCCCTGGAGAATAGCGTATTGTATCACAGCCGTCCACAATATGAGCTCTAACATGGAAAGTAAGCGTTTCCGGACACATGTCCAAATAACATATTTTCTTTGTTTGTGTGTGAGGAATGTTTCCTGAAAGTTCTGCCGTACCTTTTTGTAACACCCTGTATACTGTAGGAAGCTATTGAAGGAAACATCCTGCGATTGTGTGATAAGGACACATGGCTTGCCATGAGAAAATATGAATGGAAAAGATTGCTTGGAACAACTTATTCTATTAGCGTGAATCGGTCCTACGGTAGTTCTTCATGGATGTCCTGTAAGCTGGACCGTGAATAGACAGCTTTACTTCACTTGGAAGTTCAAATTTGTAAATTCATCACTTAGGTAATAACACAGTTCTGCTCATTGTTAATTTTATTGCAAGATCGTAAGTAAAAAAAAAAAAAAAAAAAAAAAAAAAAAAAAAAAAAAAAAAAAAAAAAAAACGGCGGTTCGAATCCCCGTCCGGGCATCTAGATTTGGGTTTTCCATGGTTTCCCCAAATCACTCCAGGTGAATGCTGGGATGCTTCCTTCAAAAGGCCATGGCCGAATTCCTTCCCATTCCTTGTCCCACATCCTTTCCCGTCTCTAAAGACCTCGATGTTAAAAAGAGACGTAAAAGCAGTTAAAAAAAAGTAAAAACACAATCACTTTGTTGTTAGATAGGCGACGATGGGCAGAATTTCGTATAAAGAGAAAAGAATAATGTATATTGCAATGTAAACAAAACATCCGCTATACACCCGCATTAAAAATCGCGAGCTCAGATGTAAGATTTCACGCAAACATTCCGCACCTGCGGATACCCGTTTCATCCCAAGCTGACTTGTATAACATATTAATTTGTACCTCACCATTTATAAGACAACACAAAGTTTCTAGACAAAGTTACAGAAGGCAGGTGCTTATGTGAATATGGATAATGGACACCCCAAAAGTGGTGTCGTGTTTTATATCTTGTCTTATATTGTATACGGTGCCTATCAACCATCACCCCCCCCCCCCCCCCAACCAAACCACTTGAATGCATATCAAAAATTTATTGATCTCACTACTAGCCAGCATTCCATCCCCTAACTTAATAACCGCCAGTGTCAAAAATGCCTCATGGTTGATTATGAGGCTCGTTACAAGTGCAGACTGATGCAGACTGACGACTAAATGTCATTAGACGGTTGAAGCAAGAACCGCTTAAATCGTTCAGGGATTTTGATGAATCTAGAGAATGCTATTCTGCCCAGAAAGGTCGTTTAATTCAATTTACTTTAATTGCAATAGAGTGCATGCTGCGGTGGCAATTTCTGTACACAGCCATTTTCCCCCTTTCTTGTTCGCACCTACTTCAACCGTGTGCTCTTGCTTTCCAGCTCACATCAAACACATCAAGTCGGTGGCTGGGGTGGACCACGTGGGCATCGGCAGCGGCTTCGACGCACCCGCAGGGTGAGTACACACCTGCTGCCAGGACAGGTGGGAAGGTCGCAGGCGAATACAACAGGCCCCTTCACGGCTTATAGAGGAATACGCTGCAGATGTTCTACCCATGCCACGAGATCAAGGGAACTGTTTACACATTTAGGGGTCATCTGTTAAGTACAGGAGGGTCTGATGGCATCTCACAAAAATTGCGGGGAGAGGGAAGTGGTAGAGGGAGAATGGGGAATGGGGAAGAGGGAGGAGGGATGAGGAGGGGAAAGAAGAAACGGAAATCACGGATCGAGGTTGGAGGTGGGGTAGGGAGAAGGGGGAGGGGAAAGTGGGAAGAGAGATGAGAAAGGAGAAGAATTAACGAATCAGGGGAAGCAGGGGGTGTGGGGGGTAGGGGAAGGAGTAGGGGAAATGATAGGAGGGATGAGGAGAAGGAAGAGAAAAGGGGGAAGGAAAAGAGGGGGAGAAGAAAGGGAAACGGGGATCGGAGAAGGAGGAGGGGAAGGAATTATGGGGAGGGGGAACGGTGGGGGCTAGAGGGAATGAGGAGAGGGAAAGGTTAAATGGGAAGGGG
>JARYHS010001113.1:34897-54745 GCA_031002005.1 Vandiemenella viatica
GGCCTCCGCTTTGGTCTCATAACTTCTCAAGAACGAAATTTCTAAAGAGCATGGCAGCAAACACCCTTAAATTCTAATACAGAATTGTCGTTAATGTTTGACGTCTCTAATGAGTGAATCCGATTGCAGGCGAGCAAAGACGGCCTCGTCATGGTAGCTTTCAGCACGTGGATGGTAAACTGCGAGGGCGTCAAGACGACAACAGATAACGTCATCGGTGAGTACTTTCCAAGGGCAAGTATAATCTACATCTACATCCACACTCTGCAATTCACAAATACTGTGGGTGGCATAGGGTGCCAAGCACCAATCCTAACTGTGCATATTCCAGTCCCTAACAGAACGGGGAAAGAAATAATACATAAAAGCATCAGTATGACATCTTATTTCTCTAATCTTATCCCTCCGGTCATTGCAACCTAAACGGGTTGGCGGAAGAAGTATTTCATTGCGCTCGTAAATTAAAGAATATTGCATATTCTCCAATAAATTAAAATTAAAATTATGTCGTCTGTCTGCCAAACAACCCCAGCCCAACCCTCGTATCAGCTCTGTGACACTTACGTAAGGACTGTAACTAGCAGTCACGAATCGAGCGGCTCTCCTCTGTACTTTCTCCAACGTGTCAATCAATCCCTTGCGATACGGATCCCAAACACCACAACAGTAATCCAGTTGCGGACGCCCTAGTGTTTGGTACGCTATTTCCTTTGTATGAGCATTACAACTTCTCAAAGTACGACCTATGAATCGCAATCTAGAATTAGCTATACCTACGACGGAAGTTATTTGCAAGTCCCATTTCATGTTGCTTTGTACTATTACGCCCAGATACTTCAGGTAATCCACAGTGTCAACTCAATTGTTAACTTTGCACTTGTGAACAAGTGGATTCATTTCGTTAAATATTTACATTGCCTTACACTTTTTGCAGTTGTGTGTAAGCTGCCATTTATGGCACCATTGCGAAATAACATCCAGATGGCGCTAAATTTCTAAACAATCGTCAGAGCACCTCACTTCCCTATAAATAAGTGCATCATCAGCAAACAATCGGAACCTGCAATTAACGTTGTCATCTAGATCGTTTATAAAAATTAGGAAAAAAGTGGTCCTATTACACTTCCTTGAGGAACGACTGAGGTAACATCTAGCTTAGAAGAGGCTTCCCCGTCAACAACGACATACTGTGACCGACCAGTTAGAAAATCGCGGATCCATTCGCAAATCTGATCTGGTATACCGCATAATCGAATCTTCGCTGAAATCGTATGACGTTGTGTCACAGCTGCAATATAAACTGAAACATTTCGCTCACGCAGGAACTAAAAGAACAGAATCGTTGTTTTTTTTATCTATTGACCCCTATAACATATTAACTGCACCTCACTGACCGTGTAAATGACAACACAAAGTGTGCGGTCAAATTATGGTTATACCGGAATTCATTTTGTAGATGTTTTGCGGAAGCGGATGCAGAAGTGGGAAATAAATTGATAATTATATAGGAACGAAGTTTTTATCGACGTTGAGAATGGATGTAGTCTTCTCGGGAGACTATCCGAGTAAACAAGGTGTTTCCACGCGATATTTCGGTGATCTGAGACTCCGGACTGAGCGTGGTGGTGTAACGGTTAGCGTTCTCGCCACGCATTCGGAAGGACTTTTATATAAATAAAAAGAATTTTACCAATTTTTGTCCGCCATCTTGGATCCTCCATTTTGTTTTTTTAAATATTTGAAGTCATAATCTTCATCATCAATCTCGACAAATCCCAAAAAATTACTTTTATATGAATCAAAAGACTTTTATCAATATTTGTCCGCCATATTGTATCCGCCATTTTATTTTTTAACTTTTTGATACCATATTCTTAATCACCAACTTCGATAACCTTTACGTACTAACTTTGGTACAAATTGAACAACTCTAGCAACTTTGATAATTGCACAAAAATTACTTTTATATGAATAAAACGACTTTTAGCAATATTTGTCCGCCATCTTGGATCCGCCATTTTCTTTTTTCACTTTTTAATATTATATTCTTAATCAGCAACTTCGATAACCTTTACACACTAACTTTGGTACAAATTTAACAACTTTTTATATTTTGGCCAGCTTTTTGCGATTCTGGCCCACTGTGCGGCGGTTCGAATCCCCGTCCGGGCATCCAGATTTGGGTTTTCCATGGTTTGCCAAATCACTCCAGGCAATTGACAGGATGCTTCCTTCTAAAGGCCATGGCCGAATTCCTTCCCGTTCCTTGCCCCCCATCCTTTCCCGTCTCTAAAGACCTCGCTGTTAGAGAGACGTTAAGCAGATTAAAAATAAAATAAAATAACTCCGTCACCATCTTCTTCACCAGAAGATGGTGACAGTGGTTTCAGATCGCCGAAATATCGTATGGAAACACCTTATCTACTCGACTAGTCTCCCGGGAAGACTACATCCAAATTTATAATTGTTTAGATTTAATATTTCATCAAAAATAAATTTCAAATCAAAATAAGTAAATTTTTAATGTCAAATTTTATGTTTGTTTGGAATGTAAAATGTATTTCTATATAATATTGCCATATTGATTTATTTATTTTTTGCCTCATCTTTCAACAGCAAAAAACGTGGGATGATTTCACAAGTGAATTAAATTTTGTAGACTACATAACTACGCACGCGTCCAAAATCCATTTTCTGTCATATTAACTTTGAGGAGTTCACAATTCTACTAATTGAAGGGTCAAGCACAAGACCACGCATTCGCCTGGAGTGATTTTGGGAAACCATGGGACCCCCATATCTGGATGCCCGGACGGGGATTCGAACCGCCGTCCTCCCTAATGCGAGGCAAGAGCGTTAACTACTCCCCCACCACGCTCGGTTCCGTGCCCGCCACCCGCCTTCCCACCGCTCTAGCGGCACATTCACAGTACAACTGGTAGGACCTACGGTGATCCGATTTTCGATAAGGAACTCTTGATGGGCCGTGAAAGCGGTTAAAGGACTACATGTAGGACGTGTTGAACCTTGTAGTGCTGCCATGAAACCAAAAGGGTTCTTGCTGTCTAACAAGTAATATACAGGGTGTTACAAAAAGGTACGGCCAAACTTTCAGGAAACATTCCTCACACACAAACAAAGAAAATATGTTATGTGGACATGTGTCGGGAAACGCTTACTTTCCATGTTAGATCTCATTTTATTACTTCTCTTCAAATCACATTAAACATGGAATGGAAACACACAGCAACAGAACGTACCAGCGTGACTTCAAACACTTTGTTACAGGAAATGTTCAAAATGTCCTCCGTTAGCGAGGATACATGCATCCACCCTCCGTCGCATGGAATCCCTGATGCGCTGATGCAGCCCTGGATAATGGCGTATTGTATCACTAAAATGAGCTCTAACATGGAAAGTAAGCGTTTCGGGACACATGTCATCATAACATATTTTCTTTGTTTGTGTGTGAGGAATGTTTCCTGAAAGTTTGGCCGTACCTTTTTGTAACACCCTGTATACTGTGGGAAGCTATTGAAGGAAACATCCTGCGATTGTGTGATAAGGACACATGGTTTGCCATGAGAAAGTATGAATGGAAAAGATTGCTTGGAACAACTTATTCTATTAGCGTGAATGGGTCCTACGGTAGTTCTTCACGAATATCATGTAAGCTGGACCGTGAATAGACCGCTTTACTTCACTTGGAAGTTCAAATTTGTAAATTCATCACTTAGGTAATAACACAGTTCTGCTCATTGTTACTTTTATTGCAAGATCGTAAATAAAAAACAATCACTTTGTTGTTAGATAGGTGACGATGCGCAGAATTTGGTATAAAGAAGAAAGAATAATGTATATTGCAATGTAAACAAAACATCCGCTATACACCCGCATTAAAAATTGTGAACGCAGATGTAGGATTTCACGCAAAAGTTCCGCACTTGCGGATATCCGTTTCATCCCTAGCTGACTCATATAACATATTAATTGTACCTCACTAACCATTTATAAGACAACACAAAGTGGCTAGACAAAGCTACTGAACGCAGGTGCGTATGTGAATATGGAAACTGGAAAACCTAAAAGTGGTATTTTGTTCTATATCTTGTTATATATTGTATATGGCGCCTATCAACCATCACCCCCCCCCCCTTCCCTACCTAATCACCCATTTGAATGCATATCAAAACTGTATTGATCTCACTACTAGCCAGCATTCCATCCCCTAACTTAATAACCGCCAGTGTCAAAACTGCCTCATGGTCGATTATGAGGCTCGCTTCAAGTGCAGACTGATGCAGACAGACCACTAAATGTCATTAGACGTTTGCAGCAAGAACCGCTTAAATCGTTCAGGGATTTTGATGAATCTAGAGAATGCTATACTGCCCAGAAAGGTCGTTTAATTCAATCTAATTTAATTGCGATGGAGTGCTCGCTGTGGTAGTAATTGCTGTACACAGCCATTTTCCCCCTTTCCTGTTCGCACCTACTTCAACCGAGTGCTCTTGCTTTCCAGCGCACATCAAACACATCAAGTCGGTGGCTGGGGTCGACCACGTGGGCATCGGCAGCGGCTTCGACGCCCCCGCAGGGTGAGTACCCACCTGCTGCCAGGACAGGTGGAAAGGTCGCAGGCCAATACAACAGGCCTGATCACGGCTTATAGAGGAATACGCTGCAGCTGTTCTCAGCATGCCACGAGATGAAGGGAACTGTTTACACATTTAGGGGGCATCTGTTAATTACAGGAGGGTCTGATGGCATCTCACAAAAGATGCGCGGAGGGGGAAGGGTAGAGGGAGAATGGGGAATGGGGAAGCGGGTGAGGGTGGGGGAGGAGGGATGAGGAGGGGAAAGAAGAAACGGAAATCACGGATCGAGGTTGGAGGAGGGGACGGGAGTAGGGGGAGGGGGAAGTGGTAGAGGGAGAAGGGGAATGGGGAACGGGGAAGCGGGATGGGGAGGAGAGTTGACGAGGGGGAAGAAGAAACGGAAAACAGGGATCGGGGATGGAGAAGGGGTAGGGAGTCGGGGAAGGAGGAAGTGGGAAGAGAGATAAGGAAGGAGAAGAATTAACGGTCCGGGAAGAAGGGGGTGTGGGAGGTAGGGAAAGGGGAAGGGGGAATGGTAGGAGGGATGAGGAGAAGGAAGAAAAAAGGGGGAAGGAAAAGAGGGGGAGAAGAAAGGGAAACGGGGATCGGGGAAGGAGGAGGGGAAGGAATTAGGGGGAGGGGGAACTGTGTCGGGTAGAAGGGATGAAGAGAGGGTAAGGTTAAGTGGGCAGGGGAAGAGGAAACGGGAAATTGGAATAGGGGAACGGGGAGGGGTAGGAGGTAGGGGCAGTGGGAAGTGGGAGGGTAAGGATTAATGAGGAGGGGAAGGGAAGAGGAGTAAGGGGGACAGGGGTAAGAAGAAAGTTCCACATTCTAACTACAGTTCACACAATAGGAGTGTCCATGGCTTATAGACAAATACACTGTAGAAATTCTTCCCATGCCATGAGTTCAAGAGATATAATCTGTCCACCCTTTACACACTTACACTACATTAAATCACAAAGAAGGAAATTTCTGAATCACTCCAAACTGGAAGTATGTTCTAACAGTCATACATAGCGTTGCTTTGCAAAATGGAAACATAATATTTATTTTATCTATATTCAATATAAAGTGGTAACATAAAATAATAAGTGTGAAATTGTGAATAAATGTTAATCAATTGTCTACCGTACTAGATGTAAAAATGGAAATTTACCCCATCCTCCATAAATCGTAGTCAAAATTAATATTCAATAATTGGCTTGTTTAATAGTAAATTCTATCTAATAATCTTCAGTGGCAAAAAAGTACTATAGCAACAGATCTAAAATACCGAGACAGAAGAATAGTTTATAATCTTTATAAGAATCACGGGAGACACACATCAGTTACAAAGGGTGTGAGACAAGCTTGTAGTCTATCTCCATTAATATTCAACTTGTATGTAGAACAAGCAATAAAGGAAGTGAAAGAAAGATATGAATATGGCATAAATGTTGAAGGAGAAAAAATCAGTATGCTACGATTTGCTGATGACATTGTCTTGTTAGCAGAGAGGGCTGAGGATATTGAGAAGTTACTGAATGGCATGAACAAAATACTGAAGGAAGATTTCAGGTTAAATGTAAACCAAAGCAAGACAAAAGTGATGAAATGTAGCAGAAATGATACCAATAATAGTAGATTAAATATCAAAACAGTGTCAGATGAGAAAGCAGAAGTTATTGAATTTTGCTGCATAGGAAGTAAAATTACAACTGATGGCCGAAGTAGAAATGATGCTTAAAGCAGAATAGCACTAGCAAAAAGGAGCCTTCATGATAAAGAGAATTATTTTAGTTTCATATATTGATCTAGGTCTCAGAAAGAACTTTTTAAAACTCTTTGTGTGGAGCACAGCACTTTATGGTAGCGAAACATGGACTTTAGGAATTCAAGAAAGAAGGAAAATTGAAACATTTGATGTGTGGTGCTATAGAAGGTTGCTGAAAATTAAGTGGCCGGATAAAATGAAATGAACGAGGTTTGGAAATTATGGGCGAGGAAAGAAATTTGTGAAAGATTCTTACAGAAAGAAGAGACAGGCTGCTAGTGTAACAGCCCTCAAACCAAAAATTAAATGGTATTGTATTTTATAAAGCGTTGGTAGTAAGCTAGAGTTTGGTTGATTAGGTTTGTTTTGAAACATCCTGTAGATCAATGTACATAGACTTTGTTTTACGAAAAGAAATTATTTAAAGGCCATATAATATGTTTAAGAACAGAATTGTGCAAGATAATTGCTTAAATGTTGGTAATTAAAAGTATTAATGCAAGTTACGATGTCTAAAGGACAATTTACGACAGTTTAAAATGATTTCTGTGAATAATTTTGTTTTTAAGTATCTTTAATTTCCATTTCTGACCATTTTGTAATGATGTTAAATGATTATGTATTAATTTTTATTGGTTTTTAATATGTTTGAATTGTTTAAGTATTGTTAATATTCGAGAATTATCTGGCGGAAGCTTTTGAAGTGTTCTAGAAATTTAGGTAGAGTTTATATAAAGCGATCATCCAAGACAGAGGAGTTGGTTAGTTAGTTAGTTTTCCGGCATGGAGGAAGGAAATATATGGAGGAGAAATGAAGTTAAATCTGTGACGCCGCCTCTAAACTCTCGGCTGATACTGTGCATGCGCGGTGGTGGCAGCGGCCATATTGCGAATCCATACAAATGCAAAGTGCACATTGTGTTTGATGCTGTGATTATTTCATTTTCTAATGTGTCTAAGTATTTTATAATGCCATCTTGTGCCATCTAGGAATCTTGATGAAGCAAACGATGTTGTTAACCCAAATGCATTTTACGATTCTATTAAGCGTGTGTGGATGTGTTTATATAGTTTGATTCTCTACCGGCAATTTAGTGGAGATTGTAGTTAGGTCTAAATGCAGTCTGCACCAGAATGGTTTTGTTTCTGCATATATAAGGGACAAAGAATTTATCTATTATTGTTAGTAATTTCATGAGAACCATCTTAGTGACAAAATGTGTTTCGCGATGTAAACTACTTCCAGCTATTCCCAACTAAGCTTACGATGTATGGTAAGAAGATAACTATTTTTATGCCGGTCTAGGCCGCATTTCAACTTAACCATAAGTTGTAGTAATAAAGTTGAGAGATCCATTCTGAATGTCCACCATGTAATTCATTGTGGCTTTGGCATAATTGATTTTTTGTCCAGGCCGCATATCAACCCAATCCCCTCAATTTGGAGACAGTATATCCCGAAAACTAAGCAAGATATCGAAAAGAATTTCGGTTTGTCTCGTCGTGTTACATAAAAATCGATCATCAAATTTGACTTTTGCGGAATTTTTCTTCAGCATTTCAATTCAAGACACCTCAATTTTGAGACAGTATATCTAGAGAACTAGACGAGATATCGAAAATGTTTATTCTTCATTTTTATATGTCTCGTCTTTTTAAATAATAATCCATCATCAAATTTGACTATGTCCAATTTTTTCTTATGAATTTCAACCAAAAACATCTCACATTTGATACAGAATATCTTGGAAACTAGACAGGATATATAAAAAAAAATTATTCTTCATTTTTTATTTGTCTCATCGAGTTACATAATAATCCATCATCAAATTGTGGCGTTACGTTTATCCTAGAGTCCCCTTGAGGTTTCTGTACATATACCCCGTGTCTGTATGGGTTCGGCCTAGCCCCCCACTCCTCCTCCGCCCGGCGTCACTTCAATGCGTGGTGAAGGTTTCTTGCGTCGTCTCCATATATTTCCTTCCTCCATGTTTTTCGGCAAAGTTTTTTCACCGAATAAATAATCAGTGGAGGAGTGTTGTATGCAATCTCTGGATTGTATCTATACATGTAAACACTATCGTTCACGTCGAGTTTCTTTGAGAATAAAAACAAGTCTAAACTGAAATTTATTGTGGACTGCTTAATTGCTGTATCAGTTAAACCACGAACAATCTTACAGTAGTTCATTTATTGAGACATGCTGGATTGGTTAAATTGTTAGTGGAGGGAACAGCCGAAGGTAAGTACTGTAGAGGAAGACAGAGATTAGAATATATGAAGCAGATAATTGAGGACGTGGGTTGTAAGGGGTATGTAGAGATGAAGACGTTAGCGCAGGATAGGAAGGGATGGAGGATTGCATCAAACCAGTCGAATGACTGACGACAGAAAAAAAAAACAGTGGGCCTACCTAATATGCTTTGTGAGAAAAATAATTTAATTGTTTGTTTTGTTGGTTTTGTTGATTATTTCGTTGCGTAGGACACCTTATGGTCTGGAAGACGTGTCCCACTTCCCGGACCTGTTCTTGAAGCTGGCGAACGATGAGAAATGGAGTCAAGAGGACCTCCGTAAGCTGGCGGGAGGGAACTTCCTGCGGGTGTTCAGGAAGGTCGAACAGGTGAGTAGTGCCAACATCCTGAAACCCATACTGGCCTCACAGGTAACGATTTCGTTACTACGATATAAAGTGGTACGACAACTTGTCGTAGATACACTTGTGGTGGCTTCACAGGCAACGTTTTCTGTCGTTGTGTGATCTGCATCTGTATATTGTAACGAGCCGCGCTGTCGCCACGTTACAAGGTGCATTTTTATTATATATGTAATAATATAAGAGTAATTTACATAAATCTTGGGCGACCACGTGAATAGATTTTTGTTGTAATTTTATAAAGTACGCAAGATTCCAAGTGAGGACTGTAATGAAATGGTGAACTTATACAGTGTATCGTAGCAAAGCGAATGTTAAAGAGTTATTGAGCTATGTAGGCTTGAAGCTAATCTTGGTCTTTCCGAGCCATGGCGACAGGACGTCGTGGATTTGGGATTTGCCAGACCACACACACTGCTCCCTGGGGATGGGTCACTCACCGAGCGGGAAAAGCCTGCCGTCCGAAACCCGAATGTTCTCTCTCCCCGGCGAACTTAGCCGAATATGTCCCGACCTCTGTTGGATTCTTTGGCCAAATCACATATCGAGGATATCACGTGACATTAGGTGCCGACCTGAAGGTCCAATCAAAATGAGCGTATAACTCAAAATCCTGGGAATTTTTGTTGTATGTGAGCTTCGAGACTACAAATGGGCGGAGCAAGAAGTTTCCTCGTGGACCGAAGAGCGAGGAGCTGGGATTCTGGATTCTAACTTCGATCGCACCAGTCTGAGGTTGACTTGGAAAGTTGACTTCTTTCGCTAACTGCAGCTGCCGGCTAGCTGGAGCGAGCGTATCACCGCAACACAGCCGGTAATGCGATGATGCGCATTGCCAAGACCAGAGATGCCTATAGCCGACTTGTGAGATAATCTCACATATCGTGGGTCCGCTACACTCATCACAGACATCAGACGCAGAACTACATTGGTAATTGATTACGACCAGGCCATGTGATTGTGCATTCCGTGAAACAGAACCCGTAAGCGACTTTGAGAGGATAGGCCCATGTTCTCACTTTGTAATTGTAAAAAACCCCTGAGCTAGCGGCATAATTTGCCAGAACTAGTTATTTTCGAATGATATATTGTTCATTCTGGCGCCCATGATTTTCTTTTTAACTGTAAAGTCACAGTATTATGATGCCTTTGTCTGAGGTAGTCATAACTTGTATTTTTCATTGTTTCCAGTTGTCATTATTTCTTGCATTTTGATTCTGAGATATTTAAAAGTAAATATACAATTGTTTGCTTGCTCATGACGGCTAATTGTAACTCTGAGCGTTGCTTTATGATTTTGCCAATTTGTGTTAATGTTAACGGTAAATTCGCTCAGACTTGTAATCGCCAGTGATAAGAAAATAAATGTCATATTGTGACAATTTTTCCTAAATTCCAACTAACGTCGAGATTCTTGCATAATTAGTAAATTTCCACTCCTTCATATAAATTAAAATTAAAATCCACAATTATTCATCATAAAGATATGAGAAATAATTGTAACGTGGTTTGCCCACCAAGGCACCTACCACATAATGTCGCCCAACGCTGGTGCCAGATGAGACATTACTTCTTAATGTCTGCGAACTTGGTGGCACTAATTCAAATTAATACAATTTGGAGCCCAAATTCAGAAAGTTTCATGGAATGTTGCACATGGTTTTTGGCTGTTTTATTATTCTTGTAGTCAATAGATATTCATACAAGATTTTATTTTGATGTTTCACTTGTATTTTAATGCATAAAGTTCATTTTGTTTCAAAGCATAAAATTTATTTTGTTTCAACGCATTAAAAGGAAGTTCATTTGTGTATTTCAATTGAGATGCAATACACTTTGTATTGTAACAATTTTGTGATCATTTTTCAAATTTTAAATGAGTAACGTCAGTGTTGATTTCTTAATGCATGGTAGCTTGTAAGAAAATTAAAGACACGCATGTCTTGCCCATGTGTTTGAGAGTAAGTCTGCTTTCATGGTGTTGTGTTGCATGATTCATCGTTGCTTTTCTCTTGCTGTATTTTGGAGGGGTATATGTATTTGTGTGTATTGAAATTCGCGGTATTTTTGTTGCTAGTGAATTTAGATTTCGTCATTGCACAATTGCGGTGTAAATTCATTGTTTGTGTGTTCATATGAAGCTACGATCTCGTACGATAAAAGATTTCGATATGGAAGATCAGTCTGATAGGCAAAAATCTCCCGAAATCATGAACGATCAGGTTCAGTTAACGGAACAAAGCGAAATATTGGCTGCAGGCGAGGGGCACGCAATTTCTGAAGTTCCGACCCACTCATATAGTTCGCAGTCTACTTTGTCGCCACAGGAAGATATGGAAAATTTTCCTTCACCTGTCGGTGAGATGATACAGAATACGCCCGCACATTCAGAACAGACACAACAAATAACACAAAATCCCGTAGAGGTCGTCACACCCATCACAGCAAATGATAAACATGTTGATGACTGCAATGGGGCAGCAATTTGATTCACAAAGGCAGGAATCAAGCAGGCAATTTCTGGAATTAAACAAGCGTTTTGATTCACAAAAGGAGGAAAATAAGAGCACGAATCAACAATTAATGCAGGAAATTAATTCACAAAAGGAGGAAAATAAGAGAAATTCGGATTTGCTTAGGCAGAGTTTTGAGTCGCAAGCCTGCGATATTAACAAACTTGGACGAAAAATTATCCACCTTACGTTCTGAGGTCACAAAAGAAATATCTGAATTCAAGTCTGAGATAGCTAAAAATGTTTCTAAGCTGGAAAAGGGTACGGAAGAAGTAAGATCTACCTGTGCTTCTTTGCAAACGGCCAACAAACAATTATCCAAAAGACTTGACGCCGCCGACCTGTCCATTGAACAGATGCGAAACGAGAACGGCCAAAACCTAGGACAAATTTCGGAATTTGTTCACAAGGTCAAAGACCTTACTGAACAAAACATCCGAAAACTTGACTCGGAGGTGACTGCTGTAGCAAGTTCGGTCGAACTCGTTAAGACGGCACAAAACGAATTAAAATTGTCACAGGACGAACTGTCGGAAGCCACTAGTTCTAAGCTCTTACGGCTAGAAACTAGAATGAAAGAACTAAGTAGTTCTAATGCCGGCAATGTTCAAATTCAAGGTAGTGGCATGTATTACGCAGCTGCCCATATTGAATTAAAGCTCCCATATTTCGGATCCCGTAAAGACATTAATCCGAAAGCATACCTCGCCGAAATGGAGAGGTACTTTCAATAAAAGGGGTTCCCGAAGCGATGAAGCTTATCCTGGTTGAGCAGTCATTATCAGAAGCCGACCGTCTTTGGTTTCAAATCACTTGCGAACCGGAAATGTCATACGAGAGTTTCGGAAAGTGTTTCTTGAAACATTCTGGTCTAGCAGATCCAAAACCAAGCGAGAATAAAATTGTATCAGGGCAGATATGTCCCGAAGCAAAATTCATCTATGGAGAGATATGTGAATAAATTGCTAGTCCTCACTAGGCAGTTCGATGTTCGGATGTCGGACGGGGAGTTTGTGGAAATGGCCACGGCACATTTCGGTTCACAAGTCCAATCCCTAATAAATCCATCCTCATACGTACTGTGCCAGATTGGACACGTTAAGGAATTTAGATCGGATAGGACGGCAAGCATGTATCTTTGAGCGGCGGGAAGCCGACAAATAGCTTGGAACCGCAAGTAGAGACGAGGCCACACGATAATCACGGAAAGGGACGCTCGCATAAAGATTCCCAAAGAGGAAATTTTTATAACAAGCGACAGCCCGATGCCGATGGTGAACCACGTCGTAATAACGGCGATACAAAGGGGAAACCGGGAAATTCGTTTTGGCAGAACGGAAATGACCGCGGAGGTGGAAAGCATTTTGGCAAGGAACGGGCTGCAATTAATGCAGTTGCCGTAGAATACGAGGATTCCAAAGTCCAAGGCCAGCAAAAGGAAGAAAAGAATATGTGCGATAGGACGGCCGCACCCGGAAACGATGCGCCGCAATAACATTGTAGGCATGATTCAACAAGTTTTGTAGCGTGCCGAATACGATGACGAAAAGGTTGAATATGAAATTGTCCTATTTGGATCAGTATATAAAAAAAAATTAAATGTACAGTATAGTATACATTCTTTAAGGTTAGACGCCTTACCGAAATTAATCATGCTTGAAAAACGCCGATGCCAGTTCCGCTAGTCTAAACCGTCTGTTTTGCTGGAAAGATTAGATAAACGGAAAATCAAATAAAATTCCAGTTACCAAGAATTTGCACTTACAGTTAAAGCTACTTAGGATATTTCCATATTCGGAATTTGTTAATGCTTATTTCGCTATTCCGAACTTTATATTTTGTCCACGTGAAATATTAATAGTCACTTTTGACTTTCACGCTGTTAATTGGACTTGATTTGATAAAAATCCTGAAATATTAAATGTTTTCCTGAGCCAGATAAATTGATACGCACTCGCGGAAATGAAGCGCCATTAGCAAGCACAATTTCTTGTCTTCGCAATCACAATGAATCTGACAGCGATACAAATATTGTGATATGCTTTCTAAGATGTATTTTGTGACATAAACGAAAAGGGTTTCAACATTTTGTGATGCATGAGTTCGATGTAACGTTTTACCTTAGGTAGTTGCATTATATCTTTTCTGAGCAGAAGTGTACAGCGAGCGTAATATCGCTTTGTCTGTGTTGATCGAAGATCGAATGTTATCTGATCAACGTATTTTACTTCTTTGTTTTGTGTATCTATCAAGGGTAGCGATAGTGCCATAGATAATTCCCTATAGAACACGAAACCTTGCCAGAAAGATTTGTTCAAATTGTATTAGTCATCACAGAAATTAGGAATCATAATGAAGGATTACAGATACACAGGATAGCTTTCACAATACCTTGCTGTTATTTTGCTAACGATAGAGCGAGGTCGAAGAGCAAAAGTTAAAGGCGACTGCATTTGTAAAGGCTAAAGGGAAAAACTTTATTTACGGGATATATTCAATAATTCAGCTAACTTTGCAAGTTAAGGTAATTATATTTGATGCTAACTTCAATTGAAAAGGAATTTTGTATATGAAATGCACAGATGGTGAAGACGTGAACAATAAGATTATTGGTGATATCGACGTTTTTCCTGCTATATTTCTGGCCTTATTTGGTGGCCAGAGTGATCTCGAAGAATTGTTATTTGTTGACGGACGGACAAACCGAGATCGGGCCTCATAACGCCCGGAACTTAAAGCCATTTCATACAAAGTAACGGTTTCGAAAGAGCTGGGGACAGCTACCTCGAACAGCTGATCATTAGCGCAGGTAGCGGCTGAACTCAACCGGCAGGTTCCTAGAATTCTGGCAGGTAGCGAATACCCAAGAATGAATGGGAAGAAAACAAAAGTTTCACGCCTCGTTCTAGCGGTATTTCGCGTACCCTTACTGTAAATTGTATAGTATTCCGTAAATTAGATTAAAACTATTGTTGGACAGCACATGTTTTGCTCAGAATTGTGTGCACTCAACGAAAATAATTTCAAGTTTATATTTTGCTTTATATAGATTCATAGTATTCTGCTAGCGTGAAATCTCAAAATTGCTTTGTATTGGCAAACGGAAAACCTGAGATCGACCGTTCTATGCACAAAGCTTACGACCTTTTCATACAAGCTAAAGAAGCATAAGTGTATAAAAGAAAATATTCGCTAACTGGGATGGATTTTCGGCATAAAACGTGGAGTATACGGACATGTTAAGAGGGTTATAATAACTCCTAAATAAAGAAAATTTTATTCTTTGAATGTCGAGATAATCTCGAGTCATCAATAGACCCATTGTGAAGGAATCGTAATTACTGAGGAATGATAGTTACGCTATTCATTATCCTTTCAATTTATGTGCGAATGGTTATAGGGTCCGCTTGTACGCCAAAGATGCTACAGCGACTTTGGTTGACGACGATGATGAAAGTTCACGTCAAACCGCATAATGTGTATAATGTCTCATATGGGAATGGTAAATTTTATAGAAATTCCATTACATATACCCATGAGCAAATACAGTTTCCTTTCGCCATGAAATTCGCAATCACTTCACAGACGGTATATTACAAGTTAGAGATGTCGACCAATGAAAGACTAATTAGGAGACCACCTAACATTCAACGAGTAAGGTTCATAATTTACGTAACAAACGAAAACATGTACTTACATCGTTCATTCCACACCACGTTGAATTATAAGTAAATGCCGCGTCATTAAAATCTAAGATTACAGTTAGTGATATTTGACCATGAACACGAACACATCTTCTCTATGAAATGCTTATTGAATTAACCGTCGGTCATGACGAAAATCACGTCACCGAATCCGACTAAACTATTCCGTTGTTTTGAGATTAAAACCGCGCAATGTAATGAGATATTTTACGCTCACCTCTAGCATCTTTATGGATGTTTGTTGAAGGCAGAATTATTTTTATGCACATGAGTAAAACATCACGCTAAATTGTAAATACAATGTATAGTTCAACCACTTTCTGCATAAGTGTTCTGACAATGTTTTGTTTTATTAATGTGTTTCATTTTAATTTAATGATAAGATTTGATACAAGATATTTTCAAGATTATTATTATTTAAACATGTATGTAAATAATTTCTTTTCATGTATATTTTAGTATTGTGTTTAATATAACTTTGTATTTGGGAAGGCTACCTGAATTCACGTGCTTCTGTTTGTAAAGAATTGTAAGACGGCCAAAAGGACATATGCTCCCGTTATAATTCACCTTACAAGGCAGGAATACCGATGGTTATTGGAATCACATTTAAAATTAATGTAATTAAAAAATGCTTAAGTTTTTGTTGAGTCACAATGGAGATAGAATTAGGTAGTTAAAAATAAAATTATTGTACCATAATTTCATTTTTCACCAACGGCCGGCCATATTGTAACGAGCCGCGCTGTCGCCACGTTACAAGGTGCATTTTTATTATATATGTAATAATATAAGAGTAATTTACATAAATCTTGGGCGACCACGTGAATAGATTTTTGTTGTAATTTTATAAAGTACGCAAGATTCCAAGTGAGGACTGTAATGAAATGGTGAACTTATACAGTGTATCGTAGCAAAGCGAATATTAAAGATTATTGAGCTATGTAGGCTTGAAGCTAATCTTGGTTTCCGAGCCTTGGCGAAACGTCGCGGATTTGGGATTTGCCAGACCACACACCTGCTCCCTGGGGATGGGTCACTCACCGAGCGGGAAAAGCCTGCCGTCCGAAACCCGAATGTTCTCTCGCCCCGGCGAACTTAGCCGAATATGTCCGACCTCTGTTGGATTCTTTGGCCAAATCACATATCGAGGATATCACGTGACATTAGGTGCCGACCTGAAGGTCCAATCAAAATGAGCGTATAACTCAAAATCCTGGGAATTTTTGTTGTATGTGAGCTTCGAGACTACAAATGGGCGGAGCAAGAAGTTTCCTCGTGGACCGAAGAGCGAGGAGCTGATTCTAGATTCTAACTTCGATCGCACCAGTCTGAGGTTGACTTGGAAAGTTGACTTCTTTCGCTAACCGCAGCTTGCCTTGCTGGAGCAAGGTTATCACCGCAACACAGCCGGTAATGCGATGATGCGCATTGCCAGACCAGAGATGCCTATAGCCGACTTGTGAGATAATCTCACATATCGTGGGTCCGCTACACTCATCACAGACATCAGACGCAGAACTACAATGGTAATTGATTACGACCAAGCCATGTGATTGTGCATTCCGTGAAACAGAACCCGTAAGCGACTTTGAGAGGATAGGTCCATGTTCTCACTTTGTAATTGTAAAAACCCCTGAGCTAGCGGCATAATTTGCCAGAACTAGTTATTTTCGAATGATATATTGTTCATTCTGGCGCCCATGATTTTCTTTTTAACTGTAAAGTCACAGTATTATGATGCCTTTGTCTGAGGTAGTCATAACTTGTATTTTTCATTGTTTCCAGTTGTCATTATTTCTTGCATTTTGATTCTGAGATATTTAAAAGTAAATATACAATTGTTTGCTTGCCATGTAACTCTGAGCGTTGCTTTTATGATTTTGCCAATTTGTGTTAATGTTAACGGTAAATTCGCTCAGACTTGTAATCGCCAGTGATAAGAAAATAAATGTCATATTGTGACAATTTTTCCTAAATTCCAACTAACGTCGAGATTCTTGCTAAATTAATAAATTTCATCCTTCATAAAAATTAAAATTAAAAATCCACAATTATTAATCATAAAGGTATGAAAGATAATTGTAATGTGGTTTGCCACCAAGGCAACCCACCACAACACACGTGCACGTTGAGTGTGCTTAGTAGAGCATAAACGTTTGCAATTTTCTAATATTTACCATAAATTCAATTCCACAATTTTATTACGCTTACGAGGAGTGTTAATATTTGATATAGTGTTTTCATTACCGTTTTCCGTTTATTCTAACGTACCACTTTTCAGAAAACTGAAGAAATAAATGATCAAAATTACGTAGTCAAGAAATAATGTTAACAGATGCCGAAGGGTGTCTGTCTGCTTTTGTAGTGACCTGGGGCGCCTGTATGTTCTACTTACCGCAGTTTTTTAAGCTGTACCATAACCTTTCAAATTGTGAAAACCCTACCAAATTCGTAAGGTAGTTTTTTACGTGATGCTTCGTCAAATCCCCAGACACACGAAGCTCAATAACAGATTTGTAGCAGTATAGCTATCTGAAAGAGCTTAGTTGATAGAAAACTAAGTTGAGAATAAGCAAAGAAGTAAATATAACTAAATATGTGGGGAAAATAAATATTTTTTTTTGACAAACCTCGAAACATATGCACAATCGCACCCGTCAGTGAACAATATTTGTGGAGAAAAATAAATGACCATGTGAATATCTTGTAATCTTTTGTCGTCGTCATTATCTAAGCATTTTAGTGCAACATTTACTTCCAGTTCTGTTCATAGCTAATCTCCTCATGACTTTTTATTCAAGTCTACGTTCTATTGACAAACTAACATAACGCTAAGTTGTGACATATCTCACTGTTTGAAATTTTTTTAACATTAAATTTTTAAAAGCATCATTTACAAAACGAGACGACTTCAATGTTTATCGGTGACTTATTTTTCAAGATTATTTTAGAGCGTAACATTTCAAACGATTAAAAACGTTTTTTGTTTACTAGTTACTGTTATTTACTTGTCGTATAAGGGAATAGTTGAGCGGTGTGCTAATTCAGTTAATTAATGGGCGTAACTATGGAAAGCTAGATTTGGCAGTTAAAAGAGTTGAGGGTGCAGTCGGTATGATACTCTGCCACTAGGTCATTGGGGCCATACGAAATTATTATATAGGGACTAGATTCGGTAATTCCTAAAACCATGTACACAGTATTAGTTTATTACCGTCACTCTATGTACGCTGTTATGACACGGATCTTTCCTTAACCATTATTCTCATTGTCTGGTGTTTTTGTTCATTGCATCATCTTCGCCACACGTTTGATATTCTCGGCACGCGAAAACTATATCTTGTCAGATTAGCTATTTCAAAAATAGTTTCAAGATACCACTACGTCAGTTTGTTAAATCGTTGAAAAACGTCTATTCCCTCTTCCCCCACAGTTCTCTCACGCAGCTGATAGCATGGAGGATATTATGCTGTAATTGTGTGTATGACCCTAACATAAAATTTACCCACTTTAATTAATTTCTAGTTTATCAAGATATTGAAAAATTTTCCAATTATAACGTCAGAATATGATTTATACGTGAAGTAAAATAGCTGTGAGTGTGTGTATGACTGATGGTAATAACTATTAATTTTTCGCATTGGATATTTCAGTTCAACATTTTTCGGGCACGGCAGCAGTGACTACGATATTTAAATGCTTTCCCAGTATCTGATTTCTGTTTATGATATTTGAAATAGTTTTGAGACCTATAAATTATTTTCACTGTTTAAAATCAGTATTACACAACTTTTACTTAAATTAAAAACATATAGATGATTTTTTATAAGTAGTTTAACAGTAGCTGATAGTTGGTGCTGTACTTCAACCATTATTAGTTTCCTATAGCAGTTGTAACGATACGCAAGCCGATTGGCGGTAAACCTTTGCCAGATTCAGAAATTTCGTTGGAGAGTCCTAGTCAGCTACCAGCACAGCAGTCACGTAGTCTAGTGAAAAGTGTCACCTGCTCATTTTAGCTTAGGGCTTTACGCCTATAGATATCAAGATCACTAAAGGTACTAGCGATCGAAGATTAGAAAACGGGAAGGAATTCGGCCATGACATTTTTGAAGGAACCAAGGCGGCATTCACCTAGAGTCATATCGATAATTCTTGGAAGCTGAAAGCAATTGGTTGCTAGATCGAATTTGAATGCACGTCTTCACGAATGCGATGCCAGAGCTTTACCAGTTATAGCTGCTAGCAGCCGGGGAGGGCGGACGTGTAAGCGGATAACTGCTGGGAAGCATCGAGTTTACATTGTGTCAAAATATTCAATAAAATAGTAAATTTATTGTAAGAAGCTGAAAAAACACAGACACCATGCAACCATGGAATGAAGGAGGAGAAGAGGTAAGCTATGACGAAAGAACACAGTGGAATTTGCGTTTGACCGATCATATGTAAGAGAACAGTTTTTGAGATACGCGAGGGGCTACATGACAAGAAGCAAACGAAGAAATTGTAAGCGTACAATGAATTCATCCCAGAATAGTGTTTTTGTGAAAATGATAAACAAAACGTATTGTGACGAATTTAATTGAGTCGAGCTCCGGAAATCTGAAATCCAACC
>JARYHS010001113.1:55745-104073 GCA_031002005.1 Vandiemenella viatica
TATCTCAGGAAACTAATACTCAGAAGTATGTATTCAAAAGGCTAATAGTCTTAAATCAGTAGCAAATTATTTCAAACTGTATCATACATACCACCTTGTGGAAATTGAACTGCATCTGAGTTATATTTCACGGAGTAAAAACGAATTTGTGATGATGGGTATTGGTGTTGCAGGGCCAGCGCGGCGGGGTATCCTGGAGGACTGACCAGTTTCGGACGGGTGAGTTCTGTGCAAAGTGTCTATCCCCACCTCACGGCGCAAACAAATGTAGCCACTGATTTAGGAGACTAGAAGTAATGTAATTCCAAGCATAGCTCCCACTCTTTGTACGGTAATATAGCTTAAGAGAGAGAATCTACATCTACATATATACTCTGCAATTCACAAAATTGTGTGTGGCAGAGGGTGCTCAGCACCAAAGCTAATCTCTTTGCTGTGCATTCCAATCCCTAATGGTACGAGGGAAAAAGAATTCATATAATAATCAGTCCAGCACATTATTTCTCTAATTTTATCTTTCCTGTCCTTCCGACTCAAATAGGTTGGTGGAAGAAGTATTTCAATACACTCAAAAGTAAAAGTGAGAGTACACATGTTTACCAACAAGATTAAACGAAACGTGTGTCGTCTATCTACCAGAGACTCCCTACCTACTCTACTAATCAGTTCTGTGACGCTTTCATAAGGACTGTAGCAAGCGGTCACGAATCGAGCGGCTCTTCTCTGTACTTTCTCAATACTTTCGATCAATCCCTTACGAAACGGGTCCCAAATGGCACAACAATAATCCAATAATCTCCTTTGTTTGTTCATTACAATTTTTCAAGATTCGACCTATGAATCGCAGCCTAGAACTTGCTCTACCTACTAAGGAATTAATGTGTAAGTCCCATTTCATGTTCCTTTGTACTGTTTTTTTTTTTTTTTTTTTTTTTTTTTTTTTTTTTTTTTTTTTTTTTTTGTTGTCGCCAGTCTTTAGACTGGTTTGATGCAATCCTCCATCCCTTCCTATCCTGTGCTAACCTCTTCATTTCTACATACCCCTTACAATCCACGTCCTCAATTATCTGCTTCATATATTCTAATCTCTGTTTACCTCTACAGTTCTTGTACTGTTACTCCCAAATATTTCATAGAATCGACCATATCAATAACTGTATTGCTTAAGTTGTATTTCTGAACAATTGGATTCTTTTTGTTAGTTATTCTCACTGTCTTGCACTTTTTACAATTTAGAGTAAGTTGCCACTCAGCGCACTAAGCCAAAATAACATCCAGATCGCGCTGAATTTCTAAGCAATCGGCCAAATTTCTTACTGCCTTATAAATAACCGCATCATCAGCAAACAATCTAAATAGACTTTTCACTTTTTCTCCGAGATCGTTTATAAAAATTAAGAAAAGGAGTGGTCCTATTACACTTCCTTGAGGTACACCCGATGTAACATCTAGATTAGAAGAACTTTCTCCTTCAACGACAACATACTGCAACCGACCAGTTAGAAAATCCTTTATCCATTCACAAAGCTGATCCGATATACCGTACGCTCGAAACTTCGCTAAAAGGCGGTTGTGTGGCACAGAGTCAAAGGCTTTCTGGAAATCTAAAAAAAATTGCATCTACTTGTGAACCTGCATCGATAACTTTCATTACGTCGTTTGTAAATAGAGTCAGCTGTGTTTCACATGATCTTTTCTTCCGAAATCCGTGTTGATTTGTTGTAAGCAAATTATTATCATCTAGAAAATTCATAATGTTCGAGCATATAATATGCTACATAACTCTACTACAAACAGATGTTATAGGTATGGGACGATAGTTCCCAGGATCACTTCGATCATCTTTTTTGAAAATCGGAGTAACTTGCACTATTTTCCAGTCTGAAGGTACTTTTCGCTCTTCTAATGATTTACTGAATATATCAGACAGAAATGGCCCGATTTCCGCTGCATACTCTGAAAATTCATTTGTAAATGAATTTTTGAATACAGTATTAAGTACGTTAGCTTTATCGCGGCTTTCATTAACCTCGGAACCTTCACCAATTAGTGCTGGAATATTGCTGTTGGTACAATTAACTTTTCGTATATACGACCAAAATTTCTTTGGGTTTTCTGTGAGACTCTTAGAGAGAGAGTTGGAGTGAAAATCATGTCATAGTTGCAAATAATGACGGCCCAGAATAGCTAGCAGATACCAGGGGCCAAAGATACGGGAGATTCAACTTTAAATCAAATTATCCTAAAAAGCTACACAAAGTCACTTACGGCATGAAACCTTTTACATATTAATTTTGAACAAGTACATAAATGGTAGGAATAAAATACTATACTCAAAGACAAGGCTAGTGCCTAGTTAAAAATTTCAAATAATACCAAATCCAGGATCTTCTGTGGCATATTTTGTGGAAGTCTTATTTTGCAATAATAATGAAATAATCCCTAACGTAACCAATCGAGTGATTTATTGCAATAAGCAATCTGTGAGTTCTTTCGATCTCTTCACTTTGGAGAATATCTCACACAAATATGTGGCTTTGCGGTGGGACAAAATTGTTGCAATTGATGCTTCGACCTAACAAAGTGAGTAGGAATTGGTATCAAAAATAAAGTCACGAAGGAAGGGCTAAGTTAGTTTTTAATGAAGTCTAATAAACTGATGTAAATCGCACCCGACAACACGTATATTCTGGAAGGGTATCTATAAAAACAGTGCGAGAAACACCTAATGAATTCTAACTTGGTGTCGCTTCTCTAAGCCCACAGAGAGCATGGAGGAATAAAACTAACCTGTACGTAATAATTCCTTAGAAAGTATCTGTAACTTCTCAGATGGTTGCAACTGAATGCACTGGTGACCAAAGGGACATCCGCTTCGTGGTAGACATTGTGGTGCTGGTAACATCGATTTGATTCGTCGCTGTTCACGTGCATATGACTTCGTTCCTCTTCCATTAACCGAATTGAGCATACTAAAAGTTTTAGTCACAATCGCAGTGGGGGCGCTGGTTCCATCTATAGCAAGAATAACTTTACAATCAAGCGGGCTTGCAAGAAATAACGTTACTAGCCTATAACGTTTCTAGGGATTTAACAGAACTTCTCATTAGCATCCTAATGTTCGAAACTCACGCACGAAATACTTTCGCATCCGCATCCGCATCCCCAATTTTTAATGCGGCTCAACAAGAATTCCACATCAGAAAATCGGATCATCGTAGGTCCTACAAGTTGTACTGTGAATGTGCCGCTAGAGCGGTGGTAAGGCGAACACCGAGATGAGCGGTGTCGTGGCATTACTATTACTATTACAATTACTCCGCGATTCACTAAAAGTGTTTGGCGGAGGGTGCATTGCACCTATCAGGAAAGGTAATGGTTTGGAGGGGATATACGGGATATGGCAGGTGGCGCCCATGGGCTATTGTGAGGAACCATCCCAGCATTCGCCTGGAGTGATCTAGGGAAACCATGGAAAACCCAGATCAGGATGGCATTGTGCGTCACGCTTCAACTAGTCGAGCCACCAAGTTCATATAATAATTATTCTTTTGTTGACGCGTGAGTAGTTATGTAAATAATTTTATTCACTCGTTAAATCAACAAACGATTTTTGTTGTTGAAAGATGAGACAGAAAATAATATGACAATTTTAGGTGGAAATAGAATTTGCTTTTTCAAAACGTAGAATTTTTGATAAAAATATCCCTTGTTTCGATTTTAAGTTTATTTTTGTTGAAACATTAAAATCAATGTAATTAAACATTTATTTTTCCACTTCCGCTTCCGCAAAGCATCCGGATTCGTGGATATCAAGCTCTGAATATACGCATTTGCAGCCGCATCCGCTAAGATTACGTCCGTTACAACCCTAATCGTTACAAGCCTGAGAATGCTTGGGAAAAGAGTTTTCCAGCCGTCCAGCTTACCTTCTAATATCTTAAAATAAACCAGACTCCATTACTAAGTCTTACCAGAGATAAATAAAATCAACGGAAATATCGCTAAAAAAATGTTCAATGTAACGGCCCTTGCTCGGACACAAGTGAAGTGTTCAAAAGACAAGAAGAAGCAATATTTTAGGTAACGTGTTTAGCATCGTCACAATAGAGTGTATTTCGTATGAAGTACAGATGTATGTCAGCAACGAAATAACCAGTGCGACAACTTTCACCCCGCTGTGTAATTAGCATCCCTCGAAAAGCTACAACTTGTAACACACTTATGTGGTGGGGCTTAATTTAAGATTAATGCTTCATGTGCTGTTACGTTCTAATTCTAGTATAGCTGACCCAGCTTTTACACACTTCCAGATTCTATATACACGGTCGCCAGTCCAGTGATCTATGCCTAACGAAATGTTGAATTATTCCTATTCCCGTACTAATCCATGCTAAAGACACACGCAGTTACTCACGGCTCACAAAAGTTTTTATTAAATCCAAAATACATTCGCCAGCGCTCGCAACGCGATACTTTTAAAACTTCTTCACCAAAGTTGCTAGGTTCGTGAGAAGGATTGATGAAAGTGAGTCGCAGCCCCAGTAAATAATCACATGAACAGTCATTAACAGAGATCTAACGACGCCGCCAATCGATAGTTATATTCACTCGCGATTCATTCCACAGCAAATCCTCTCTCTTCACACAGTTTTTAATAAACTTCTGGGTCTTACCGCGGCGATACTGGCGGATTCACTTTAAGGCCCGGCCACACAGAACGCGACAAACGACAGCGGCAACTGGTCGTTCTCTCGTCGCGGCGATACGCGATTTTGGTACGTCACACAGGACGTGACAACTCTACAGCGATAAATGCCATGCTATTGAGACTCTCTATCGGGAAGAGATCTATACTTCCTTATTTCTTAATATGTTTTCTAGGACTAGCAAATTCTTATAAAACATGTCAAGTGATGAAGAGTTTGCACTAAGCAGAAAGAAAAGACGGTTCTGGGTTCCTGAAATCAATGACAAGAGAGCATGCCTTGGTGAATACCACCGCCTTTGTCACATGAAGATAGATTTTATAAATATTTTCGTATGTCTTGAGAATGTTTCGATAAATTAAACAATCAGTTAAAATAAACTATATCAAAGTGCGCCACGAACTGGAGAATAGCAATTGGTACAAGGGAAAGATTAGCCATTTGTATAAGGTAAGTTCTGTTCATTTAATATATATCTTAAAAACAAAACAAAAACAATGCAAATGCCGGAACCCCTGACCTTTAAGGGATTTACAATGTTATCACTTCAGGATGCTTCCCCCTTGGAGGCAGCTGAGTTATTTGCATGGTGGTCAATATTAGGAAATACCCTAAAAACCAGACGTATCATCACAAAGTGAAATAGTCACAGTAAAAAGTACAATTCATTATTTAAAATTTATTTCACAGTTAAAAGATAGGCTCAAATACAAGCATTATTAATTTTAAATAATTACAGTGTAATCAAACAAACAAAACATAAAGTGAGAAACTAACAAGAAAAAATACAATTCTGAAAGCGAAAAATATTTTTTTCATGAGCTTGAAAATTTTTCTTCATCGGCCATGTCGCTGTGTCGCGCGACAATTCTGTAATTTTGTACAACTGTGTCGCTCGTCGCCGCGACAAAGACTGCGGTCCGGCGACGGATCGCTTTGTGTGTGACCGCCCTAATTCAAAACTGTGAATTACAACAATAGCGACGTCGCGCCGCGACACAATATCGCGTGTCGCTGTCGCTTGCCGCGTTCTGTGTGGCCAGGCCTTTAAACTTGTGTCATCTTGACACGTGCGACCCGCGCTTAATGTCGCGACCCTGATACAACAATCGAGACTCCAGCCCTCCACTCCTGCGATATTGTTCATCGCCCCTGCGATATTATACACTCTGAAGCTTACAGGTATTACTGTAGCGATACAAACTCGATGGTGAGTGGCAGAACCGGCTAATGAGCACCTGTTCTTCCATCTAATTCAGTTTAGTAGCCACTGTAGCAAGGCCGTAATTCATCACGCCTGTCAACAGGCCGTGGTGCGGGAGTTGAACAACCTGGGCGTGATGGTGGACCTGTCGTACACCTCCCACCAGACCAGGCTGGACGCCATCGAAGCCTCCGTGTCGCCCGTCATCTTCACCCGCACCGCCGCCGCCGCCATCTGCAACCGCAAGACTAACGTCCCCGATGACATCCTGCTAAAAATAGTAAGAACCAAAACTGATATCCAAGTGAGTTGTATTGTGTCATCTAGCGGCCGTAAGTATTTTTGCGTGACAACGTCTTTGTTTGTTGACAGGGAAAAAATTTATAGGCAGTTAGGTTTCTATAAAACACTAAATTCGTTAGAGCTGAGCTCGCGACATCGACCACTCGTAATTTAAGATTTGTGCTATTAATCCACACATAAAAAAAAAAAATGTCTGGATCCGAAAAGAGGAGCAGCACTGTTTCCTTACATATTCCCCCCTCTTTCTAAATTTAAATTTTATGCTATGAACTGTGTTTCCATTTGTTTCCGACATTCCTTCAAAGTGCCACTAATTTGTAAATAAGTTTGTTGCAGTATTTTTCACGTTGCCTCTCTGCAAGGAACACTGGAAGTAGTGTTGGATGGCACGCGTTCAAATAGATTGCTTAGTTTGGCATGAATGTATACCATTATGTAAAATACCTATTATATTCGGGCAGTCATAACCTTAACAGTATATCACTAATACTAGTGAACATTTCGACTGCGGGAAAAATGCCGAAATGGAATATTAAGACAGAAATTCTAAAGTATAATATTTTTGCCTCTGTATCACAGACGAAATATTGTGCAAATCGGGATATATTATCTTCCATGTTTGTTGATGACTTAAGCTAAAACTGCGTGCAGGTTTGCTGAAATTAGATATGGAAGCGTTTTATAAATAACGATAAATAATCGTGCGTTAATGGAAAATTGAACTCATGATTAGGAAAATATACAATAGATAGAAGGAACAACACCTTTGGTCCGCATTTTATACTGGGCTAGTCATAATGATTGCAGTGATTTCAGAAAATTACTACAGATTTATTATTTGACATATATTTACAAGATTACACAGATATATAAAATAAGCGTGAAAGTTTTTTAGAGTGTCTACAGGTGCTCAATATGTGCATCTTTAGTGACTCTGCACACATCAAGTCTATAATCGAGTTCTTCCCATACCCGATGCAGCATGTCTCTGCCAATGAGAGCAAATGCATTGGTGATGCGAACCCGCAGGTCTGGCAGATCAACTGGTACTGGTGGCACGAACACTGTGTCTTGTACGAAACCCCAAACAAAGAAGTCGCAGGGGGTTAGGTCAGGGGAACGAGGAGGCCATGACATCAGCTGATAATCGGCATCCCCAGCACGACCAATACATCTGTTTGGGATCCTGGTGTTTACAAAATTAAGGACAACTAGAGAAAAATGGGGTGGAGCATCATCCTGCTGGAAAATGAAAATCTTCACTGTCAGCTTCCAGAAGTGACATGAGCCAATTCTGTAAGGATTCCAAACAGAAGGATTGGTCGTGCTGGGGATGCTGATCGTCAGCTGATGTCATGGCCTCCTCGTTCCCCTGACCTAACCCCTGCGACTTCTTTGTTTGGGGTTTCGTACAAGACACAGTGTTCGTGCCACCAGTACCAGTTGATCTGCCAGACCTGCGGGTTCGCATCACCAATGCATTTGTTCTCATTGGCAGAGACATACTGCATCGGGTATGGGAAGAACTCGATTATAGACTTGATGTGTGCAGAGTCACTAAAGGTGCAAATATTGAGCATCTGTAGACACAAAAAAACATTCAAATTTAGTTTATATATCTGTGTAATGTTGTAAGTATATGTCAAATAATAAATCTGTAGTAATTTTCTGAAATCACTGCAATCATTTTCACTAGCCCTGTATTTATGATTGTTTCTCGGGAAACCAACCGTGTATAATTTAAAGACAATATATAAATGCGAAAGTAACTGTGTCTGTCTGTCTGTTTGTTCCGTTTCTTGGGCTAAACGGCTACTCCAATCGTGATTAAATTTGACAAGGAGATGCTATTTGACATTAGGATGGATATGGGATACCATATTCCGTATAGATAACATATTGTCATTGAATTATGAAAACTGTCTGAACTGTGAAAGACAAACGCATAATATCTACATGTGTTTGTAATGTGTAAATTTAGAGAACAATGGCAGCGTAGCGCAGTGGTAACGTGCTTGCTTGCTAAGAATACTTCCATGTGATTTCAGGTTCAAACCCCACTGGGAACAAAAACTTTTATGAACTATTTTCCATAGTTTGAGCCAAGTCTAGGATTTTGTCGTAAGGATACCATGTTCTGGCAAATCTTTGGCGATAGAATAGTGCCATAAGTGTTTACTTTATTCAAGGTATACTGACAGTTTTTGTGTGATCTAAACTAATAATATTATGTATGCGAAAGTAAGTCTCCGTTTGTTTTTTTACGTTTTGACGACTATATGTGTATACCAATATACCGAAATACTTTGTATCGTTAGGAACGAAATAGGATACAATTTTTCCGATACGAATAAATGAGACAGGTTCGACGGTAGAATAGTATATCGACAGCGTTCCCGTCATATTATGCCGACATATCTTAGATAACTTTCAGCTATGTGTATCCAATTGTAGCAATCAAATTCTAAATCCACGCGTACGAAGTCGCGGGTAACAAGTAGTGTATACATATATTTGGTTTAATTAATTTTTTTGGTTTAATTCTTTTTCTTTTGTAAGAGAAAAGATAATATTAGTATATTATGGAGTAGTGTGCTGAAAGAGTATCTTTGGCAGTTGAGTATTAATTTTCACGAAGAAGCAGGCCGGCAAGAAATGATGGCAGTTTAGTAGACTAATCGTACGTCGGGATACACTGTTAATGTATTTGATGGATACTGAAAGAGAATGTTCGTTGCGAGAACAAGGGCGGAACAATAAAGAGAACAATAAACAATATATGGTGTTGAATCATGGAGGAAAGAAATATATGGAGGAGAAGTGACGTTAAATCGGTGAAGCAGGCTCTAAACTCTCCCGTATGGCGGCAGCAGCGGTATTGCGCTTGCAAACATAGCGATGTTCCCAGTATATCCCGAAAACTAAGCAAGATATCGAAAAAATTTATTCTTTATTTTCGATTTGTCTCGTCGTTTTACATAAGAATCGATCATTAAATTTGACTTTTGCGAAATTTTTCTTCTCCATTTCAACTCAAGAAACCTCACTTTTGATACAGTATATCTCTAGAACTACGTGAGATATCGAATATTTTTATTCTTTATTTTTCATTTGTCTCGTCTTTTTAAATAAGAATCCATCATCAAATTTGACTTCAACCAATATTTTCTTCTGAATTTCAACCAAAACCATTTCACATTTGGGACAGAATATCTCGAAAACTAAGCAGAATATAAAAAAAATTTATTCTTCATTTTTTATTTGTCATATCGAGTTACATAATAATCCATCACCAGATATCGGCGTCACCTTTATCGTAGAGTCCCCTTGAGGTTTTTGTACATATTCCCCGTGTCTGTATGGAAGCGGCCATACCCCCTCCACTCCAGCCATGCCCCCCCCCCACTCCTCCTCCGCCCTGCTTCACTTCAATGCGTGGTGAAGGTCTCTTGCGTCGTCTCCATATATTTCCTTCCTCCATGTGTTGAATAAACTGTATCAGTGGTGGGGCGGTCAGAGAGTTAAAATACGAAACTGTGAAGGAAGTTTTTTTTTTTCTGGTGACTTGTTATTCGTGAAAATAAATAAAGAAAATTGTGTTTTGGTTATTTCATATGTTGTGTTTAAAATTGAACTCATTGACTACCTAGTTTAATTTAGGTACATAGATACTAATTATTTGATATTTCAGAAATAAGAACGCAGCTTGTAGAATACGAGAGTAAGAAATTGCTTAATTTGGTTCGCAGGTGATAATTACCACCCGAAGCAAACCCAGAGCAAACCAAATACAGGAATTTCTACAGACAAAGACGAATATTAATTTACAGTCCCCATCTTCAGGTGTAGTCGTAAACTTCAGGTCTTATAATTATACCTGAAGATGGCGACGGAGTCGTATGTCACTGAAATATCGTGTTTAAATCATGGAGGAAGGAAATATATGGAGACGACGCAAGAGACCTTCATCACGCATTGAAGTGAAGCAGGGCGGAGGAGGAGTGGGGGGGCATGGCCGGAGTGGAGGGGGCATGGCCGCTTCCATACAGACACGGGGAATATGTACAAAAACCTCAAGGGGACTCTAGGATAAAGGTGACGCCGATATCTGGAGATGGATTATTATGTAACTCGATATGACAAATAAAAAATGAAGAATAAAATTTTTTGATATTCTGCTTAGTTTTCGAGATATTCTGTCCCAAATGTGAATTGGTTTTGGTTAAAATTCAGAAGAAAAAATTGGTCAAAGTCAAATTTGATGATGGATTCTTATTTAAAAAGACGAGACAAATGAAAAATAAAGAATAAAATTTTTCGTTATCTCACCTAGTTCTAGAGATATACTGTATCTTGAGTTGAAATGGAGAAGAAAAATTTCGCAAAAGTCAATTTTAACGATCGATTCTTATGTAACACGGCGAGACAAATCGAAAATAAAGAATAAAGTTTTTCGATATCTTGCTTAGTTTTCGGGATATACTGGGAACATCGCAATGTTTGGAAGCGCAATACCGCTGCTGCCGCCATGCGGGAGAGTTTAGAGCCTGCTTCACCGATTTAACGTCACTTCTCCTCCATATATTTCCTTCCTCCATGGTTTAAATCATAGCGTTATAGGTTAGTTTCCAGAGAAATATTCGTAAATAAATAACCCATCTGCTTAGAATATCTATAAAACGAAAACAGGATATATTGGTTTTATAAACACTCGGAAACTACGGAGCAGATGTCGATGGGGTTTTCACCATTTTAAAGCTTAGAATCTCAATTCAGTTGTTTGATATGTCTTACGTTTCAACGTTAAATAATGCAGGAAATTCTGAATGTATGATTACAAATCCCAAAGATGTAAGAATTAGATGTTACATACTTCGCACTAAACACACAACTACAATGTCGCCGACCATAGCGTTTAATGAAAGCAATAAGATAATTTACAATAATAACCATTCTGCACACTAAACAAAACTTGAAGTATTCTTTCCTTTAATTTGGGATATTCAATTTTTAATCGCCGTAAAAAAAAATAGAGATTTTCTTTATGCACGAACTCTGGACAATGTCTCTGGCCTTCGGCATTAGTCTTCTGTTTACGATAATATTATTCAGGATTCACTGTTGATATTTGTATAAAAGGCTGAATTTGTGGCGGTATAGTACCTGGCGCTTGGAGCAAAAAATATATCCATTCACTTCGCAATTGAATCAAATGTGAGTTTCTAGCATAATCTAGCGTTGTTCAGTAAAGTAGTAATGCAATTACTTAAAAAAATTAACGAATACATTAATCTTATCGGACGATTGAAAATAGCGTACGTGAAAATAAACCTCAACCCACCCGTTACTTGGTAGGGGGCGGGTGAATCTAGGTTTGCTTTAATTCCGGAAAAAGTTGGCGCGAATTTTATGAAACTTTGTATAAATGTTTCTCACTGCGGGAATAAAAACAGGGTGCGGGTAAATCTACGCCGATTATACCGGGCAACGCCGGGAACTCCGCTAGTATATTATAAATCTACATGGAACATACTACACACGATGACCATAGTACTAAACGTCCCTATGTTCTAATGCAGAGATTTCGTTAATGTCTGACATGTTTAAAGAGTGACTCCCATTTCAGGCGAATAAAGACGGCCTCGTGATGGTGGCCTTCAGCGCGTGGATGATAAACTGCAGAGAGCACGAGACGACGATAGATGACGTCGTGGGTGAGTGCATAACCTGGCGTAACAAATGCAATGTAAACACCAACATTTCGCACACCCAGAAACCACACGAACAAAACCATTAACGACTGGATATTGTGGGCCATTTCCTCAATTGTGAGTTAATCAATTTTAATAATACAACAATGAAATTAAATTTTATTTTATTCTTTGTGTCTGACGCGTTTCACTCTATTTCCAGAGCATCATCAGCGACATCTGTTTGGTATTTGTACATTTCGTTAGTTACATTCGATTTAAAAAAAAAACAATATAACGTTCAGTTGAAATTAATTTTACTTACATTTTACTTTTTTTATTTTGTTCTCATGGTCAGTGTTAGCTTCTCCGAGTTGGTTTTTGTAGGAATCTCCCAAATATATAAAGCACTACACTACACGGACCAGAATACACGGTATCACATTACTTACTATCACTATCATTATCGCTTTCAAACCATGAGAGTGTAAAAACCACGCCATGTTTTTACCATGGAGGAAAGAATATATGGAGACGAAATAACGCCAAATCGGTGAAACCTCATAAAAAATAATCGTCTCCTACTGCGCATGCGCCGTGGCCATAGGAATCACCCCAAAACATTGCGCTGTTTGCACTGTGTATGCTGCTGAGAACATTTCATTTTCTAATATTTCAAAGTTTTTATAATGCCAAGTTGTGTTCCATACGGTTGCACAAACAGACAAGATAGGAAACAACTTGGAATAACGTTTCGTAACTAAATCACATTGAAATTATTGTTCTTGCAATATTTGATAGATAACTTCAAGATTAGAGCCTATCGCTAGAAATTTATTCATTGCTCTCAATAGAATGATATCGTTTTCAAATGTTTGTTGGTGTAGTGTATACAATCAGCATATGTTACTATTTTGCACCTACAAGGCTAGCCTTATTGTAAACAAGTGTTGAAAGTCTAATTTAAGTGGGTCAAGTTTACACCGCGATACAGTGAATGTGCAGCCTTTAGTCCAGTTTCAGTTTACACTGAAAGTGTACCATGAAAATAATTGTGATAATTTGTGTTGTGTGAACTACTAAACTTGATGAAGCAAACGTTGTTGTTATCCTAAATGTAGTTGGTGACGCATTTCATATGTTTAGATCTGTCCACATAATTTGATTTTGTGGCTGCAATATTAATGGAAATGTGGGTAGGTTGAAACGCAGTCTATACCAGAAGGGTACAAACAATTTATTTATTATTAGTTTTTAGTAATTTCATAAGCACCACGTTAGAGACACAAAGTGTATCGCGATGTAAACTACTTCCATCAAAGCTTCTGACTTTTGATGTATGGTAAGAAGTTAAGTGCACTGATGTTGCTAGCAAAGTTACATAGGCCACTAACAGTACAATATCTTCTGAGTAAGCTCAGAAACTATGAGGTCTATTGAAGGGTTCCATTTTTTTCAAAAAAAGTTCTAAGCGTTTACTTAACCTAACCTAACCACCCCAATTTGGTGACAGCATATCTCGAGAACTAAACGAAATATCGAAAACAAATATTGTTCACTTTCGATTTGTCTCGTCGTGTTACATAAGAATCTATCATCAAATTTGACCTTAGGGAAATTTTTCTTCTGAATTTCAACCCGAAACTCTTCATTCTTGAGACATTATAACTCGAGAACTAAGCACGACATCATTTTTGATGTGTCTCGTCGAGTTACATAATAATCCATAGCCAAATTGCGGTGCCACGGTTGTCTTCCTGATTTCCTTGGGGTTTTGTGCCTTTTCCCCGTGTTTCTACGACCAAACAATATGGCGGCCTGCCCACCCTACATCTCTCTACCCGGTTTCACTCCAGTGAGTGGTGAAGGTTCCCTGCGTCGTCTCCATATATCCCTTCCTCCATGATTTTTACAAGTCCATAGAATGTGTGTTTGTTATATTTCGTGTATCATTGTGTTTAGAGTTCCTTCGTTTATATAGTCTACTTTATTATATTCACCAAAAAAAAACTACCATTTCAGATCCCCGCCTACCATCAAAAATAACACAAAGAAGACTTATTGCATTTAAAAGAATCATCCACTAACATTGTTTTTATAGTTATGTAATATCATAAATTTGAATGTTGTGCCAGAAGCAAAATATATTATGTGAGATCGAAGGCTTTCACGGCGTATCGATGAAATGTAGTCTTCACCTCTGGTTCTCCCTGCACAACATCCAACCTGAAGATGGCGGCAGAGTCAGCCGCCGAAAGCTCGTTGTCGCATTTCAACAACATACGGCGGAAAACCCGTGAAGACTACATTTCAAAATATATTATGTAAAGAATATTTATGTTGCCGTTGCCACAACAATATGAGGCAGCTTTTCACGGATGGGGTGATGAAGTAATAGTAGTTTAATAGTATTGTAGAAGTGTAGTTCCTTCCTACCATCGAGGAGTACATAACCTGGTGTAACAAATGCAATGTAAACTCCAAGTCCGGGAAACAGAGTGTAATGTGAAACCGGTGAAGGATGTGGAAATTATATCTTGTTCATTTTGGTTTTGTAATATTGGTAGTAGTTGTAGAATTGTTTGTAACATTTCTCTTTTTTTTCCTCTTGGTGGTGGTATATGTATTTGGTGTTTTAGTCTATATGGAACCGTAAATATTGGTAGCGAGGAGACAAATTGTATAACTTGTACTGCGTAGTAGTTAATACTGTGCAAAAATTGTTCAAACCTTACATGTAATGTAATTGTATGGTTTAAATGGTTTCGCTTGGTAGTGGAGACCGGCCCGCCTCCCCGTGACGGGAACGGGAACCTGTGGTACTGTTCCACAGATCTAAGTGGCCAGCACGATGTAATATTGACAACAACTGTCTGCTAGCGATTGTATCATAATTGTGGAATTAGGGCCTAATGCAATTTTCAAGTATTAGGCTAGGTAGATGTAGGTAAAAAAAAAAAATAATAAAAAATAAAATAAAAAAAAAAATAAAAAAAAAAAAAATTTGTTCACTTAGACTTCCCAAGATAAAAAACGAAACAAAACAGCGCTAACAAAAACAATCGCTGCAGATTAAGAGAAAATGCCAGGTTGATAACACAGGCGGCACTGAACTGGCAATAAGTTGCGCTATAAGCGAATAGCGGCAGAAAAGCGTACTACACAAGCTCCGCCCACGGCAAAGCTACACTCCTGGAAATTGAAATAAGAACACCGTGAATTCATTGTCCCAGGAATGGGAAACTTTATATACACATTCCTGGGGTCAGATACAACACATGATCACACAGACAGAACCATAGGCACATAGGCACAGGCAACAGAGCATGCACAATGTCGGCACTAGTACCGTGTATATCCTCCTTTCGCAGCAATGCAGGCTGCAATTCTCCCATGGAGACGATCGTAGAGGTGCTGGATGTAGTCCTGTGGAACGGCATGCCAAGCCATTTCCACCTGGCGCCTCAGCTGGACCAGCGTTCGTGCTGGACGTGCAGACCGCGTGAGACGACGTTTCATCCAGTCCCAAACATGCTCAATGGGGGACAGATCCGGAGATCTCGCTGGCCAGGGAAGTTGAATTACACCTTCTAGAGCACGTTGGGTGGCACGGGATACATGTGGACGTGCATTGTCCTGTTGGAACAGGATGTTCCCTTGCCGGTCTAGGAATGGTAGAACGATGGGTTCGATGACGGTTTGAATGTACCATACACTGTTCAGTGTCCCCTCGACGATCACCAGAGGTGTACGGCCAGTGTAGGAGGCTGCTCCCCACACCATGATGCCGGGTGTTGGCCCTGTGTGCCTCGGTCGTATGCAGTCCTGATTGTGGCGCTCAGCTGCACGGCGCTAAACACGCATACGACCATCATTGGCACCAAGGCAGAAGCGACTCTCATCACTGAAGACGACACGTCTCCATTCGTCCCTCCATACAGGCCTGTCGCGACACCACTGGAGGCGGGCTGCACGATGTTGGGGCGTGAGCGGAAGACGACCTAACGGTGCGCGGGACCGTAGCCCAGCTTCATGGAGACGGTTGCGAATGGTCCTCTCTGATACCCCAGGAGCAACAGTGTCCCTAATTTGCCGTGAAGTGGCGGTGCCGTCCCCTACGGCACTGCGTAGGATGCGACGGTCTTGGCGTGCGTCCGTGCGTCGCTGCTGTCCGGACCCAGGTCGACGGGCACGTGCACCTTCCGCCGACCACTGGCGACAACATCGATGTACTGTGGAGACCTCGCGCCCCACATGTTGAGCAATTCGGCGGTACGTCCACCCGGCCTCCCGCATGCCCACTATACACCCTGGCTCAAAGTCCGTCAACTGCACATACGGTTCACGTACACGCTGTCGCGGCATGCTACCAGTGTTAAAGACTGAGATGGAGCTCCGTATGCCACGGCAAACTGGCTGACACTGACTGCGGCCGTGCCCAACCGCTGCGCAGCTAGCGCCCTTCGACGGCCAACACTGCTGTTCCTGGTGTGTCCGCTGTGCCGTGCGTTTGATCATTGCTTGTACAGCCCTCTCGTAGTGTCCGGAGCAAGTATGGTGGGTCTCACACACCGGCGTCAATGTGTTCTTATTTCAATTTCCAGGAGTGTATTCTGGTTATTTTTGGGTGCCCCTCGTATACCCCATTTTATTTGCGAAATTTTCGCATGGGTCATCTAGTTAACGAAATTATACTGTAACTGACAACGAACGATAGAAACAGACACTACAAATGTGTATTCTGTTATCCACCCCATGAGATTAATTTGATATAAGTTTGCGTCTGTTTCTTACCGCGAAACGTCAAACGTTTGAGCCGAGTGCTCTTGCTTTTCAGCTCACATCAACCACATCCGGTCCATGGCTGGGGTGGACCACGTGGGCATCGGCAGCGGCTTCGACGCACCCGCAGGGTGAGTACACACCTGCTGTCAGGTCAGACGTTAAATTCAAAATTGCAACCTCGTAATTCGCACACAACAGGCTTGTTTACGACCTACAGACAAACTATTTTCGACGCACGTCAAAAATGACGGGTATCACCTACGATGGTAGTTGGAATGTATTCTGTGGTAGCTTGTAAGGAAAAACGAAATTGATATTTTTCATGATATCAGTATCTTAATTTGGTTAGACTCTCGGACTATTTTGCTATGATTTTTTTTTTAAATAAATGCATTTTGCTTTAAATGATGAAAAGTATAATTCCAGAAAAGAATAACTGTTATTTAAGTGGTTGATATATTTCGCGATTATGTACACCTGCTGTCAGGTCAGACGTTAAATTCAAAATTCCAACCTCGTAATTCGCACACAACAGGCTTGTTTACGACCTACAGACAAACTATTTTCGACGCACGTCAAAAATGACGGGTATCACCTACGATGGTAGTTTGGAATTTATTCCGTAGTAGCTTGTAAGAAAAAACGAAATTGATCTTTTTACTGTTATTTTTCTTGATATCAGTATGTTAATCTGGTTAGACTCTCGGACTATTTGGCTACTATTTTTTTAAAAAAACGCATTTGGCTTTAAATGATGGAAAGTGTAATTTGAAAAACGAATAACTGTTATTTATATCGTTGATATATATTACGATTATGTACAGATGAATTAATGACAGATGTTAAATTTATAATTCATAATTCGCACACAACAGGCTTGTTTACGGTCTGTAGACAAACTATTTTCGACGCCAGTCAAAAACGACGGGCATTACCTACGATGGTAGTTGGAATTTATTCTGTAGTAGCTTGTAATAAAAAACGAAATTGATCTTTTTACTGTTATTTTTCATGATTTCAGTGTGTTAATCTGGTTAGACTCTCGTACTATTTGGCTACTATTTTTTTAAATAAATGCATTTTGCTTCCAATGATGTAAAGTATAATTTCAAAATTGTATAATTGTTGTTTATTATATTGATATATTTCGCGATTATGTACAGTTCACGTCTCCGAGTTTTTAATAAACTTCATTATCTCTTACGTTCAGTCAAAAAAAAAATAATTCTTGGGTTATGTTGTAACCTAGTCCTTAGTAAACATCGAATGCCCTTCTTCTTAAATGAATTTCTGCTTCCAGTTTTCGTAAGTAGGCGATAAAGCAATACGCAAATGAAAGCCAACGTACCATTGTATCTTTCTTCACCTCTGCCTCGCATTATTATTAATATTATTTTATCCCTACTCTTCGTTTTTTAGTGCAGTTACTTCCACAACTAACGATTAATTTTTAGCTGGCATCGCAATTACACTTTCTCTTAACACTCCAAGTGCAAACAAAGTCAAAATCAAGTATTTATTTGTAATTTACGCTTCCTTTTAACAATATAAATGCTAATAAGGTCACGCCCATGGAGGAAGGAAATATATGGAGGAGAAGTGACGTTAAATTGGTGAAGCAGGCTCGTGCATGCGCAGTGGCGGCAGCGGCGATATTTCGCTTCCAAACAATTGCGGTTTTCAAAGTATGTCCCGAAAACTAAGCAAGATATCGAAAAATTTTATTCTTTATTTTCGATTTGTCTCGTCGTGTTACATAAGAATCGATCATTACATTTGACTTTTGCGAATTTTTCCTTCTCCATTTCAACTCAAGACACCTCACTTTTGATACAGTATATCTCTAGAACTAGGTGAGATATCGAAAAATTTTATTCTTTATTTTTCATTTGTCTCGTCTTTTTAAATAAGAATCCATCATCAAATTTGACTTTGACCAATTTTTTATTCTGAATTTCAACCAAAACCATTTCACATTTGGGACAGAATATCTCGAAAACTAAGCAGGATATCAAAAAATTTTATTCTTCATTTTTTATTTGTCATATCGAGTTACATAATAATCCATCACCAGATTGCGGCGTCACCTTTATCCTAGAGTCCCCTTGTGGTTTTTGTACATATTCCCGTGTCTGTATGGAAGCGGCCATGCCCCCTCCACTCCGGCCATGCCCCCCCCCCCACTCCTCCTCCGCCCTGCTTCACTTCAATGCGTGGTGAAGGTCTCTTGCGTCGTCTCCATATATTTCCTTCCTCCATGGTCACTACAGTTGCCTCCATCTGAATTTTGCTGATTAGGCAAGCAGCGCTGTGGTGGCTGGTAGTGTAACTAACACTTCGGGCATCATCGATACTCGCCGAAGGTAGCCGATCTATTGAGGTGACTGCAGCCTCAACACAACGCATTTTATCAAACATGATACGCTGCAGACATCCATTCCATTCCAAGAGTCCAAGAGAACTCTTCTGTTCGCCGTTTTCTTATTGAAATCAGGCTGGTATATCGTAACCGACCTTTGATGTTATCTGAGTTTACAGCATCGAGTGACCAATTTACTAGTCTTTTTTCATGCCCATAAAGTATTTCTGATCTTCTCATCACTAAGCATATGAACTGAGCAATGCATTAGCCTAACAATCTTCATGTTGGAGATCTGCTTCCATTCTCAATTAAGTCCAGACTCAAATAAACGTGTATAATACGGTTTCACTATTAACAGAACGACGTTACCGCCTTGTAGTACACCGGATAAGTCGTTCACCTTTGTATCAAGCATACCGGATACAAATCCCATTGTTGCTAGGATTTTTAACGGGTTCTACATTACCTGTATGAACACGCTAGAATGTTCCGTCTATCGATTTCCCGTTTACCTGCAGGTCCAGCAAAGAAACAGGTGAAAGAATTGGTGAATCAACAACTCTGTCATCAAGTCCAAAAACACGAAAATCTGTAATATCTTTCCGATCTGTGCATTCGCCTCGAGAAAGATTCCCTGTTATACCTTTCACCAATTATTATCAATAGATGTCGCAACATATGACGATAAAGCTTTTAGTTTCTACTCTTTTTGTATTTTCATCTTTCTTTTCATCTTTCTATTGGCAAAGTGAAACAGAGCCATATTGCCGTCGCTCCAATGGCAAAGTGAAACAGAGCCGTATTTCCGTCGCTCCAATGTCTATCAAGGGCCTCTGCCGGTAAATGGTATAGTTTCAGGATTCAACTTTGCACACGATATGCGTTTCGTTGAGCGAAAACGGCACTTCGTATATAAAATGCAAGATCGTATTTTATGGAGGTTGCATACAAAGAAAAGTCATAGGAAAACGAAACTTTTCTTTTTAACCCAATGTTTTAGGTATCGATGTTAGATCTCATCAAATAGATAACCTCAATATTTTATTCAATTATTCTTTTTCAATACTAATTTGAGAAATGAGTGACCGGCAAACATTTTTGGCACTGGTGTACATTAGACCAGTACGAAAAATGTTCTAAAATGGATAACTTTGCCCGTCATTCATGTCTCAATTAATATATATATATATATATATATATATATATATATATATATATCGGATCCATCCGGGGAAGATCAGGAATCGAGCGGATCGAATGGAGTTCCCGGTTCGAGGGAGTTGGCTCACCAGCGAAGGTAGGCAGTGGATATCCCTGTCACAGTGGACACAGCGGATACAATGATCCGGTTTATTAGAATCAGTCTCACAATACACAGTGACAGATAGCGGAGTGATGTAGTCTCGATGGTCGGGCAGGAAGAGAGACTTGTGTGCTGTGCGCTGCCCTTAGGTAGACCCCTCATAGGTCACTCTGCAGACGCGCGGCGCTGGCATCCTCTTCGCTGCGTCTGTGGCGCCATCTAGTAGCGTAGCCCCTTACTCCAGATCCGACATATTAATAATATATATATATATATATATATATATATATATATATATATATATATATATATATATATTTAAATATGTTGAATTCTTATGGTCAAAGTTAATGCAGTGTTCTGTAATTTTAATGGCTTGTGTATTGTTATGTTCCTAACCTGTAGTTGGTTTTCCTCTCTGGCACATTTTCATCTGATGGTTTAAGAAATATCAGATTCCCTGCAACCTGCTTCCTCTGCTGAACGCAACAAACTTCTCTGTTCATATATATATATAAGCTCTTATCGAGGAACCTAAAGTTTGTCTCCAATGTTGACTGTATCCTGAATTTAAGCAGCAAACACTAATATCTAATATACTTTGTACACTGTGAGAAAAGTAACAAAATGTTTTATTTTGAAGTGAATTTACCGATTTTATTTACTTGCTTTATAGTACAGCATATGGTCTGGAAGACGTGTCGCACTTCCCAGACCTGTTCTTGAAGCTGGCGACCTCCACCCAGGAGCCCACGTGGAGTGATGAGGATCTCCGCAAGCTGGCGGGGGAGAACTTCCTCAGGGTGTTCAAAAAGGCCGAACAGGTGAGCACACTGAAAGAAAACCCTCAAAATCGAAGCGTACAAGGGGAACAATATAATAGCGGTGAGACTGTCGGTCAACGAAGATTGATTGCCGTCAGGTCTATTCTTTTGCAGTGCGCAACTTCTTCTCATATCGTTAATATCTGGGCTATGCCGATTCCTTCATTGTCAGCCACTGTTGCCCTTGCCACACAATTTCCGCTTCGACGGAACAACTCCTCCTGCAATTCTGTTGCACGAGGTAGGATCAAACAGTTCCAGGAATTGTCGTATACAGTCAAGCAGTTGTTTGAAGTGAAATTTTTGTTTGGGTGGTTGGCAACACTGCTGAGGAAGGTGGTGTGCCGTGCAGCAGGCAGTTGTAACTGGTTTCGTGCGTGCCGTGCATGATATTTTAGACGCAGTTTATTTCTTTCATCGGATTGTGAAATTTCGTCCTTAGAGCAACGTAGCAATATCAAATTCTGTGCGTTGCTGGAGAAATCACCCTCGGATGCTCTTTAGTTGCTAAAGAAAGCATGCGGAAGCTATGCGATGAAGAAAACGGCAGTTTATGAGTGGCACAAGCGTTTTCGCGACGGTCAAGCAAGATCTGATGACTAGGCGGCCTTCAACTTCCAAGACAGATGAAAATGTTGAGCTCGTTCGACAACTTGTGCGTGCGGGAAGGGAAAACAGTTAATAAAGAATTTTACAGAGTTCTTAAAACAGTTCTGAGATGCAATTTGACGAAAACGATGTGAACAATTGGCAGGGAATGATTGGTTTTTGTTGCATGACAATGCCTTGTCACATCGGGTCCGTTATGGTGAAACAATACCTTGCCATAAACAATGTCACCATTCTCGAACACCCTCAATATTCTCCCGATCTTGGACCACTGGATTTTTACTTATTTACACAGCTGAAAATCACATTAAAGGGACGACGTTATGCTCACTCGTCAGAAGCGATCGAAAATCCGACGAAGTGGCTGGAAGAACTTTCGAAAGACGACTTTCAGGGGTGTTTCCGACAGTTGTATGAACGGTGGGATAAGTGTTTAGAGGTGAGTATTTTGAAGGAAAATAGTGTAAATATGTTGCACATACTTTCAAAAAAAATGTTTATCCAATTCCAGGAACTTTTTGGCCCAACCTCGTATTTTGTTATTTATTAACTATACGAGACATTTTTTTCCACTGTATGTTATTGTGTTTCTTCTGGTTGGTAACTGTTTTTAACGAAATTCCCTGCAAACAACATCTGACATAAGGTCGCGCTTATTTAGTAGCCGATTTGTTAGCATTAAGAAAGGGAGTTTGATTTCCGAGCCAATCCAACGCCGTAATGCCACAGCACACTATCTTGACCCCAGCGCCCAAAGACCCTGAGCGCGGCATTACTTGAGGTCCAATCCTTGTTCACGAGAGAGACAGCTGCCTATCAAGGCGTGATACTCATCCAATGGGAGAAGCGGATTCCCCACTTTCAGGCGCTTCTTGGCCGCAGAGACGCCACCCAAGTCCGCGGTGTAAATTTACGTAGGGCAGTCCTCCTACAAGCCAATATTGCCATTTTTTAGGAAAATTCTCCGTTCTCCCCTCCGCTGACTCCTGAAACAATTGTTACCATTTTTGCATCCGACGATCCGCTATTTAACTATCGGAAAAAACCCGACTTAAGTAACCATCCTTGTAGTGAATGGCAAGCAACAGTTTTTGTAATAAATCCAGTTAACAACATATCTTGAGATCATTCCCAGCAGCCGTCTTGTCATCATTCTAAGTAACGCTACATCTCCATTTGCGTTTTATCCTAGTCAGGTGCAGAGTGCGGCAAAAAGATATCACGGTTTTAACGTAAAAACAACATGAAAATAAAAGTGATACAAAATAATGTATTGCTTATTACAGAAGGGTGTTCATGTAAATTAATGAAAATAACATGAGACCATCCAATTTCTTCAGTTTCAAATATGAAGATGTATCTCTTTCACCAAGCATTCTTCCAGCCTTGCTCTGAAGCTGTTGAACACCTGCTCTAACATTGCACGAGGCAGGTTGACGATTTCTTGGCGTATGGCTTCTTTCAGTTCGTCCAGTGGGAGGGATTTGTTTGTGTAAACTCTCGCTTTAAGGACCCCCGCAAACGCTGGGGAGCGAGTTGGTCATTCAATATCCCCAAAACGCGAGATCACTCGGCCACGTAACCTGCTTCTCAAAATATCCATAACCTCATTGGCTCTATGGGCAGCTGCCCCATCCTTGCTGTCACCACATTCTCCTGCGCAATAAACTATTTCTCTTAAGTTCAGGGATCAGGCAGTTTTTCAACATCAACGGATAACGTTGCGAATTGACCGTAACTGTTGGACCACCCTCTTCAAAGAAGTATGGCCAAATGACACAACTCACACCACACGGTAACCTTAGGACTATGCAGAGGAATTTCATGAAGTTGTTCCGGATTATAGTCGATCAGTGACGAAAGTTCTGTTTGATTACATAACCATCCAGATGGATATGTGCCTCGTCGCTCATCATTAAAAAAAAAAGTAATAATAATTATCAGTCAACATAACAATCATTTCTTCTGCAAATGCTAAATGCTTTGCATAGTCATTAGGCTTTAACTGCTGGACAGTAGCCGTTTCTTACTTGTGGAAGAGCAGATCGAAACGCAATATTGATCTTATCGTGTGGTCAGACATGTGCAAAGTAGCAGCTTGTTTACGGACCTGCTTCCACAGCTTCTTTTACTGGATCGATATTCTCTGGCGTCCTGGATTACATTGGTCTACCTGTCGTCTTCTTTTTTAACACTGAATTGTTAGCTCTGAAGGTACTCACCCATAGTATAGTGGTGTTACGAGTTGGGACCCACATTAAAACGTCTACAGAACTGCCGCTGATGTCTCTCTTTGACCAAGCATTCTTCCAGCCTTGCACTGAAGCTGTTGAACACCTGCTCTAACATTGCACGAGGCAGGTTGACGATTTCTTGGCGTATGGCTTCTTTCAGTTCGTCCAGTGGGAGGGATTTGTTTGTGTAAACTCTCGCTTTAAGAACCCCCGCAAACGCTGGGGAGCGAGTTGGTCATTCAATATCCCCAAAACGCGAGATCACTCGGCCACGTAACCTGCTTCTCAAATAACCCATAACCTCATTGGCTGTATGGGCAGCTGCCCCATCTTGCTGTCACCACATTCTCCTGCGCAATAAACTATTTCTCTTAAGTTCAGGGATCAGGCAGTTTTTCAACATCAACGGATAACGTTGCGAATTGACCGTAACTGTTGGACCACCCTCTTCAAAGAAGTATGGCCCAATGACACAACTCACACCACACGGTAACCTTAGGACTATGCAGAGGAATTTCATGAAGTTGTTCCGGATTATAGTCGATCAGTGACGAAAGTTCTGTTTGATTACATAACCATCCAGATGGATATGTGCCTCGTCGCTGATCATTAAAAAAAAAATAATAATAATTATCAGTCAACATAACAATCATTTCTTCTGCAAATGCTAAATGCTTTGCATAGTCATTAGGCTTTAACTGCTGGACAGTAGCCGTTTCTTACTTGTGGAAGAGCAGATCGAAACGCAATATTGATCTTATCGTGTGGTCAGACATGTGCAAAGTAGCAGCTTGTTTACGGACCTGCTTCCACAGCTTCTTTTACTGGATCGATATTCTCTGGCGTCCTGGATTACATTGGTCTACCTGTCGTCTTCTTTTTTAACACTGAATTGTTAGCTCTGAAGGTACTCACCCATAGTATAGTGGTGTTACGAGTTGGGACCCACATTAAAACGTCTACAGAACTGCCGCTGAATAGGCTCCACAACAAACGCACGGTACTCACCCGATCACTGCTCCACTGCTGCTACAATTGTCCACGTGTGGGCTCTGGAACGCGCCTACTCCCACCACCCCAACCATCTACTAACTCGACAGTACGGCGGCGGTAACCGTAAGGTCATTTAGCCGCACCCTTTCAGATGCCGACTGGAATCATCTTCCTCAGCGGACAGTAAGTAAGTTCCAGGAAGGAACCACGAGTTGGGGTATGTGTCGCATCTCGCTCGGCTAACGCGCTACAATTGGACGTGGTAGACGTGACTATTGCCGCGTTATCTGTGTACGATCTGTAAGTACTGGTGAGAGCGTTGGTGGTTCAGGCTGCACGGTTTAACGCTATTATGTTATGTTGCAGGTGCGCGGGGTGTTAATGGAACGAATATCCATCCTAGATACAACAACTGCGAGACACACCACTGCGTGGGCGGACAGCAGCAGCGACGATGACGATTACGATGACGATGACGATAATGACATTCAGGAAGTCAACAACACCACTGAGGCCGTGTCGACGAAGCAGGTCGATGACGATATTCAGGTAGCAAACGACACCAGTGAGACAATGTCGACGACGGAGGTCTATGACGATGACGACGACAATGACGACGACGACGATGATGACATTCAGGAAGTCAACAACACCGCTGAGGCCATGTCGACGATGCAGGTCGATGACGATATCCAGGTAGCCAACGACACCAGTGAGACCAGGTCGACGACGAAGGTCAATGACGATGACGACGACGATGACGATTACGACGACGACGATGACGATTACGACGACGACGATGACGACGACGGCGGCGACGTTGACGATTACGACGACGATGACGATGACGACGTATGACGACGATGATATTCAGGTAGCCAACCACACCACTGACAGAGTCGACGACAAAGGTCGATGACGATAAGACATCCAGGTTGCCAAAGAAACCAGTGAGACCGTGTCGATGACGGAGGTCGATCGCGATGACGATATTCAGTTAGTCAACCACACCACTGAGACCGTGTCGATGATGGACGTCGTTTAGAATAAACTCTTCCCAAGTTAGCCGCCGTCTGATCACCCATTACGGAAAACAACTCCGTGGAGACATCGAATCACTCTGACCGAGAGTGGTGTGCGGACATGCTACCAGTGCTAGTGTCAAGAGGCCAAATATTATGAATGACAAATAAACTAAATTATTTATACCACATGGTCAAATGTTAAAATAAAACGCTTTTATATTACTTTTAGTTTTAATGCACTTTTATGATAATTTTGTGGATATCATTAACAGGTGGCAAACTTTGGCTATTCTTTTTATAACTTTCTACTAAAAATGAATTTGAAGAGAATTTGATGAGATATACTTAAGATAAAACTAAGTAACGTAGGAAACCATATAGGTATAAAACAAAATTGGGGTCCTAACTTGGGTTCCTTTCCACTAATTGGTTTTTACCAAAATATTTAAAACATTCTTATAGCTACCGAAGCATTTCCAGTGTTTTTTTAATAATTTTTAAATAAATTTATGATCAAAGTAAAATTAAGTTTTCATGTGTTTTTTTTTATATTTATAACTTCATAAAAAGAGACTAAATAAATTAAGTACTGCAAAATATTTTCATGTATATTGTATTGAGAACGTTGTCATTGTAAGTTACAGATATAATAACAGACACATTAAACAAATCAAACAAGTGCGTAGTTTTTAGCATCATAGAGTTAAACGTCACATTCATCAACTTGTTTCTCAGTCATTTTTACTGATAGGTCCCACTAAAGTGAACAGACACGGAAATAAGTTTCTGTTTGAGCTTCATTTCACTGAATACAATAATACCTCATCTTGTATACCTTCTTCTATGTTTACTTGCAACAGAGGGTCGTTGATAGCGTTTTTGAAAAGATTACCAACAACGACGCAGATAATAAACTGCAAACGAGAAATATTATACACCAGCATTAAAAATAATAAATAAAAACTCTAGAAAATGCCAGAAGTCTGTCATGAGTAGAGACCAGATTTTATGCATTTGCATGTTTGCATATTTATTTGCATATCAAGCCCATTTTCACCGTTTATTGCATATTTTTCCTAAAACCTAGTGATGATGCATATTTTCGCTATATTTGCAATATTTTTCGGTGGTGTAACAAGTTATTAATTTTAGTGAAGTTTAAAAATACTTTGGACAATATTGCAGGTATCGAACGTTTGTGTCCAATTGATAGTGTTAGTAATGGGATGGGTGAACTTCTTCCAAAAACAATGACTTCTAATACAGTACCCAATTTCAAATACTGTCCAGTTACATCAGTGAATTTGGAAAGGTCCAAGTCCACTTATAAAAATATTTTGAGAGATCAAAGAAACAATCTTACTATTAAATATTTCGAACAATACCAGATGACTATTTGTTGCGTATCGTCACGGGTCTAGAATATTTCCAGTTTTTACGATGAAAGATTATGACAGGTTGATCTGATCTGGCCAAATATAAGCTTGACCTGTGTTTCAGGATGAATAAAATCTCTGAGCTTGAAGAACTCAGAAGCATTAATAGAGGTAGGTATTAAACACGGACACGAGTAACTGTTTGAAAGGTCAAACACTCGAACTTGCTTAAATACGAACTTGACTAGTATCTGACCTATAAAGTTCACTCAGCAAAAATTAAAAAAAAAAAAAAAAATCCCGTTTGCTTCGAAAGCATCAAGTTGTTTATTATTGAAACTGGGCAGACACTCATAATGTAATCATTGGTCATAGTATCTGTGACGGCCAGAGAACGTAATACACATTCCATATTAAGAAACAGTTGAGCAACTCCGCAGAAATAAGATGCCAGAATAGTCGATTCGGAGACACACTTGGTTTGATGTTCACTTAAAATAACCTAGTAACTCACATACAGCGAACATGAATAAAGACCAATAACGAAAGTGGTCAGTAAAATGCCTAAAAAGCAAATAAACCGTAATGCATAAATTTTGGTCAAGCAACAACATTAGTGAAAGTTGTAATTAAACTGAAATTTATCCTAAGCCGGAATGACAATTGGCATTCGTGGTTACAGCATAGACTATGAGTAATTTGATTTTTTTTAAGTTTCTTTAATTAGTAACATGTTACTGAAAAGCAGATCCAAGTTACTTCAGCGACAAAATTTATTTAAAAATTTTAACTATGTAATGCTATGAAAAGCAAAGTTAATGAATGTATTATGCCAGTTAATTTGGTAGCAGTTGCTTGATTATTAAGTTGTAGATATAACCACGAATTCCTTCTAATGGTATCTCTGGTCGCTGTTTTGAGTGAAGGCTGACTTGTGACACCGTTCTCCAGCCAATAGCTATCGAGGTGACTGAGTGAGTGAGTAAACTTACGAAATTATATAGTAGATGTTTACAAAAGTAAAAAAAAAGTTAAAATAATTGTTAATTATTGAATTTATAAATATGTTATTCTACTGCTTACTAATTGCATGCTGATTTTGAAATAAAAAATCTAAAAATTTTTTTTATGTTATCTAATGTTGCATATTTCCACAGTTTTTGACACTTTCATGCATATTTTAAGCATTTTTCATGCATAATTATATAAATGCTTAAGGGATTATCGTTGCATTGCTATACTCCTTCTTCTTTTCCCGACGTTTCAACCTAGTCTTAGGTCTTCTTCAGGGGTCGTGTGCCGAATCTGCTACACATTGTAATCTGCTGGAGACCGGCGTGGCTAGTTGTTTACTTATTAATACTGTCGATTGTCTGATTATCCAGAGATGTTGTTTACGATGTAATATTTGAGGGACCAGAGTTAATTATTTATCCAGCACACATTTCCAACTATGACCGTAACCACCATCTTCGTTGAGGTTGTTTGGAGGTTTGAATATTTAAATAGCCTCTGTCACTTTTCTTTGGTGACAACCTTCGGTTTTAGCTAGCACTCTTGTGTTTTCCCACAGTATTTCATGTTCTTCTTCCATCTGGTGTTCGGCAATAGCTGATTTCGCGGGATTCCTCAGACGGATGTGACTCTTATGTTCACGTATCCTCACCGCTAGAGCTCTTTCGGTTTTGCCTGTATATACGTTGCCGCAATTATAGGGTACTTGATAAATTCAACTGCTTTGTAAGGGAGACCTTCGATCTTTGGCCGTTCGCAGCCGTAGCCGTGAGGATAAGTGAACATAAGAGTCACATCCGTCTGAGGAATCCCGCGAAATCAGCTATTGCCGAACACCAGATGGAAGAAGAACATGAAATACTGTGGGAAAACACAAGAGTGCTAGCTAAACCGAAGGTTATCTCCAAAGAAAAGTGAGAGAGGCTATTTAAATATTCAAACATCCAAACAACCTCAACGAAGATGGTGGTTACGGTCTTAATTGGAAATGTGTGCTGGATAAATAATTAACTCTGGACCCTCAGATATTACATCGTATACAACATCTCTGGATAATCAGACAATCAACAGTAAGTATACAACTAGCCACGCCGGTCTCCAGCAGATCACAATCTGTAGCAAATTCAGCACACGACCCCTGAAGAAGACCTAAGACTAGGTTGAAACGTCGGGAAAAGAAGCAGGAGTATAGCAATGCAGCGATAATCTCGTTAGCATTTATATTAATATGACGCCTGCGAAAACAACAAAATCCTTTATAATTTTTCGTGCATATTTCTAGCTTTTTCTGTAGCATATAATCCGGTCTCTAATCATGAGAGATTAATAAAATTTAATGAGGCGGATTATTACCAGTAGAACCCCGAGGGCGATTACCACGCAGGACTCGACGTTTCGGCCGCTGAACAGGTTCTCCTTGATCTCAGATTCGCAGCCACGAGTGTGAAGATCGGACGAAGACTGGCGACAAGGCTTCGACACGAAACAGCAGCTCGAAGGCAGCTCTGACTTCTTAGTAATCTGTCGGCCCGTCGAACCCGCAGCACGCGTACTGTGGACAACGAATTCCTTCAGAACTTTTCTTCTTTTACGTCTGCTAATTTAAATGGTAGTCTAAAGGCGGCTACACACTAGCCAATTTCGGTCCCAATCTGCAGGGGCAATCAGCCGGGCAATCATATGAGGCTTCCCTCCACACATCACAATTTCGCTCCCAATTTTAGATTACACTGTGATCGCAAGACTGCTAGTTGCAAGCACTTAACAATAGCTCCTTTTATTTCATAATGTTACCAATAACCTGTGCTGAGAGAAAAAGAAGGTATTCGGTGAAGAAATGGATTTTATTAAGAAAAAAGTTACCTTACATCAACATTTTGAGAAGCCTAGAACCAGAAGATTTTAAAGATTTTCTGAGAGCAGATTCTGAAAGTTTTGAAGAGATACTCCACTTAGTGACCCCTAATCTATATATTAATACACTAAGCGAAAATTTCTGATCCATTTTTAAGTATAAGTGCCTGTTGTTCAGTTCTGGCGCAGGTTCAGCTGATAGATGGCGCAGCTAGCGAGAAATGAAGAAAGCTAAAATCCATATATCGCGCACGGAAAAATGTGATATTTGGCATAGTTAATGTTTTTATATAGAAGAAGTGCTAAAATCTGTATATAATATGTGTTACAGATACATCAAATTAAATTCAATAAAAATTCGTTATTTACATTTTTTTTTTTTTTTTTTTGTGGTAAGCGTATCTGCCGATGTCTGTGATCTTTGTCAGCGGTAAAGAAAAAAAATATAATGAGCATAATTAGTACATGTTACAAACAGATTATTCAAATAAAAAAATAATTTGCGAAAGTGTGTGTGTGCGTCAAATAGGATTGGAGCCGACGTTGTTACGTGAATTCGCTGCATTGAAACACTCTGTGGTCTTTGGTAAAACGAAAGACTCGGATAAAGTGGAGATTAATCTCTGAAGTTTTGAATACTTCGAAAACGAATGTAGCGATTCTGCCAGATACTATGTTTGATTATTTAAAATGTTAAACTTTGGTTAAGTGTCTTTTGATTTTTTAATTTCAGTAACTTCATTAGAGAGAGAGATTAAATAGCGAACACACAAAATGACGAAGTTATTTTGATAGATACATTTAAATGCACGCTGAATGTCATTCCACAAAATTTTTTACCGTTTCGAATTTACAATGCAGGTTTCGCAATGCAAAAACTTTCGATTCAGAAGTCACTTCAGGTGATAGGACTGCATTTACTTCATGTTTCATAAAGCTAAAGCAGTTTACCGGCCTTAAGTCAAAATTAATATTTTAAATTGAAATTAACCATCGATAAATATATTTCATCATTTGCTATGGTTAGTTCAGAAGCTCAAATTTAGGATTCACGCGTGGAGTGTATCGTTTTAATTTTATAGGTATTGCAGAGAATTAAGGCAAACAACACATGCTAATAACGTATTGGTACACGCTCGCAGCTAACTACGTCAGTGTATACAGTATATAATATATCTATGCTAGCACCAAACGCAATGGAACAAATAATGATTTATTATTACTCTTTCGTGAAAGAAACTAAACAACTTAATGAATTACGGCCGAATTTCGACCGCTGGGCGATCACTAGTATATATAAATATCCTAATGCGTGGAAGTGTAAGCGCCAGAGAACAGTTAGTCGTTACTTTGCAATTTTTGGCAATGAGACAAAACTATGACATGAAGTTCGCCGATTTCACCACAAATACTTTCAGACATTATTCCTGAAACATGCTGATCTAACTACTAATGTCTAAAACACTAAGCAAGAAAAAGAGCTTCAACAGTGCCGGATCTAGGGGGGGGGCAAACCGGGGCGCTTGCCCCGGGCGGAAACTTCAGGGGGGCGCCAAAATCTTGATTGAAGGTGTGGTAAATGGCAAATTCGTGTGGCGGCGACCATTTTTTAGTTCTACTGCCCGATTGGCAACCTTCAGGGGGCGGCAAAATAGAAGAATAGCTCTAATATTGCCCCGGGCGCGAAATTCATGTTTGAAGGTGCGGAAATTTCAAGTTTTTGCCCCGGTTCGGAAATTTCGTAGATCCGCTGCTGGGCTTCAAGTGTTACTTCCTGGTCCCATTCCTTGTAAATTTCGAGCAAAACTTGAAATCCATCTTCCGCATTTTGGTGTTTATGTAGTTTTTGTTGTATTTGTCCCTCAATTTTGGTATATTCTTATAAATGTGCTCATGGCCGTCTTTATCCTTCCAAGCGCCTTTCTTAGTTTTCCCACCAATATCTTTCCACGCTTCATCACCAATATAGGTCTTGTCCCATGACTCACTTCAACCTCCAGGGAGTGTACAAGGCCTGTATTGGTGATGAAGCGCGGAAAGATAATGGTGGGAAAATTAAGAAAGGCGTTTGGAAGGATAAAGACAGCCATGACCACAAGCTGGCACTTGATTTCAGGCATAAGTGTGTGGAATAATTTTCTTTTATAGGAAGGAGTGTAAGGGATTGGAATAAACTGCCAAGAGAACTGATGAATAATTTGCTGAAAACACTGAAAGAATTTAAAGTAAAAATTGTTTGAAGGCAAAAGTGGACTGTGGAAAGGTAGAAGGATGAGTGTGTAGGGAGATTGCCACCGGAGCGTGCGTTCCATCGCAGTTTTAACAATTATTATTATAAATTTGGAATATATTTGTCCACATCTCTTTCTCTTTAGACATTTTTAACGACACACAAGACTAACGGCACGAAACGCACTCGCTCCCTGATCCTAGCCGAAATTGTCTCAATTATTGCAATCGCGCTATACACGTCTCAATTAGCGCCCTGTATGCAAGGACAATCTGTACATTGTTTCTCGGGCTCTGCCAATCTCCCGATATCGGGTGTACCAGACAAAATTTGCCTATCACGTGGCCGGATTGTCCTGCCGATTGGAACCGAAATTGGGTCATCTGTAGCCGCCTTAAGGATACAACTGCTTCCTAAGAATCTTCTGCCAATTTTGTACTCTGCTATTTGTTCCTGTTGACATTAATTATTCGAGCATCCAGAAAAAGCAGATGTGTACGAGTATTTACCTTTTCCTGAACATTATCCACGGCTTTCTTGGAATCAGGATCCGTGTAATACTTGTCGTAGTCTTTTTTGGTGTGTATGTGGCTAGTATCCAGACCGTCCTTTTCTTCCGGGAATGCCACAACGCCGAGGATAAGCAGCATGACTGTAGCCATAACCAGACTGAACAAGTACTGCAACAGTAAACAAAGTACGTTTAAACACAATACAATGTAGTGTTTCTTACATTCATACAACTGTAAACCACCAGATGAAGGAAATCAAATCTAAAGCACAAACTATCCAAGGCATTGTTATCTTGTTTGTCCGAGTTGAACAGCGTCAATTTATGGAAACCTAACGTTTCGGCCATCATTTTGCGGCCTTCTTCAGAGGACTGTGGAAGGCCGCAAAATGGTGGCCAAAACGTTAGGTTATCATAAAGTGACGCTGTTCAACCCGGACAATAAAGATAATATCGACAACGACAGCGGAATTCTGCGCACCCACTATCTAACTTGGAGACCGTCAGACCTGTTCAGAACGGATTTCGATCCCCCTTGTATATGTTGAAGGGTTATTGCTCCATATGTCCGTGTTACAATTATTTCTTCAAAATGAGCCATAGGTATCGAGAAATTAACGCGCAAACATATATGACTATCTTTTAAATATTATTTCGTTTAAAATTCATTTACGAATTTTTATTATACAAAATAACTTTTAAAACAAAATATTACGGAATATACAGTTCCAACTTTTTTTTTTTTTTAGAAAATCATTATTTTATTGTTTATTGTTTATGTTTATGTGTTACGTTTTTTTAATGAAACAGGTATATTTCATGTTCATCGTTTCTATACTTGTATCTCTACAATTAATATCGTAAAGTAAATATATTACAGCCATAAGGTCGGGGTTTTTCCCCTCTACCACAGTTATACTTATTTCCGTGCAGTGGTGGTAGCATGGAAATTTTTGAAAATAACATAATGTCTATTATTTCGCATAATAATTTTTTTTTTTTTTTTTGTAACAGTTTAACGTCCCTTTTTAACAACGTGGTCTTTAGAGACGGGAAAGGATGGGGGCAAGGAATGGGAAGGAATTTGGCCATGGCCTTTTGAAGGAAGCATCCCGGCATTTACCTGGAGTGATTTGGGGAAACCATGGAAAACCCAAATCTGGATGCCCGGACCGCCGTCCTCCCGAATGCGAGGCCAGAACGCTATCCGTTACACCACCACGCTCGGTGCATAATAAAAATACGTAAATGAATTTTAAATGAAATAAAATCAATGCTAAATGATTACTGCATATAAAAAAAGAAGTAAAAAATATTTGGCAGTATGGGGATTTGAACCCGGGTTCGCAAAATAAGAATTCAGCGCCTTACCACGCTAAAGCTTTTAAGAAATGTACTAAAATTATAATATTTAAATGATATTCACATATGTTTGCGCGTTAATTTCTCGATACCTAGGGTTCATTTTGAAGAAATAATTGTAACACAGACATATGGAGTAAATACCCTCCAACATATACTCGGGGGATCGAAATCCGTTCTGAACAGGTCTGATGGTTCCCAAGTAAGGCATTGTTTGAGGCAGTCTCGGAGATTACCATGTACAACGCCAGCCTGCTCTTCTTGTACAGTCCCCAGAAGCCCATCAGGGAGATCAGCATCAAGAAGGCGCCCACTGCAGCGATGGCCACCCACTCCCTGTCGTCTCCCGTCAGCACTCGCGTCGAACCATAGATCAGCAGCAACAGGCCGATCAGCTGAAACATCAGAGTGCAGTGATGGAGTGAAGACGACAAAGCCGAGAAACGATATATACGAGATGTATGTTAGTTTGTTTGTATGCTCATCTTCTATGCACTGCTATACCATTCATACGATTACGATGAACGATTGTGATTTATTGTGTGCACGCGTGCGAAGGTTTCTGACATTAACAAAAATTAAACAATCACCCCTCTCCCCGTTAACAACCCTTAATTTTACAAGAACCCACAATTTTTTTTATCAGATTTCGGTGGAACTTTGCACACATACACTTTAAAATAAACAGAAACATACTGTCAACATTTGGCATTCAGAAACCCAATCCGTCTCCCCCTTTACACCTCCATATTTTTTGCCAATGTTTCTTATACACACCATAAACTTTATCCGACATCGACAGAACTACCACACACCTACATTAAAACAAACAGAAAAGTACTGTAAACATTTGATTTGCGAAAAACCAACCCCCCCTCCCCCTTTCTAACCTCTTAATTTTTGTCAGTATTCTTTACACATTATCACTGTTTTTAAGCACTATCCACGGAATTTTGCATATGTATACTTTAAAACCAACAGAAAATTACTGTCTACATTTGGTTTTCAGAAACCCTACCCCTCTCTCCCTCTCCACTCCCTTACATTTGTAAACATTCTTTATACATACCCACAGATTTCATCCGATTTCAAAGGTCATTTTCACACGAATACATCAAAACAAACAGAAAAATACTGTCGAAATTTCATTTTCAGGAACCCAACCCCTCTCTCTCTTTCCAACCCAATAATTTTTGTCAATGTTCTTTATACAAAGCTACAGTTTCTATCAGATTTTGAAGGAACTTTGTACACGTACACTTTAAAGTAAACAGAAAAGTACTGACTATGTTTGGTTTACAAAAGTCCACCCCTCTCCCCCAATACTGTCACTCATTTTAATTTCAAAAATTGTTTATAGAAAGTCCCAGTTTTTATAATTTTTGATGCAACACTGAAAACATATACTTTAAAATAAATTGCCTACATTAGGTTTTTTAAAAAAAAAAAAAAAAAACGAAAAAAAAAAAAAAAAAAAAAAAAAAAAAACGCTTTCTCCCACTTAAGAAATAAAAATTGGCATTGCAACCAATACCAGGCAGAGCTAGTATATAAATAAATATTAGGCTATATCTGATACGACCCCCCAATAAGGTTTAGTGTTTTCATATTTTGTTATACACATATAAGCCAAATGTCATGAATGCCTGCTCACAGTTCTACAATACTTGATCGTACTTTCGGAACATGCTGGCGCGGAATATCACAAGGAAACAACCACACTGCTAGTATTTCAAACTATAGGCCTACTCATACTATAAGTTAATAAACAGTATTTGCAGAGTTCAGGCTAAGCACTAGATTTATTCTTTCACTTTCAACATAACACTTTCCCTCACCGGGGTCGCCAACCAACAATTATTCTGACACTAGACTTATTTTCCTGTAGACTGCAGAATCCGTGGAAGAGAATTATTCATTCTATTCTAACCGAAGTCATAACGATCATGTCTAACACGAACCACAACGTTCAACTGTCTTTCCACAACTACATAGAACATAATTATGTTTGTACATAGAAACATTTACAAAGTTCACGTACCATTGCTGCTGTTATGCTACACTACCCACTTTTTATTTTTCTTATGGCTTTGGCAACTCGTCGAGGGCATGATCATTATGTTCTAGGATCTGGCTGCATGATTTCTACTTCCATCTGTTAATTTATTGAAGTGCAATTGTTATGTAATTATTAGTAGCAGAATACGATTCTAACGGCTTGGCTGTCAAAGTATGGCCTCAAGTATTTTTAGTCAATTAAAAAAAATGCCGTGTGTACTGAATGTTTTCATCCAAGAACGGTGTCAGCAATGCGAAAATAAGATAACATCTGAATAAGAGAGATCCATATGTGCTTCCTAGCTAGATTGCACTTTCTTTCACTGTTTGATATTATAGTTAATTTCTGCTCTAACTAATAATTTCAGAAAACTGGGGCTAATGAATTCGTCAAACGTGTAGAAGGAAAAGAACATAAATTTAAGTTGATACAGATGAAAATACGAGATTGTTGGATGTGTACAAACAACGCTTAGAAAAAATTAAAAGAATCCACGGAAGTGTATGCAATCAATCGCATATTTGTATGAAAAGATAATATTTAACGTTCAACATAAAATAAAATAATATGAAAGAACTAAGCTGAGGGTCTGCACCAAACACTTTCGGAACCGACGCAAAATTGGTACTAACCTGTTGAAATTTGGTTAAAATGCTTCGTCAACATGTCCTCTTCACGTTTTAAGCTCTTGCTTTGCGGAAAAGTCGCTAGAAATTTAATTGAAAATATGAGATGCTGCACAACTGCGAAATGCTGTCAGCGCTGCAAAAATAACATAAAAATTATCTGTGCAGGGATCATATCAACCTAAACAGTTTCGTTTTGACATGGAAATCGTAGTTAGGTTGAAATACTGCCTGGACCAAGAGAAAAAAAGAAATTTACGAAATTTTCCTTATACGGCATCTATCACGGAAATGGCGTATTTGTTTACAACGGAAGCAATGGATTATCTCTGATTGATCATTTCGGTAAAAGATGGCGAGCATCACCGTATTACAACTCGGATAAATATTGTCTATATGTCAATCTTGTGCGACTTTTCACAACGGAAGAAAAGCTGAAACGGCAAACATTACAACAAAGAATTAAACCAACATTTTAAGAGACGGTCACATATTTCAACGCTGGCTGTGCGTCGCTGTCATATTTCGGCATTTTTAATTAAATTCCTGGAAAGTTTTCCGCAAAGCGAGAGCGCAAAACGTGTAGAGGACATATAGATGAAGCAATTGTATCAAATTTCAACAGGTTTAGTACCAGTTTCGCGTAGGTGCAAAAAATGGTGCAGTCCCCCTAAGCTCCTTGGGCAATATTATTTTTCATTCTGTAATTACTTTGATATGGCTGATATCGTCAAGAAATACTTACATTAAAGCAAATTCAGAATAGTAAAAATAAGGCGTGGTGGTTGATGCTGTTAAAAACAAGAGAGGATATTCTTCTAACTTTACGAAAACATTGGACCAGAGTTTAACCTATTTCATTCTTAGCGGTACTCAACTAATTAATATCCGTGTGCCTCATTCTGTATTGATCAAAGTCATTTTTATTTTGGTCCAGGAGACATTATAACCTGAATGAAACATCGATGATTCGTTTCCCAAAATATACATAATCAATATGCATAAAATATACATAAATTGCCTGAAGCTATGACGCTATTTAATTTATATTGCGCTACTAAATACGTACTTGTACACTATCATACATTAAAATGTTTATGCAGGCCTAATTCCGGCACAAACTGTGTTCAATTGAATTTCTCTTGACCACAAGTTGGCAATAGATTTAAGGCGTAATAAACGGGAAATTTTCAGATTTTAGACTGCCAGCGCCCAGAATAAATTACTAATAGAAATGTCTAACAATTTAATAGAAACATAAAAGAAATTAAAATTCGTAGAGATGAAATAGGTGGGCGGTAAAATTTCTCTCGAAGAATTTAATTCAAAAATATTGTGTTTTTGTTTTTAATGAATAAGAAGAAAAAAAACTAAATGTGCAAAGAAACTGCAAACGATCTGTGGCAATTAAGTTAAATTGCGTATATCAATGCCTACGTGTACTGCTATATTAATCCCCTCCAGTAAATGTTGAATAATATGTTTAAATAAAACGTTTCGACATCTGTGGCAAGCAATGTTTCCTAGAAACATTTATATCACTAATACATGTGACTTTTGATAAAATCGCTAACATTTACTGTCTCGCGATTTAATCTTGAACCAACAAACTATGCTGCTACATAAATCTTCAGGGTGAAGTTTACATCTCGATACATTAGGTCACAACGTGACGTCACTAATATGGAGCTCACGAAAAAATCTTAAATTATTGATTATAACTAAATTCCTCGTGCTTTATTTTGTAACAAGAAGTTTCAGTTGTCATTTTGGTCCAGGCTGCATTCCAACCTAACTTAACCACAATCTCGAAAATCAAAGCTTCAATCACACGCACATTGATACAATAACTGAATCGCATGTTAGTGACATTATGTTTCACGATATAAACTTGATCCAATCTTCATGCCATTAATAATAATGCTGTGTTTTTGTAAGCATGTCAGCCATATGTAATTACGTGTCTCGCCGTTGTTAAACTTCGTTACATAATCATTAGTGTATACTGCCACTGTTTTATGTTGAATATTTTCATCTAATGTGGATTTATTGATAAAGCGACAAAATTTATTATACTAATCTCTATATTGATTGCCTATTGCAGGTTAACGTGACACCTACGCAGTATCAATCAGTAGCCTACTGCATTTCGTGTTCTAATGCCCTTTTGTAATGTGTTTAGTAAAGTTATGTGCGGATGATTCTGGCAGCAGTGATAAGAACATTTAATCCAAAAATGGATTTTAAAATCATATTTTAATATGCGTTCAATACAATTTACATGGAATCATCAGAGAAAGCTAATTCGTTGAAATCCTAGCTGATGTGACAGTACTGCCAATTTTTACTACCGCTACAGAAAATGTAGAATCATTAATAATTAATTAATCTGAAGTACTCACCATAACTAATGCATTCACAAATATCAGAATAAATGCAATATAACCCATTATGAATAACATTTGAGTCCACAACAGGTTTTTAACAACTGCCACTTCACGCGCTTTAAAACAATCAATCCAGCGATATTTTTATCCAACAAAGATATTACGCAAAGATATTACGTAGCATCATGAACCGTTTAGAAGATAACTTGAGCAAATTGATGCTTATAATAAGCAAATAATAATTAGTGAATAAATAATAACAAAAATAAGTTCAATGGGAAAATTTTACAGTTACTTTGAATAGCAGAATCTATACCAAAAATTTAAAAAACTGAGATAATACTGGTTTCGAAAATAACTTTATACCTGTTTCTACATATAAATAATATCTTACCTACTCCAAAAATTTAACTTAAGTGATAGTACTCCTGTCACCAAACAGCTGTTTTGTTTTCAGTTGAAAATGATCCTTAAATACATTTCGATGTCATCTGTAACCATACTTCATTTGAGGAAGCTGTTTTGACTCATTCCTTTGTGCCTAAAGCATGCGATGGGCGACAATACTACTGCGCAATATTCCACATCGTGCAATATTAATGACTGTTTATAGACCGTATCGGAATATTGTACAATATATTGAGTGAATTTAAATTGTTTTAGTATTTATGCACAAAATAAAAAATATTGTATCGTGTGTGAGAGGTATTCAGTAAGTAGCGTTCTTTCAGTGATGCCGTGAATGTGTTCAGCAGAGCGAAAAACGACGACCGAAAACTTCTAGAAATTATCGAGCTGTATCGTTCATTTCCAGAATTTTAGAATGTAATGTGTAGAGTTAAACAGTAAACGAGTAAAATTAAACCTAAGAATAAATCCTTGGCAAATGTATGTAAAAATAGTCCCAAAGCTGACAAAAATGTTGATAAAAACTTAATTCACAGTGTAGTAAGTTTTGCAATGAAGTGGAACCTAATATGATTCTGAACGAAATGGTGCCAGAGTAGATGACGAAGTTATAATCATAATAATTAAATTTAACGCTCCGACGGCAATTTACCAACACACGCACTTTTCTCCTCTCCTTTGTCCAAATAATTTTGTCCTGTACAGATTTCAACCTAAAATTTTTGCAGAGTTTTTGGTAAATTATTTACCACCTCTCTTGCTAATTTATTCCAATCCGAGACCCCATTACCTACAAAAGACCGAGCGTGGTCGTGTAACGGTTAGCGTTCTGGCCTGGCATTCGGGAGGACGGCGGTTCGAATCCCCGTCCGGGCATTCAGATTTGGGTTTTCCATGGTTTCCCAAATCACTCCAGGCAAATGCCGGGATGCTTCCTTCAAAAGGCCATGGCAGAATTCCTTCCCATTCATTCCTTTCTCGTCTCTAAAGACCTCGCTGTTTGGAGACGTAAAGCAGTTAAAAAAAAAAAAAACCTACAAAATGATATCTTTCCACTTTCTTGTGCCTAAAATCTGGTGCCAGCTTGTGATCAAGGTCATCTTTTCCCTTCCATGCACCTTTCTTAATTGTTCAATTAATATCTTTCCGAACCGATCCTTTGGTATTAGGGAGCGTGCACAAACCACGTAGCTCCATTTTGGCCTCCTCTATATTCCCCTCCACTCCTCCACCCTCCCCCTCCCTACCCACCCCCCACGTAGCCCGACGTGGCTCAAACTATCGTAAATTGCATATGGAGATAAATAAACTATAAAAATAAGTATCCACATGCTGTTGTGTGTTCTGTACCTCATTTTAACTGTGACAAGAATGAAAAACTACGTGGCTTGGATCGGCCCCTTCCCCCCCTTTTTTTTTTTTTTTCCTACACAGAGTCACGTAGTTTATGGACGCCCCCTTATGGGGAAATCAAATTTCTCATACGTATAGAACAACCAAGTACATCAGAAAGTACTATGCACATAGAGGCAGAAAGAGCACAGTAATCTGAGGACATGAATGTTAACTGTTCTTCAGTCAGTGGCGAAATCGCTGTAAGCGATCAAGTATTCAACAATGACATAATGCATACAACAATATTAGAAACCATAATATTTTACAATATAAATTTATTTCGCCAACGCAGTTGTCCATCCTTAATGAAGAAATCGCAGAACTCACCTGTAACAATTTTTCCCATTTGTTGGCGAATACTCTGTAATGAGACGAACAGATCACTTGTTCTCTAGGCTCCTCGAATTATATTACCAGACTCAAGGCCTTCGATATCAATCGATCCCGTTAGTTTGTGATTCTTAATAAATAATTGCGGAACTAGCATTACACGAAGGACAACTGTTTGTGCTTTTTCAGGACACAGCACACAGTTCCCTGAAATACACCAAATACAGAAACTAAATTTCAAATAAAATTTTACGACTAAAGGAATAGTTAAAATTACTTTGCTCATTAGTTAATCCTGTATGGTCATAAGATTCCATGAAGTATTCATTAATTTAATTTAATTGCAATGGAGCACAGGCTCCGGTGGCAATTTCCCTACACACCCAACTTCCCCCTATCCTGCACCACCTACATTTCTCCTCTACAAATTTTATCTTTAAATTCTTTCAAAGTTTACGGTAAATTATTCATCATTTCTTTTGGTAACTCATTCCAATCCCTGACACCCTTACCTAAAAACGAGAATCTTCCCACACCCTTGTGCCTGAAATCGAGTGCCAGCTTGTGGTCATGGTCATCTTTTCCCTTCCATGAACTACTGTTCATACCTACTGCAATATCTTTCCATGTCTCATCGGCAGTATATGCCCTGTACACTCCCATTACCCTCCTCATCCTCCTCCTGTCTTGCAATGAATCCCATTCAAGCTCTTTTATCATATCCGTCACTGATTGCATTCTGCGATAATTTCCAGAAACAAATCTAGAGGCCCTTCTTTGCACCCTCTCCAACTCCTGTATTTGATACGTAAAATGAGGGTCCCATACTACACTTCCATATTCGAGCAATGGTCTGACCAAAGTTTTGTAACCCAATTCCTTGACTTCTCTCGTACATCCCTCATCACTCTCTCCAACAAGTGCAGAACTTTGAAACCTTTTCCTACCACCAGTCCAATGTGTCCTGCCCAGTTAAGCTTGTTATCAAATTTAATGCCAAGATATTTACATTTCAAGAGTTCAGCAAGCAATTAATTCCTCACTTTATAATCATAATCAACATTTAGTTTTTTATCTGTGTATTTAATAAGCTGACTCTTCTTTGTATTTATCTTCATTCCATGTTTACCAACCCAACCAGATATCCTGTCCAGATCACCCTGCAACTGTTTACAGTCCTCTATCGTTTTGATTCTTTTATACAGCATTATATCATCTGCAAACAATCTAATTTCTGATAGTAAACAATCAACACAATTACTCATTAGAATAATGAATAGCAATGGTCCCAATACGCTACCCTGCGGCACTCCCATTTTTACTTCCACTTCTACCTTTTAAAAATTCTTCTACCCAGAAAATGACTTTCTTATCCACTCCAATGGTTTTTACCTTATTTACTACCATTTTATGGCTTACTCTGTCAAACGCCTTTGACAGATCTAGTGCTACTCTATCAATTTGGCCTCCCTAGTCAATTTCATCTGAAATATCTTGCATATATCCCACCAACTGAGATTCGCATGAATATCCTTGCTTGAAACCGTGTTGCCTGCTTGAAAACCACTTACGTTCCTCACATATATTTCTGATGTGGTTGCATATCAATCTTTCCATTAATTTACCTACCACTGATGTCAAACTGATTGTCCTGTAATTCTCAACTCTATTTCTCACCCCTCCCTTATGTACCGGTACTACTATTGCACTTTTCCAGTCCTGTGGTAAGCAGCAAGTGTCTAGACTCAATTTAAATAATATTTCAAGATAAGGTACAATGTCACATCCGACTATCTTTAAGATATCTGTAGTAATATTATCTTCACCAGCCCCTTTATTTTTTTTCAGTTTTCTTATTTCCTTCATGATTTCCTCAGGATAGAAATAAATTTTTTTACTATAGTCATTCCTAATTGTGTTGTTAAGCTCGTTCTCCGAATCAGACCCTCCTGTTTCTGATCCATTGTCCCTAATGCTTTCACTGAACCAGTTACTTAAAATCTCTGCCTTTTCAAATCGTCAGTAACTTCTTCTCCATTCTTATCTATAAGTGTCTCTACACCCTCGCTTCCCCTCAGTTTCCTGATATAGCCATAGAAATTTCTAGATGCATCAGTCAATGGTCCTCCTGCACTGACAATACTCTTCATAAACCCATCTTTAGCCATTTTCTTTGCTGTTATTAAGTCCTTGTTTAGTGTTTTAAATATTCGCTACTACCCTGCAGTCTCTTAACTCTGTTATGTTCTTTCTTACCAACCTCTTTAACCCCCTCACTTCCCTATTATGGTACATAGGTTCTCTACTTCTCTTATTTTCTGCCTTGGAATAAATTTTTCTTCCCCCTTTTTTATTATCTCCTTGAACTCTTCCCACCTTGACTCTACTGTACCTGAGCCTTCCTTTCATTTGCTGAATTGTTCTCTGAAATATCTCCTCATATTTGAAACCTGTGCCTTTTCATAATTGTACCTATTTCCCCCTTCAATTTTGGCTGCTGGTTTCCTGAATCCTCTAATATCCACTGCAAAAATATTCACGGCAAAAGCGTCGGTCCTGTAGAAGAAAGGTCAGTTTTGTTTTCGGTATTTGATGAAGCAATTGGTTGCGGAATATGAAATTGTTTATTTACACGCTTGTCGAACTATCGAGTTATCAAGAACAGCACCGTCTCATTTTCGACCATTGATACCAGCGTCTGTAATTATGAGTTCATAATACCAATTAACAACTACCATAAGGACAACGCTAAAAAAATAATGTTTATAGTTTTAATAATTAGAATCCGTTTTTAATCGAATACATGCTTCCCATTTACTGATCCACAAAAAACTTGGGAAATTCCATCTATTATTAAATTCTTTTGTGACAGTCTTCCACGCGGATTCGTTTTGGCATCTGAAAATAGGCACTTTTTCGTTAAACAATATAATGACACATTCTAGAAAATTATTACACAATTTACACACAAACTGACTAATTATTTTTTATTACACAATTTTTTTTACCTCCAAAGTAAAAAGTCCAAGAAGACCGATTAAATGCAGAATGAACAGCCTTAGGAAGCAGGTATCTTCAGCACTCTCAATGGGACTGTGACAAAATCGGTTTGGCTTGAACTCGCAGAACTTAGAAAAATGGATCCACAATAACAATTGTTTGAAAAAATATGTGTTAACGACATTTTGTTTTAAGGCTGAATGGGTACTTTATGACGGGATTCTGTAGAAATAAGTCCTCTCTGTTGTATATACGTGTACAGCAAAGTCCAACTCTTCAGCATTCTGATACAAGCAAACGCCCGCCATTCTACATTCAACTATGTTTCATAGTTTTTGTTTTATTTAGGATGAGAGAATTAATAGTATAGTCTTCTATGTATTTAAAATAAAACACCATGTTTTCTTGCCTTCATTTAATCCGTTAGACCATGCATTATAGCTTCGCAGGTTTGTATAACAGTTACGCTTATCAGTTTTAATTTAATTTAATTGCAATGGAGCGCCTGCTCCGGTGGCAATTTCCCTACACACCCAACTTCCCCTATCCTGCACTCACTTGCATTTGCCCTCTACAAATTAAAAACTTCCAATGCCAACAGCACGTGGTGTTCCCAAGCGGTCACCCATCCAAGTACTAACCACGCCCATCGTTGCTTAACTATAGTGATCTGACGAGAATCGGTGTTTTCAAGGTGGTATGGCCGTTAAGGTAGCCACACACGTGGAGGCCGGGCCGCAGGGAAACAGTCCGCGGGCCGGACCGCAGGGATTTCATCGAAGTGGCGCTGCACACACACGGGGTTAAAATCCTCGAGGGTTTCTCAGTCTCAGAGTTGGCTTCACGATGGCAGCTTCCGATGATGTTCACGCGTTGGCTGCTGTTACTATTTTCTTTATTGAATCTTCACAGTGCTACTCTCTCTAAGTTGCCTAGTAAAACTTGAAGCAGCCTTTTTCTGTATTTCCATATCTTCATAAAAGCTTCCTATCATATTTAAAAAATTTGCCTGGTTAACCAGGTGGCTCGGATAATCGGAACTCGGATAACCGGACTTTCACTGTAATTGATTTATTCCCATTCGTAAATACATCAACAACATAAAATTAAGTTTAAATTACATAAAAACTAAATTAAATAATATTAGTTTAAAATCATGTTGTAATTAATATAGTTGATCATGTGATGTAAACTCAAATTCAAATCACATGACATCATTTGCATTATAATTTGATAGAACAATTGCTGCTGTGTCGTTATTTTGAGGTAATTTATCAAAATCTGCTTGGTGGTTTATAATGATCCTGCGGGTGTTGCTTGAAAAGGTTGTGGGCTGAGACTATTCGATGAGGTTCCTGGATAAAAATATATCCAGAACTGCTGCCCGCAGAATAGTACAGCCAGAAGTAGGTAACCGTTGCTCACTGTAAGACATTCTTAAACAGCCCATTTCGACTTGAAACAGGGTGTCATTAATTATTTTTTCTGCTATTAGCATTTGATTGGTCGGAAGGCCACGTAATTTTATGGCAACGGTTTTGCTAACAACGTCAAAGTGATCTTCTTGCAGCACGTTTTTTTTTTTAATGTTCTTCAGCACATCACTTCGCAAAGATTCATTTCCTGATGGTTTAATATTGCTGATTTTTTTTAGTATTGATTCTTTTTATTTTTTTGCATTTGGTTCATTCTCCTTCAATATTTATGCCAGCTTGGCGTAGGTAGCTTCTCGTTTGTTTGTGTCGTTGTATTCCTGGTGCTTCAATTCCTATAGACAGGGCTCACTATCATTATATTTATAAACACGGAACATCACGAAACGGAACATTAGAAACAAAACAGAGAAACAAAATCGCAACACACGCAGGCACTCACAAGAAATCCTCGAAGGCCGACTGACCGCAGGAGACACACGCTGAGATTCTCACCACCCTCCCTCCCGGCCTTCGAGGAAATAAGAATTGTTTTTCGGTGAGGAAGTGCCCACACACGTGGCGGGATCCCGCAAGGCCGTGACCATCCCGTCCAAATCCCGTGGGTTTCCCGCACGTGTGTGGCGACCTTTAGAGCTTTTAATTTCAGCAAAGGATCATAATTTGAGGCATTTAATCTGTGAAAATATGTATAATCTCTTGGTTGTGTAAGATTAAATTCTTAGATAATTTTTTTGTGTACTTTTTAAGTTATGTTAACTATTTACTTTTGAGCTTTACGCTTTGTGCTATATTATTAACAACCAGTGCTATGGCTACACTAGAAACTTCTTCATTGCACAAAATGTTGATCTAAATAACATCAAACTAGAACTGATTCAATGCACAATAACAATACACCGTGTAGGGCAACCTAAAACAATGTGTGCAGTATTATTGCACAATAGTAAAGAGTGTCTAGTGGCCTGCGAAAAGTATTTTTCAACCAAAATCATTTCAAGCTGATTTTTAAACGGTAAAGCAGTAGAAACTTAACTTATTAACGAGTTACTGAAAAAACATATAATAATAGTGATGAAATGTAGCAGAAATCAGATTAAATATAAAAATAGGATCTGATGCAATAGGAGAAGTGAGTGAGTTCTGTTACTTGGGAAGCTAAATTATAACCGATGGCCGAAGCAGCAATGATGTTATAAGCAGAATAGAACCAGCAAAAAGAGACTTCATGAAAAAGAGAAACCTTTTGGTTTCAAATATTGATCTAGGAATTAGAAAGAAGTTTTTAAAACTGTATGTGTGGAGCACAGCACTTTACGGTAGCGAAACATGGACTTAGGAATACCGGAAAGAAAGAAACTTGAAGCATTTGAAATGTGGTGCTACAGAAGAATGCTGAAAATTAGGACAGACAAAGTAAGAAATGGACGAGTTTTGGAAATGATGGGTGAGAAAAGAAGTTTGTGGAAGAAGCTTACAGAAAGAAGAGACAGGCTGGTAGATCATATTTTGAGACATGCTGGATTGGTTAATTTGTTAGTGGAGGGAACAGAACTGTAGAGGAAGACAGATTTTTTTTTATTGTTATTATTATTTTTTTAATGGCATTCGGCTACTGGGCCATACAGCCAGCTCAATGTGATTTGTTCCTATCAAGCATTGACACAAGGACACCACAACTCGGACAAGAAATTCACAGACACAACACTAAACACCCATGCCCTCGGCCGGACTAGAACCGGCGACCTTCGGTACGCGGAGCTAGCACTCTACCCCTACGCTACCGAGGCCGGCAAAACAGATTATGAAGCAGATAATTGAGGACTTGGGCTGTAAGGGGTATGTGGAGATGAAGAGGTTAGCACAAGATAGGAAGGGATGGAGGATTGCATCAAACCAGTCGAGAGACTAACAAAGCAAAAAAAAAAAAAATTAAAAAAAAGAATGTGTATTTGTCTTTTTTTATTTCTTTTATATCTTTCTATAATTTATTCTAAACTCCTCTTTCCTCTTAGATGAATCAAAACGTTGCCACCTCGATACGCTGAATTCAACAGTTAGTTTATGTTTATGATCCTTTCTCTCCTTCAACATACCGACAATTCTTCGTTGAATACACATTTAGCTCTCATCCCCATCTGCTTTAACACAAATTTTAACTTCCAGAGCCAGCTGTCTGTTAGTACTCCTCCAATTCATACATTTGAGTCCCATAACGTGGATCCACACACCAATTTCACATAGGCACCTAATTGATCTTCCAGCTTTAAACGTCCCTTTTGCTCTCTGTAGTGAATGGGCT
>JARYHS010001113.1:105073-179190 GCA_031002005.1 Vandiemenella viatica
GGAGCATGTGCTCCAGCGCAATTTTATAAATAATAATAATTATTATTTTTATTATTCCAGATATGTGTTTAAAGCCTTTATAGTACAGTATTCACCTGAAGTGAAGCTAGATTCGAATTTTACCAGTTATTTCGTGTATTTCGATGCTCATCAAAAAAACTCATTTATTGAATTTAACTGTATAAAAATTCACGATTATATGGCAGAAAATGATGACCGACGCCGGCAGTAACACAGTAGCAGTACATTTTTGTCTGTGATCTGAGTCGTGATTGGCTTACTTTATTTTTTCCCTGCAGCACGCCTGCCGGACTTGAAGACGTCTCGCACTTCCCGGACCTGTTCCACAAGCTGAAGAGCTCCGCCGCTGGGCACAAGTGGAGTGAAGAGGACCTACGCAAGCTGGCGGGGCAGAACTTCCTGCGGGTGTTCAGGAAGGTCAAAGAGGTGAGCACTGTAGCGATTCCTGGAGGTAACCCTCATAACAGGTTCTTTGCAGAAGTTATAAAAGACAAGGTTACTCTCGGCGAAAACGGTAGCCATAGTAACAAAATAGCAACAAGAGAGTAACAACAAGATCGAGTGAGCGAGAAAAAGTTAGTGTGCGCTTTTAGTTGATATAAAGTTACAGCAAGAAAAGGACCTTTTATCTTCGGATCCCTAATTATCGGATAATGCCTTAATAAATTGCAACAAGTCATAGAAAGTTTATAATTATTTGAATATAAAAGACTAAACTAACATGTGTTAAGGTAAGCTCAAAGTTCATTCACGAGTTCAAAACAATTTTTTATCGCAGCTCCGGCACCAAAAGAAGAACATATAAAAATACAACATTGAAAGAGACAACAATCATATTAAATGCAACATAGCGACCGTGACAGGACAGAAAAATTGCGTTTCATTTGTTTTGTATCATTGTTGTTACTTGAAAAAAAAATACATATTGTAATTATATGTTATCAAGGTGAAGAATATAAAGGTCCTTATATAAATCCTGAGTAAAAAAAATTACCATGGTTACATTTTTTTAAATATAAATATATGGTAAATTTGGGGAGGTTTGTGGCATAATAGGTTCCATGGAGAAGTTATCAAATACAAGGTTTCTCTGGGGTAACAATTCGGTACAGTTGAATAAATACATTATGATCGAAGACCAAAAATAAGCGAAAAAAAGGTCCACAACGCTTTGTGGTCTGCTTAAAACAGCCACAATACGTTATTCGTGTTATGATCAAAGACCAAAAATAAGCGAAAAAAAAGGTTCACAATCTTTGTGGTCTGCTTGAAACAGCTAAAATATGTTATTCGTGTTGTGGCAACTATTAAATAACCAGAACGCGTTGTGGCTATCTCAAAAAGATCACAATACGAAATTCGCGTTGAGGCTCGCTTGATATTTAATCACTACGCGTTGTGGATATTGAGAGAAGCCACGAGGGGTTCTGAACTGCAGCTGATGCAACCACGATACGGCGGACATGTTGTAATTATATCTTCTGAATGGTAACTAAGAATAATGAGATATTAAGAAAATAATAAATTATTTTTGACTGTCTTTAGCCATTATCTGATACAGGTTGGCAATAAAATTATTAAAACAAAGAAATTTGGTGACTAAATTATCGCCGGCTGTGGTGAGTTACAGGTAACGCTCCGGCCTCGCATTTGGGAGGACGTGGGTTCGAATCCCCAACGGGATATCCAGATTTGTGTTTTCCATGGTTTCCACACGTTACTCCAATCGAATGCCAGGATGATTCCTTCAAAAGGCCATGACCGAATCCCTTCCAATTCCTAGACCCCAATCCTTCGCCACTTCTAATGAACCCGACGTCCATGAGCAGTCAAGCCACAAGAAAAAAAATTGTCAACAATGTTTCCGAGTTATTTAATACCACAAGAAATGTTAACTTCACATTTTGAGTTACATGCTATGTTCTTTGAGCGACAGTGGGTACCGAAATTGCTCACAGAGGTCAACAAAACCAAACGAATGGGTTCTGCCTTACACTTCCTTTCACGCTACGACGCGGAAGGAGATTTTTTGAAGAGGGTTGTGACTGGTGACGAAATATGTGTGGCGTATGTAAACGCCGAACTAAAACAACAGTTGAGGGCCTGAGGTCGTAACAATTCTCCATGAAAGCCGAAAGTGTCCGCCAAACGTTTTCAACGAGGAAAGTTATGACTACAGTTGTCTGGGATGCCAAGAGAGTTTTGGTCGTTGAATTTATGGAACGTGGCACCACAACCACTTCAGATGTCTACTGTGAAACTTTGAAGAAACTTGAGCGAGCCATTCAAAACAAACGTCGCGGTAAGCTGTCATTCGGTGTTGTGTTTTGCATGACAACGCTCGTCCTCACAGTGCCCGTAAGACTCAAGAGCTTCTTAAGCAATTAAATTTGGACGTTTTCGATCATCCCCCTTACAGCCCCGACTTGGCGCCTAGTGATTTTCATCTCTTCACTCACATGAAGTAGCTTGCGTCGCAGTAGGCCTACTTCGATGACGACGAACTTCATAATGCTGTGAAAGATTGGTTACGTGCCCAGGTGACTCAATTTTATGAAGAAGGAATTTGTAAATTAGTGAAACGCTATCACAAATGCTTAAATTTAAATGTTGACTATATTGAAAAATAGTAAAAAGCTGTAGTTTTAAGATGTATATAATAAAACATTTTTTACTATCCAAAGTTTTTTATATATATATATACATAGCTAGAAAGAACTTTTTAAAACTCTATGTGTGGAGCACAGTACTTTACGGTAGCGAAACATAGAATTTAGGAATACCGGAAAGAAATAAAATTGAAGCATTTGAAATGTGGTGCTACAGAAGAATGCTGAAAATTAGGTGGACAGACAATGTAAGAAATGAACGAGTTTTGGAAATGATGGGTGAGAAAAGAAGTTTGTGGAAGAGTCTTACAGGAAGAAGAGACAGGCTGGTAGGTCATATTTTGAGACATGCTGGATTCGTTAATTTGTTAGTGGAGGGAACAGTCGAAGGTAAGAACTGTAGAGGAAGACAGAGATTAGAATATATGAAGCAGATAATTGATGACGCGGGTAGTAAGGGGTATGTAGAAATGAAGAGGTTAGCACAGGATAGGAAAGGATGGAGGATTGCATCAAACCAGTCTAAAGACTGACGACAGAAAAAAAAAAAAATAGCCAAACAGAGGTTACTTTCCGAATTACCCTCGTACATTCTATGTTCTTTGAGCGACATTCGTACTTTTTATCAAAACAGTATCTTTACAGTGAAGCATTATGAACCCTTGCTGATTTTCAGATGATAAAATAGATGCTAGAGAAGTATCAAAGCAATTATCAAAACGCTTTAGCCGTTTGTATTAGTACATTGTAGAAACATTTTGGTATTAGTTCTTTTTTTTTCTATCATTAATCATGAAATTTTCTGGAAAGGAATAGAGAAGCAGAAATGAAGGTAACAAATGTCATTTGAGGAATCGTTTAAGTATTTTGTTGCATAATGAATACATGAATAGTCAATTTTAGCGAGAGCGGCAGTGTTCCAAGCTGTATAGTTTAACATAGGGATATTCACTAAACATCGATGCATCATATCTATCAGATGCTTAAGGTTATATACATCAGATTGATTCGATGTTTTGACAAAGAGTTTTTCTATTCAATGCATCGAATTTTTTTATAAAACATCGATTTAATTAAAAAAAGCTAATTTTGGCTAATAATGACAAAAATAATAGAAATAAATGTTAATATTACTAAATTCATTCTAGATTAAATTAAATTATATCAATTTCATGTAACAGTCATTAACGGGTGGTGACACCTGTGAGCAACTAGCAGGACACAACAACGGTGAAGGTGAAATTTTCTTGCAGTTGGCTATCCTGTCCTGAGTAATTGAATAAAATCAGTTTCTTGGTTTCACTTCTTCCATTTTCAGGTGTATGCTGTGAATCGAAATAAGATATTATTACACTAAAAATACTAAGTGTTACTTTGTACTACTCAATATTTAAATATAAAATAGGTTGTGGCGTGTCTGATTGACCATTATTGGGACTTCTATTACGATTATTAAGACTGCTCAAACAGTCAATCACCAAAAAGACAGAATGGAAGGAAAACGATTGAGTAAACTTTTGTTTATGCAAAGTTTGCCTAAACACCATAGGTAGTAAGTAGGTAAAGACTTAAAATTAATATTTTTAATCAGATTTAGACTTCAGTTTTTAATGTCTGAATTTTTTATTGTAATAATCTGGTATCATAATAAAATATTTCTGTTAATTTGTAATTTCTGTTTCACTCACTAAGCTATAACTCACTCATACAACACCACATAACCGACACAGAATCATGAAATTAATTTTTAATGTTGGGTGAACGGTAATGCTCTGACCTCGCATTTGGGAGTACGCGGGTTCGAAATCCCGTCTGGTCATCTAGATTTGGGTTTTCCATGGTTTCCCCAAACCACTCCAGGCGAATGCCGGGATGCCTCCTTGAAAAGGCCATGACCGAATTCGTTCCTGTTCCATACTCCCCGGTACTTTCACGCATTTAATGACATCGATGTCAACGAGGTGTAAATCCATAAACAAACAAAGCATGAAATTAAACACATAACTACAGCACTACACAGCTGGTATAGTGTTACTCTGTGTTCACACAGACCAAGCCAAAGACAATGAACTATCTGCATTAAACTGGAAATGGTGAATATCAAACTATTGTCACATTATCTCTTGGCGATTTTGAAGGAAGAGGTAAGAGACAAATGAAACGGTTTAAGCTGATATCGTTGATTTGTATTTGTTGCGCTAAGAAAAAACGTAAAAGTTTTCGATGTTGAAAAAAACATCGATGTTGAAACAACATAGATGTTTTTAAGCGATTACTCGAAAAACATCGATGCAGGGTTATGATGTTTTACATCGAATAAAAACATCGATGTACTTTGTAAGTATACACCCCTGGTTTAACGGTCTCCTATGGTGTTGCAGGTACATCAGTCTATGATGGCATATCGCACGAAGAGACAGATGCCAGACACCACTGAGCTAACGGACAGAAAAGCTGAGTAAATAAACACCCGAAGTCAAGAAACGATATATAATCATTCAAAAAGTAGTGTGATCTTTTGTATTTTTTTTTTTTTTTTTTTTTTTTTTTTTTTTTTTTTTTTTTTTTTTTAAGAACGAGTGTGTATATCAAGTACATTGTAATCAATGGCCCATAATTTTTCTTTCTGGAAATAGTTTTAAATACTTGCTCAGTCCATCAGTACATATAAGCCATTTCTTATCTAAGTGGATTTTGATGGAGATTGTTAATTCTAAAAATATTATAACATGATCCAAATTGATTCAATAATTTTTGCGTGATACTGGTTCAAGTACCTAAAACACACATAGTTCTGCTTACAGATTAATATTAAAATAGACTACACGTTCCAAATATCCTCACCATGGAGCTATTTAACAAGAATTATAAATAAAATAAATAAATAATCAAAGTAGCAATAGATAAATGAAATAAACTGCATTACATAGCAAAAGAAATTTTTATTTTTCACAAGTGCTGTTTCCTTAAATGCGAGATGTTTTCGAACTAATCTGTTATCAGGAAATTTTCTGGTATTTTAGAAAATTAAGTGCTTGAACGTGCAATATATACATATGATCGGGTAGTTTTATAAGTCAGGATTATTTAGGCCATAAACTGAATGTGACCATTCTTCTATTCAATAATGTTACTTGTTCTATGAAAATATAAAAGTCATAAAATATATCTTACATTGTTGTACAAAAAATTTTCAGTGACATAACATTCTACTTCAAAATGTAGAACCAATTATCACAAAAAATTAATCCCCTCATACTCAACACCACATAATAGTATCAATATCATTGGCTAAAAGAAACCATTATACGTTAGCATTTATATCAATTTACACAATAGTTATGAGAAGCGGACATGCACGTATAAATATATAAGTGAAAAATTATTTCCTTTTAACCACATCAGTACTTTACATCAAAACATTACATAACAGTTATCAAATACAAATCTGAAATTTAAGTGTGGTAGGTCACTAACTTTGAAGACTCACAGCTCACAGGTTGGCTTTTTGGCTTTTTATACATTCAGGATACAATTTTTGCATCTGTTGACCAGAGCCAAGTATGTATCAAGTATCCCTCCCCCCCTGTTTATACCATACTGTAAGTGTGTTTAGACAAAGGCGAAATAAACAGTTCTTAATGTTCTAAATTGGGAGAATGTTTCTTATCCTATAAAATATATAAATAGTTGGCTAATGAAGATTCAAAGCGAAAAAAGTTGATCATTTCTTGTTAGCCATTATATATATATAACGTGGAAATAACTCTTATAAAGGGCGCGGTATGTGAGAAAGAAGTAGAAGTGGTTTGAAAATGGATCTGAGGTGGTTTAGGACTATGAAAGATTCAAGACATTACATACTGTGAGTGTTATCATACACAAATAAAAAACAAAAGGTTAATTATGAATATAAGGTGGGGAAAGAATTGCTTGCTGAATACTTGAAATGTAAATATCTTGGCATTACATTAGATAACAAGCTTAACTGGACAGGACACATTGGACAGGTGGTAGGAAAAGGTTTCAAAGTTCTGCACTAGTTGGAGAGAGAGATGAGGGGATGCACGAGAGAAGTCAAGGAATTGGGTTACAAAACTTTGGTCAGACCATTGCTCGGATATGGTAGTGTAGTATGGAACACACATTTTGAGTATCAAATACAGGAGTTGGAGAAAGTGCAAACAAGGGCTGCTAGATTTGTTTCTGGAAATTATCGCAGAATGCAATCAGTGACGGATATGATAAAGGAGCTGGAATGGGATTCATTGCAAGACAGGAGGAGGATGAGGAGGGTCATGGGAGTGTACAGGGCGTATACTGGCGATGAGGCATGGAAAGATTTTGCAATAGGTATGAAAAGTAGTGCATGGAAGGGAAAAGATGACCATGACCACAAGCTGGCACTCGATTTCAGGCACTAGGGAGTGGGAAGATTTTCTTTTTTAGGTAAGGGTGTCAGGGATTGGAATGAGTTACCAAGGGGAGTGATGAATAACCTACCGAAAACGTTAAAAGAATTTAAAGTTTAAATTTGTAGAGGGCAAATGTAGGTGAGAGTAGGATAGGAGGGAGTTGGATGTTTAGGGAATTTGCCACCGGAGCCTGTGCTCCATTGCAATTAAATTAAATTAAATCATCATTGCAGAACAGGGCGCAACCATCTATCAGATGGTCTGGTACCTAGATCTTAAGTTTAGGACCCTTCTGGACGATGAAAGAAGAAAAGGCAGGAATGTAATAGGTGTGGAATGAGATAAGAGGAAGAAGTAGCAGACAAATACAATATAAACATTTCGACTTTAATTAGTACCTCTATGACAGGGTTTCTCAAAGTGAAGTACGCGAACCACTATTGTCTCGCGAGTTGATCTTAGGGGGTTCCCGACAAGATTTACGTTATGGCGGTTGACTGGCTGTCTGCAGTTTCCAACACGCACAATGGTGAATTGAGACTGAACATGAGCAAAATGCTACTAAAGTTGATTCAACCTGCTGGAAGAAACAGGTCCATCAATCACATTAATTAATATCATTGCTGGGATTGTGTAAGGAATAAGTTGGTGATGGAGGTTGGAACGATACTGGTCGAAGAACAAGGAATAGTGCATGGAAGGGAAAATATGACCATAAGTACAAGCTGGCACTCGATTTCACGCATAAGAGAATAGAATTTTTTTTTTTTTTTTTTTTTTTTTTTTTTTTTTTTTTTTGTGCATTCGAGCGCCAGTGGCTGGAATAAATTTCCAAGTGAAATGATGATTAATTTATCAAAAAAGCTGAAGGAATTTAAAATTAAAATTCGTAAATCACAAAAGTAGATGCGGGAGGAATTTAAACACTCAAAGCATATATAATGATATAAAATAGTAAGAAACTGATAATTAGATGACTAGGGAAATTTCCACCGAAGTATGCGCTCCATCGCAATAAATCATTAATTCAATCGTAGTGCTATTTGTCATTGCATTACTTTTGTAAAATATTTTTTTAACTTTTTTAAAGGGACTTCACCATTGCTTGATAAATTTTATGGTGGTATGTGGAGATAAAAGTTTGAGAAACTCTAGGAGAAATGTGTAAGCTAAAAGGCGTGATTTAATATAGAAATTACAATTTTAATAAGTTGGTGATTCAAATAAGCGTAATTTAACTTACAAAAATTCGATCTGATAAAAACCAAAAGACGTCTGCACCACGCTGTCAAAAACAGAACCAGCTCTGCTGTTAGGGACTAATTGCAATGGGGCACGTGTTTCGTTGAAACTTTCGTTACAAACGTTGCTTTTTTATTTCTTGAATTCAACGAGCGTAAATTTATCACCCATTAAACTATACAAATCTCTTATGACTGAAATCGAGTGCCAACTTGTGTTAGTGGTCAACTTTTTCCTTCCAAGCACTACTCCTTAATTTTCTACCAACAACGTGGTGTAAAGACAGACAGTTGGAGTTAAATGCTAAAAAATGACAAGTCATGCGTGTAAGTAAAAAGGTGACACCATTTAACTATGAATATACAGGGTGTCCCAGAATTATCTTTACAACTTTAACATTGAATAAATTATGTTTGCAACGAGACATCACAATACAGTTTTTTGCATGTTACAGATTATCTCTCAAAGGTTCTTTCTGTTTCAATTCAGGCGCGGTTTGGTGACAAGTAGATAGTTACATCACATTTATTTAAAATGTATACCCCACAGGAAAAAGATCAGTGTGTTCCTGGTTTATAGAGACACGATCGGATACACAAGTGAAAGGCAATTTCCGAACAACATACAGGAAAGAACCACCAACAAGACCATCAATTCGCCAGTGGCATCGGCAGTTCATGGAAACTGGTAGTATCCTCTATCAGAAAGGCGCTGGTCGACCATGCATAAGTGACGAGAATGTTGAACGAGTTCGTAAGGCATTCACTCGGAGTCCCAAAAAATCTCTCCGCACCGCCTCCAGAGAGTTGCAGTTACCACGTTCAACTACACACAGAGTGTTACACAGACGGTTGCACTTGTATGGATACAAAATGCAGCTGTTGCAAGGCATCAAGCCAGGAGATAAACAGAGACGTGCTGCGTTTGCTGCAGACATGTTGGAGAGAATGGACCAACCAACAGTCGTCTTCCAGCAGGATGGTGCACCTCCGCATTGGGCTCATGATGTCCGTGATTTTGTAGATAAACAATTACCTGGTCGGTGGATAGGAATAGGGGGTTCAATTAACTGGCCGCCTGGTGTCTTTCTTTGGGGATATGTAAAAGATATAGTGTATCAAATCCCGGTTAGAAATTTGGCAGATCACAGGCAGAGGATTTCTGTAGCAATTACGACAATTGACCAAGGGATACTCCAAAGAACTTGGCAAGAAATGTAATATCGCTTTGATAATGTACGAGCAACTAATGGTGCACACGTTGGAAGTGTTCTAGAGACAGAAACAAAACTTTGAGAGATACTCTTCGAAATGCAAAAAACTGCATTGTGATATCTCTTTCCAAACATAATTTATTCAATGTCAAGGTTGTAAATATAATTCTGGGACACCCTGTACAATTAATGGTACTGTCCTCAGAACGGTAGATTCCGTTAAATACCTAGGGGTAACAATTCGTAATAATTCGTCGTTGAATGAACATATCGAGAATGTAATTGGGAAAGCAAATCGTATGCTCCGATTTCTAGGTCGTAATTTAAAACAATGCACTCCGGAAGTTAAATCGATTGCGTACAAGTCACTCGTGAGGCCTCACTTAGAATACTGTTGCTCTGTATAGGGTCCCCATCAAAAGGGATTAATGGAGGCATTAGAGAAATTCCAAAGAAGAGCCGCCCGATCCGTGACAGGTATATATAGTTGGAGGGAAAGTGTAAGTGCGATGTTGAAGGATTTAGGTTGGGAAGACCTGGAACACCGAAGACAGAAGCTAATTGAAAAATTCACGACTGACGTATTTCGGAATAACAGCAAACAAATATTACTACCAGCAACATTCGTATCTAGGAATGACTGCGAAAATAAGAGAAATCGGGGCCAGAACCGATTTTTTTCTGTAATCATTTTTTCCACAAACGATTAGGGAATGGAATAGAAAGGATTTACCGGGCGAGTAAACTTAATTTCCGGCAGGAGTAGCTTTCGATAAAGCTCTCCGGCCATCCTGATCTGGGTTTTCCATGGTTTTCCCAGATCACTCCAGGCGAATGCTGGGATGGTTCCTCACAATAGCCCATGGGCGCCTCCTGCCATATCCCGTATATCCCTTCCAAACCATCACCCTTTCGGATAGGTGCAATGTACCCTCCGCCACACACTTTTAGTGAATCGCGTAGTAATTTTAATAATAATAATAACCCCTTCAGACCTCATTAACAACAAACACTTTACGGACTCCCAGGACTATCTACAACCTATTTCTTCCTCCTGATTATTGCAAATCAAACTTCTTTATCGCATCAGTCACCGATAGTGTTCTGCAAGAATTTTGACTAACAAATCTAGCTGCTTCCTTTGCAACTCCCCCATTTTCTTTATTTAATACCCAAAATGCGGCTCCCATAATACACTACGATATTCAAACAATTATCTGATCAATCTTTTGTAATACAATCTTCCATACCCGCACCAGCGTCTCCATTTAACGAACGGTTTTGGAACCTCTTAGCAACTGCCAAATGTATCCTGCACAATTGAGTTTATTATCAAATCTTATGGCAAGATATTTGTATTTCATGTCTTCAACAAGAAATTATTTTCTCACCCAAAATGTATAAACAACCATTTTTATCTGTTCACCTAGCAATTTGCCTCCTCTTGACATATTTCTTCAATCTGGTCTGGCCCTCCCAGCTAGGTATCCCGTACATGTCACCCTGCAACAGTTCACAGTCTTCTCTGGTATGCCATTATTTATTTCTGTACATAAACCACTGACACAATCATCAGAATAAAGAGTTGGAATGGTCCCAATAAACTAATTTAACGCTTTACCATTTTAACTTCCATCTCTATTAATTTTAAATTTCCTATCTAATCGCTTAAATTTCTACCTTTTAAGTATTCTTCATTACACAGGTTACATATTTGTTACCAGCGTCGGTCTTAGACATTGTGAGGCTCCGGGCGGCAGATCCTTGCGAGGCCCTTGTCCTTCGTACAAAATATATTAATCGTAGGTGTTTCTGATGATCAACGAAAAATGCATACATCATAAAAATAAACTGTGAGTTTTAAAATATTATATTAGAAGAGTTATTAAAAGTTAACAAACATGAATATGACAAATCATTAAGAATAAACTGAAGTACGTTAAGGCCTTTGAAGATATACGCAGGGATTTAAAAATGATGTTTGCGCCTTTTCCTGAGACTAAAATATTTAATTAAGGCACAAGAATCTAATGAATGTGCTATTTCATTTTCAGTTCAAAGAATAGAAAGGGCTGAAAACCAATCTTGTGTCATCGAATTCCTCAAATATGTTTTAATAATTTTAACCATGAAAAAGTTCAGTAATTCAATTAATGTTTTTTCCATTATTTATGTCATCACTGAGATCCACCATCGTTTTCTTCATAGAGTTCTTGTCCATCAATATCAGATGTTTCTCCTGCTATTATACGAATGTAACATTCAATAAATCTAATTGACAAATTTTGATTGGTTAGTAATTAATATAAACTTTACCATCAATTAATCTACTTTATTGTTACCACTAATAGCAGAAGATAAAATAATATTTTCAAACATAAACTTTAATCAACTAGGTTAGCTGCGCGAGGCCCCTCCAAGAGCGAGGCTCTGGGCGATTGCCCTGTTCGCCACCCCCAAAGGCCGCCTCTGCTTCCAGTTATCCCATACTTTTTAACTTATTTAACACCATTTTTTGCTCATATTTTACACAGCCATAACAATGGTAGGTCCTGGGATGGCGGAAGCAAATTATATCAGCACACGAAACTTACTGATTTTTTTCTGCAATAAAATAGCGCATCCATAAATAATGAGTGATAAATTATTCCTGTTATTATATAAAAACTTGAACATAAAAATTTGGAAATTTTCTGATCAAGAGTACCTCCAGTGCAACAAGAATAAGCTATAGAGCATAGATAGCGTGTGTGTTACGCTGCTGTTTGTTTTCTGTAAGAAGAAGGCGAAAATCCTAATGAAATTTCCAGGGAGATGATGGGTAAATTGCAGAAAACTGTGGATCGCAGCAACAGCTCTAGTTGGTATAAATTCTGTGGAGCCCATTCACTACAGAGAGCAAAAGGGACGTTTAAAGCTGGAAGATCAATTAGGTGCCTATGTGAAATTGGTGTGTGGATCCACGTTATGGGACTCAAATGTATGAATTGGAGGAGTACTAACAGACAGCTGGCTCTGGAAGTTAAAATTTGTGTTTAAAGCAGATGGGGATGAGAGCTAAATGTGTATTCAACGAAGAATTGTCGGTATGTTGAAGGAGAGAAAGGATCATAAACATAAACTAACTGTTGAATTCAGCGTATCGAGGTGGCAACGTTTTGATTCATCTAAGAGGAAAGAGGAGTTTAGAATAAATTATAGAAAGATATAAAAGAAATAAAAAAAGACAAATACACATTCTTTTTTTTTTTTTTTTTTTTTTGCTGTTGTCGTAGTCTCTCGACTGGTTTGATGCAATCCTCCATCCCTTCCTATCTTGTGCTAACCTCTTCATCTCCACATACCCCTTACAGCCCAAGTCCTCAATTATCTGCTTCATAATCTGTTTTGCCGGCCTCGGTAGCGTAGGGGTAGAGTGCTAGCTCCGCGTACCGAAGGTCGCCGGTTCTAGTCCGGCCGAGGGCATGGGTGTTTAGTGTTGTGTCTGTGAATTTCTTGTCCGAGTTGTGGTGTCCTTGTGTCAATGCTTGATAGGAACAAATCACATTGAGCTGGCTGTATGGCCCAGTAGCCGAATGCCATTAAAAAAATAATAATAACAATAAAAAAAAATCTGTCTTCCTCTACAGTTCTGTTCCCTCCACTAACAAATTAACCAATCCAGCATGTCTCAAAATATGATCTACCAGCCTGTCTCTTCTTTCTGTAAGCTTCTTCCACAAACTTCTTTTCTCACCCATCATTTCCAAAACTCGTCCATTTCTTACTTTGTCTGTCGACCACTTAATTTTCAGCATTCTTCTGTAGCACCACATTTCAAATCTTCAAGTTTCTTTCTTTCCGGTATTCCTAAGTCCATGTTTCGCTACCGTAAAGTGCTGTGCTCCACACATACAGTTTTAAAAACTTCTTTCTAATTCCTAGATCAATATTTGAAACCAAAAGGTTTCTCTTTTTCATGAAGTCTCTTTTTGCTGGTTCTATTCTGCTTATAACATCATTGCTGCTTCGGCCATCGGTTATAATTTAGCTTCCCAAGTAACAGAACTCACTCACTTCTCCTATTGCATCAGATCCTATTTTTATATTTAATCTGATTTCTGCTACATTTCATCACTATTATTATATGTTTTTTCAGTAACTCGTTAATAAGTTAAGTTTCTACTGCTTTACCGTTTAAAAATCAGCTTGAAATGATTTTGGTTGAAAAATACTTTTCGCAGGCCACTAGACACTCTTTACTATTGTGCAATAATACTGCACACATTGTTTTAGGTTGCCCTACACGGTGTATTGTTATTGTGCATTGAATCAGTTCTAGTTTGATGTTATTTAGATCAACATTTTGTGCAATGAAGAAGTTTCTAGTGTAGCCATAGCACTGGTTGTTAATAATATAGCACAAAGCGTAAAGCTCAAAAGTAAATAGTTAACATAACTTAAAAAGTACACAAAAAAATTATCTAAGAATTTAATCTTACACAACCAAGAGATTATACATATTTTCACAGATTAAATGCCTCAAATTATGATCCTTTGCTGAAATTAAAAGCTCTAAAGGTCGCCACACACGTGCGGGAAACCCACGGGATTTGGACGGGATGGTCACGGCCTTGCGGGATCCCGCCACGTGTGTGGGCACTTCCTCACCGAAAAACAATTCTTATTTCCTCGAAGGCCGGGAGGGAGGGTGAGAATCTCAGCCTGTGTGTGTCCTGCGGTCAGTCGGCCTTCGAGGATTTCTTGTGAGTGCCTGCGTGTGTTGCGATTTTGTTTCTCTGTTTTGTTTCTAATGTTCCGTTTCGTGATGTTCCGTGTTTATAAATATAAATGATAGTGAGCCCTGTCTATAGGAATTGAAGCACCAGGAATACAACGACACAAACAAACGAGAAGCTACCTACGCCAAGCTGGCATAAATATTGAAGGAGAATGAACCAAATGCAAAAAAATAAAAAGAATCAATACTAAAAAAAATCAGCAATATTAAACCATCAGGAAATGAATCTTTGTGAAGTGATGTGCTGAAGAACATTAAAAAAAAAAACCGGCTGCAAGAAGATCACTTTGACGTTGTTAGCAAAACCGTTGCCATAAAATTACGTGGCCTTCCGACCAATCAAATGCTAATAGCAGAAAAAAATAATTAATGACACCCTGTTTCAAGTCGAAATGGGCTGTTTAAGAATGTCTTACAGTGAGCAACGGTTACCTACTTCTGGGCTGTACTATTCTGCGGGCAGCAGTTCTGGATATATTTTTATCCAGGAACCTCATCGAATAGTCTCAGCCCACAACCTTTTCAAGCAACACCCGCAGGATCATTATAAACCACCAGCAGATTTTGATAAATTACCTAAAATCAACGACACAGCAGCAATTGTTCTATCAAATTATAATGCAAATGATGTCATGTGATTTGAATTTGAGTTTACATCACATGATCAACTATATTAATTACAACATGATTTTAAACTAATATTATTTTAATTTAGTTTTTATGTAATTTAAACTTAATTTTATGTTGTTGATGTATTTACGAATGGGAATAAATCAATTACAGTGAAAGTCCGGTTATCCGAGTTCCGATTATCCGAGCCACCTGGTTAACCAAGGCAAATTTTTTAAATATGATAGGAAGCTTTTATGAAGATATGGAAATACAGAAAAAGGCTGCTTCAAGTTTTACTAGGCAACTTAGAGAGAGTTAGCACTGTGAAAGATTCAATAAAGAAAATAGTAACAGCAGCCAACGCGTGAACATCATCGGAAGCTGCCATCGTGAAGCCAACTCTGAGACTGAGAAACCCTCGAGGATTTTAACGCCCCGTGTGTGTGCAGCGCCACTTCGATGAAATCCCTGCGGTCCGGCCCGCGGACTGTTTCCCTGCGGCCCGGCCTCCACGTGTGTGGCTACCTTAACGGCCATACCACCTTGAAAACACCGATTCTCGTCAGATCACTATAGTTAAGCAACGATGGGCGTGGTTAGTACTTGGATGGGTGACCGCTTGGGAACACCACGTGCTGTTGGCATTGGAAGTTTTTAATTTGTAGAGGGCAAATGCAAGTGAGTGCAGGATAGGGGGAAGTTGGGTGTGTAGGGAAATTGCCACCGGAGCAGGCGCTCCATTGCAATTAAATTAAATTAAAACTGATAAGCGTAACTGTTATACAAACCTGCGAAGCTATAATGCATGGTCTAACGGATTAAATGAAGGCAAGAAAACATGGTGTTTTATTTTAAATACATAGAAGACTATACTATTAATTCTCTCATCCTAAATAAAACAAAAACTATGAAACATAGTTGAATGTAGAATGGCGGGCGTTTGCTTGTATCAGAATGCTGAAGAGTTGGACTTTGCTGTACACGTATATACAACAGAGAGGACGCAACACTATTTATTATTTCTACAGAATCCCGTCATAAAGTACCCATTCAGCCTTAAAACAAAATGTCGTTAACACATATTTTTTTCAAACAATTGTTATTGTGGATCCATTTTTCTAAGTTCTGCAGTTCAAGCCAAACCGATTTTGTCACAGTCCCATTGAGAGTGCTGAAGATACCTGCTTCCTAAGGCTGTTCATTCTTGCATTTAATCGGTCTTCTTGGACTTTTTTTTTTTTACTTTGGAGGTAAAAAAAATTGTGTAATAAAAAATAATTAGTCAGTTTGTGTGTAAATTGTGTAATAATTTTCTAGAATGTGTCATTATATTGTTTAACGAAAAAGTGCCTATTTTCAGATGCCAAAACGAATCCGCGTGGAAGACTGTCACAAAAGAATTTAATAATAGATGGAATTTCCCAAAGTTTTTTGTGGATCAGTAAATGGGAAGCATGTATTCGATTAAAAAACGGATTCTAATTATTAAAACTATAAACATTATTTTTTTAGCGTTGTCCTTATGGTAGTTGTTAATTGGTATTATGAACTCATAATTACAGACGCTGGTATCAATGGTCGAAAATGAGACGGTGCTGTTCTTGATAACTCGATAGTTCGACAAGCGTTGGTAAATAAACAATTTCATATTCCGCAACCAATTGCTTCATCAAATACCGAAAACAAAACTGACCTTTCTTCTACAGGACCGACGCTTTTGCCGTGAATATTTTTGCAGTGGATATTAGAGGATTCAGGAAACCAGCAGCCAAAATTGAAGGGGGAAATAGGTACAATTATGAAAAGGCACAGGTTTCAAATATGAGGAGATATTTCAGAGAACAATTCAGCAAATGAAAGGAAGGCTCAGGTACAGTAGAGTCAAGGTGGGAAGAGTTCAAGGAGATAATAAAAAAGGGGGAAGAAAAATTTATTCCAAGGCAGAAAATAAAGAGAAGTAGAGAACCTATGTACCATAATAGGGAAGTGAGGGGGTTAAAGAGGTTGGTAAGAAAAGAACATAACAGAGTTAAGAGACTGCAGGGTAGTAGCGAATATTTAAAACAACTAAACAAGGACTTAATAACAGCAAAGAAAATGGCTAAAGATGGGTTTATGAAGAGTATTGTCAGTGCAGGAGGACCATTGACTGATGCATCTAGAAATTTCTATGGCTATATCAGGAAACTGAGGGGAAGCGAGGGTGTAGAGACACTTATAGATAAGAATGGAGAAGAAGTTACTGACGATTTGAAAAAGGCAGAGATTTTAAGTAACTGGTTCAGTGAAAGCATTAGGGACAATGGATCAGAAACAGGAGGGTCTGATTCGGAGAACGAGCTTAACAACACAATTAGGAATGACTATAGTAAAAAAATTTATTTCTATCCTGAGGAAATCATGAAGGAAATAAGAAAACTGAAAAAAAATAAAGGGGCTGGTGAAGATAATATTACTACAGATATCTTAAAGATAGTCGGATGTGACATTGTACCTTATCTTGAAATATTATTTAAATTGAGTCTAGACACTTGCTGCTTACCACAGGACTGGAAAAGTGCAATAGTAGTACCGGTACATAAGGGAGGGGTGAGAAATAGAGTTGAGAATTACAGGACAATCAGTTTGACATCAGTGGTAGGTAAATTAATGGAAAGATTGATATGCAACCACATCAGAAATATATGTGAGGAACGTAAGTGGTTTTCAAGCAGGCAACACGGTTTCAAGCAAGGATATTCATGCGAATCTCAGTTGGTGGGATATATGCAAGATATTTCAGATGAAATTGACTAGGAGGCCAAATTGATAGAGTAGCACTAGATCTGTCAAAGGCGTTTGACAGAGTAAGCCATAAAATGGTAGTAAATAAGGTAAAAACCATTGGAGTGGATAAGAAAGTCATTTTCTGGGTAGAAGAATTTTTAAAAGGTAGAAGTGGAAGTAAAAATGGGAGTGCCGCAGGGTAGCGTATTGGGACCATTGCTATTCATTATTCTAATGAGTAATTGTGTTGATTGTTTACTATCAGAAATTAGATTGTTTGCAGATGATATAATGCTGTATAAAAGAATCAAAACGATAGAGGACTGTAAACAGTTGCAGGGTGATCTGGACAGGATATCTGGTTGGGTTGGTAAACATGGAATGAAGATAAATACAAAGAAGAGTCAGCTTATTAAATACACAGATAAAAAACTAAATGTTGATTATGATTATAAAGTGAGGAATTAATTGCTTGCTGAACTCTTGAAATGTAAATATCTTGGCATTAAATTTGATAACAAGCTTAACTGGGCAGGACACATTGGACTGGTGGTAGGAAAAGGTTTCAAAGTTCTGCACTTGTTGGAGAGAGTGATGAGGGGATGTACGAGAGAAGTCAAGGAATTGGGTTACAAAACTTTGGTCAGACCATTGCTCGAATATGGAAGTGTAGTATGGGACCCTCATTTTACGTATCAAATACAGGAGTTGGAGAGGGTGCAAAGAAGGGCCTCTAGATTTGTTTCTGGAAATTATCGCAGAATGCAATCAGTGACGGATATGATAAAAGAGCTTGAATGGGATTCATTGCAAGACAGGAGGAGGATGAGGAGGGTAATGGGAGTGTACAGGGCATATACTGCCGATGAGACATGGAAAGATATTGCAGTAGGTATGAACAGTAGTTCATGGAAGGGAAAAGATGACCATGACCACAAGCTGGCACTCGATTTCAGGCACAAGGGTGTGGGAAGATTCTCGTTTTTAGGTAAGGGTGTCAGGGATTGGAATGAGTTACCAAAAGAAATGATGAATAATTTACCGTAAACTTTGAAAGAATTTAAAGATAAAATTTGTAGAGGAGAAATGTAGGTGGGTGCAGGATAGGGGGAAGTTGGGTGTGTAGGGAAATTGCCACCGGAGCCTGTGCTCCATTGCAATTAAATTAAATTAATGAATACTTCATGGAATCTTATGACCATACAGGATTAACTAATGAGCAAAGTAATTTTAACTATTCCTTTAGTCGTAAAATTTTATTTGAAATTTGGTGTATTTCAGGGAACTGTTGTGCTGTGTCCTGAAAAAAGCACAAACAGTTGTCCTTCGTGTAATGCTAGTTCCGCAATTATTTATTAAGAATCACAAACTAACGGGATCGATTGATATCGAAGGCCTTGAGTCTGGTAATATAATTCGAGGAGCCTAGAGAACAAGTGATCTGTTCGTCTCATTACAGAGTATTCGCCAACAAATGGGAAAAATTGTTACAGGTGAGTTCTGCGATTTCTTCATTAAGGATGGACAACTGCGTTGGCGAAATAAATTTATATTGTAAAATATTATGGTTTCTAATATTGTTGTATGCATTATGTCATTGTTGAATACTTGATCGCTTACAGCGATTTCGCCACTGACTGAAGAACAGTAACATTCATGTACTGTGCTCTTTCTGCCTCTATGTGCATAGTACTTTCTGATGTACTTGGTTGTTCTATACGTATGAGAAATTTGATTTCCCCATAAGGGGGCGTCCATAAACTACGTGACTCTGTGTAGGAAAAAGGGGGGAAGGGGCCGATCCAAGCCACGTAGTTTTTCATTCATACTATTTGTCACAGTTAAAATGAGGTACAGAACACACAACAGCATGTGGATACTTATTTTTATAGTTTATTTATCTCCATATGCAATTTACGATAGTTTGAGCCACGTCGGGCTACGTGGGGAGGGGGGGGGGTAGGGGAAGGGGGAGGGTGGAGGAGTGGAGGGGAATATAGAGGAGGCCAAAATGGAGCTACGTGGTTTGTGCACGCTCCCTAATACCAAAGGATCGGTTCGGAAAGATATTAATTGAACAATTAAGAAAGGTGCATGGAAGGGAAAAGATGACCTTGATCACAAGCTGGCACCAGATTTTAGGCACAAGAAAGTGGAAAGATATCATTTTGTAGGTTTTTTTTTTTTTTTAACTGCTTTACGTCTCCAAACAGCGAGGTCTTTAGAGACGAGAAAGGAATGAATGGGAAGGAATTCTGCCATGGCCTTTTGAAGGAAGCATCCCGGCATTTGCCTGGAGTGATTTGGGAAACCATGGAAAACCCAAATCTGAATGCCCGGACGGGGATTCGAACCGCCGTCCTCCCGAATGCCAGGCCAGAACGCTAACCGTTACACGACCACGCTCGGTCTTTTGTAGGTAATGGGGTCTCGGATTGGAATAAATTAGCAAGAGAGGTGGTAAATAATTTACCAAAAACTCTGCAAAAATTTTAGGTTGAAATCTGTACAGGACAAAATTATTTGGACAAAGGAGAGGAGAAAAGTGCGTGTGTTGGTAAATTGCCGTCGGAGCGGTTAAATTTAATTATTATGATTATAACTTCGTCATCTACTCTGGCACCATTTCGTTCAGAATCATATTAGGTTCCACTTCATTGCAAAACTTACTACACTGTGAATTAAGTTTTTATCAACATTTTTGTCAGCTTTGGGACTATTTTTACATACATTTGCCAAGGATTTATTCTTAGGTTTAATTTTACTCGTTTACTGTTTAACTCTACACATTACATTCTAAAATTCTGGAAATGAACGATACAGCTCGATAATTTCTAGAAGTTTTCGGTCGTCGTTTTTCGCTCTGCTGAACACATTCACGGCATCACTGAAAGAACGCTACTTACTGAATACCTCTCACACACGATACAATATTTTTTATTTTGTGCATAAATACTAAAACAATTTAAATTCACTCAATATATTGTACAATATTCCGATACGGTCTATAAACAGTCATTAATATTGCACGATGTGGAATATTGCGCAGTAGTATTGTCGCCCATCGCATGCTTTAGGCACAAAGGAATGAGTCAAAACAGCTTCCTCAAATGAAGTATGGTTACAGATGACATCGAAATGTATTTAAGGATCATTTTCAACTGAAAACAAAACAGCTGTTTGGTGACAGGAGTACTATCACTTAAGTTAAATTTTTGGAGTAGGTAAGATATTATTTATATGTAGAAACAGGTATAAAGTTATTTTCGAAACCAGTATTATCTCAGTTTTTTAAATTTTTGGTATAGATTCTGCTATTCAAAGTAACTGTAAAATTTTCCCATTGAACTTATTTTTGTTATTATTTATTCACTAATTATTATTTGCTTATTATAAGCATCAATTTGCTGAAGTTATCTTCTAAACGGTTCATGATGCTACGTAATATCTTTGCGTAATATCTCTGTTGGATAAAAATATCGCTGGATTGATTGTTTTAAAGCGCGTGAAGTGGCAGTTGTTAAAAACCTGTTGTGGACTCAAATGTTATTCATAATGGGTTATATTGCATTTATTCTGATATTTGTGAATGCATTAGTTATGGTGAGTACTTCAAATTCATTAATTATTAATGATTCTACCTTTTGTGTAGCGGTAGTAAAAATTGGCAGTACTGGCACATCAACTAGGATTTCAACGAATTAGCTTTCTCTGATGATTCCATGTAAATTATATTGAACGCACATTAAAATATTATTTTAAATTCCATTTATAGCTCGATCTTTGGATTAAATGTTCTTACTACTTCTTTCGAAATGTGTGCTGCCAGAATCATCCGCACCTAACTTTACTAAACGGTATTAGAACACGAAATGCAGTAGGCTACTGTTTGATAGTGCATAGGTGTCATGTTAACCTGCAATCAATGTAGAAATTAGTATAATAAATTTTGTCGCTTTATCAGTAAATTTGTATCAGATGAAAATATTCAATGTAAAACAGTGGCAGTATACACTAATGATTATGTAACGAAGTTTAATACCGGCGAGACACGTAATTACATATGGCTGACATCCCTACAAAAACGCAGCATTATTATTGATGGTATAAAGATTGGGCCAAGTTTACGTCGCGAAACATAACGTCACTAACATGCGATACAGTTATTGTATCAATGCGCGTGTGCTTGATGCTTTGATTTTCTGAGATTGTGGTTAAGTTAGGTTGGAATGCAGCCTGGACCAAAATGACAACTGAAACTTCTTGTTACAAAATAAAGAACGAGGAATTTAGTTATTATCAATAATTTAAGCTTTTTTCATGAGCGCCATGTTAGTGACGTCACGTTGTGACGTAATGTATCGAGATGTAAACTGAAGATTTATGTAGCAGCATAGTTTGTTGGTTCAAGTTTAAATCGCGAGACAGTAAATGTTAGCGATTTTATCAAAAGTCACATGTATTAGTGATATAAGTCTTTCTAGGAAACATTGCTAGCCACAGATGTCGAAACGTTTTATATAAACATATTATTCAACATTGACTGGAGGGGATTAATATAGCAGTTCACGTAAGCATTGATATACGTAATTTAAATTAATTGCCAAAGATCGTTTACAGTTTCTTTGCACATTTAGTTTTTTCCTTCATATTCTTTAAAATCAAAAACACAATATTTTTAATTAAATTCTTCGAGAGAAATTTTACCGCCCACCTATTTCATCTCTACGGATTTTAATTTCTTTTATGTTTCAATTAAATTGTTAGGCATTTTCATTAGTAATTTATTCTGGGCGCTGGCAGTCTAAAATCTTAAATTTTTCCCGTTTAATGCACCTTAAATCTACTGCCAACTTGTGGTCAAGAGAAATTCAATTAAACACAGTTTGTGCCGGAAGTAGGCTTGTATATACATTTTAATGTATGATAGTGTACAAGTACGTATTTAGTAGCGCAATATAAATTAAATAGCGTCATAACTTCAGGCAATTTATGTATATTTTCGCAGTGTATTGGGAAATGAATCACCGATGTTTCATTCAGGTTATAATGTCTCCTGGACCAAAATAAAAACTGATTTTGATCAATATAGAATGAGGCACACGGATATTATTAGTACCGCTAAGAATTAGGTTAAACTCTGGTCCAATGTTTTCGTAAAGTTAAAAAATATCCTCTCTTGTTTTTAACAACATCAACCAACGCGCCTTATTTTTACTATTCTGAATTTGTTTTAAGTAAGTATTTCTTGACGATATTAGCCATATCAAAGTAATTACAGAATAAAGAATAATATTGCCCAAGCAGTTTAGGGGGACTGCACCATTTTGTGCACCTACGCGAAACTGGTACTAACCTGTTGAAATTTGATACAATTGCTTCATCTATATGTCCTCTACACGTTTTGCGCTCTCGCTTTGCGGAAAACTTTCCAGGAATTTAATTAAAAATGCCGAAATATGACAGCGACGCACAGTCATTAGATGCCGTCGGCGTTGAAATATGTGACCGTCTCTTAAAATGTTGGTTTAATTCTTTGTTGTAATGTTTGCCGTTTCAGCTTTTCTCCGTTGTGAAAAGTCGCACAAGATTGACATATAGACAATATTTATCCGAGTTGTAATACGGTGATGCTCGCCATCTTTTACCGAAATGATCAATCAGAGATAATCCATTGCTTCCGTTGTAAACAAACGCCATTTCCGTGATGGATGCCGCATAACGAAAATTTCGTAAATTTTTTTTCTCTTCAGGCAGTATTTCAACCTAACTACGATTTCTATGTCAAAACGAAACTGTTTAGGTTGATATGATCCCTGCACAAATAATTTTTGTTATTTTTGCAGTGTTGATAGCATTTCGCAGTTGTGCAGCCTCTCATATTTCGGCATTTTTAATTAAATTTCTAGCGACTTTTCCACAAAGCAAGAGCTTAAAACGTGAAGAGGTCATGTTGAATAAGCATTTTAACCAAATTTCAACAGGTTAGTACCAATTTTGCGTCGGTTCCGAAAGTGTTTGGTGCAGACCCTCAGCTTAGTTCTTTCACATTATTTTATTTTATGTTGAATATTAAATATTATCTTTTCATACAAATATGCGATTGATTGCATACACTTCCGTGGACTGTTTTAATTTTTTGTAAGCGTTGTTTGTACACATCCAACAATCTCGTATTTTCATCTGTATCAACCTAAATTTATGTTCTTTTCCTTCTACACGTTTGACGAATTCATTAGCCCCAGTTTTTTGAAATTATTAGTTAGAGCAGAAATTAACTATAATATCAAACAGTGAAAGAAAGTGCAATCTAGCTAGGAAGCACATATGGATCTCTCTTATTCAGATGTTATCTTATTTTCACATTGCTGACACCGTTCTTGGATGAAAACATTCAGTACACACGGCATTTTTTTTAATTGACTAAAAATAGTTGAGGCCATACTTTGACAGCCAACCCGTTAGAATCGTATTCTGCTACTAATAATTAAATAACAATTGCATTTCAATAAATTAACAGATGGACGTAGAAATCATGCAGCCAGATCCTAGAACATAATGATCATCTCGTCGACGAGTTGCCAAAGCCATAAGAAGAAGAAAAAGAAGAAAAAGTGGGTAGTGTAGCATAACAGCAGCAATGGTACGTGAGCGTTGTAAATGTTTCTGTGTACAAAGATAATTATGTTCTATGTAGTCGTGGAAAGACAGTTGAACGTTGTTGGTTCGTGTTAGACATGAACGTTATGACTTCGGTTAGAATAGAATGAAGAAATCCTCTTCCACGGATTCTGCAGTCTACAGGAAAATAAGTCTAGTTTCAGAATGATTGTTGGTTGGCGACCCCAGTGAGGGAATGTTTTATGTTGAATGAATAAATCTGGTGCTTAACCTGAACTCTGCAAATACTGTTTATTAACTTATAGTACGAGTAGGCCTATAGTTTGAAATACTAGCAGTGTGGTTGTTTCCTTGTGATATTCCGCGCCAGCATGTTCCGAAAGTACAGTCAAGATTGTAGAACTAGGAGCAGGCATTCATGAAATTTCGCTTATATGTGTATAACAAAATATGAAAACACTAAACTTTTTAGAGGGGTCATATCAGATATAGCCTAATATTTATTTATATACTACCTCTACCTGGCATGCGTTGCATGCCTATTTTTATTTCTTAAGTGGGAGAAAGCGGTTTTTTTTTCGTTTTTTTTTTTTATTATTATTTTTTTTTAAAAAAAACCTAATGTAGGCAATTTATTTTAAAGTTTCCAGTGTTGCATCCAAAATTATAAAAACTGGGACTTTCTATACACAATTTTTGAAATTAAGATGAGTGACAGTATTGGGGTAGAGGGGTGGACTTTTGTAAACCAAACATAGTCAGTACTTTTCTGTTTACTTTAAAGTGTACGTGTTCAAAGTTCCTTCAAAATCTGATAGAAACTGTAGCTTTGTATAAAGAACATTGACAAAAATTAATGGGTTGGAAAGAGAGAGAGGGATTGGGTTCCTGAAAATGAAATTTCGACAGTATTTTTCTGTTTGTTTTGATGTATTCGTGTGAAAATGACCTTTGAAATCGGATGAAATCAGTGAATATGTGTAAAGAATGTTTACAAAAATGTAAGGGAGTGGATAGGGGAAGAGGGGTAGGGTTTCTGAAAACCAAATGTAGACAGTATTTTACTGTTGGTTTTAAAGTATACATATGCAAAATTCCGTCTATAGTGCATAAAAACAGTGGGTATGTGTAAAGAACACTGACAAAAATTAAGGTGGTGGAAAGGGGGATAGGGGTTGGTTTTTCGCAAATCAAATGTTTACAGTACTTTTCTGGTTTTTTTTTAATGTAGGTGTGTGGTAGTTCTGTCGATGTCGGATAAAGTTTTTGGTGTGTATAAGAAATATGGAGGTGTAAAGGGGGAGAAGGGTTGGGTTTCTGAAAGCCAAATGTTGACAGTATGTTTCTGTTTATTTTAAAGTGTACGTGTGCAAAGTTCCACCGAAATCTGATTAAAAAAATTGTGGGTTCTTGTAAAATTAAGGGTTATTAAGGGGGAGTGGGGTGATTGTTTAATATTTGTTAATGTCAGAAACCTTCGCACGCGTGCACACAATAAATCACAATCGTTCATCGTAATCGTATGAATGGTATAGCAGTGCATAGAAGATGAGCATACAAACAAACTAACATACATATAATATATATATATATATATCGTTTCTCGGCTTTGTCGTCTTCACTCCTCACTGCACTCCAACGTTTCAGCTGATTGGCCTGTTGCTGCTGATCTACGGTTCGACGCGAGTTCTGACTGGAGACGACAGGGAGTGGGTGGCCATCGCTGCCGTGGGCGCCTTCTTGATGCTGATCTCCCTGATGGGCTTCTGGGGACTGTACAAGAAGAGCAGGCTGGCGTTGTACATGGTAATGTCCGAGACTGCCTCAAACAATGCCTCACTTGGGAACCATCAGACCTGTTCAGAACGGATTTCGATCCCCCGAGTATATGTTGAATGCCTCAAACAATGCCTCACTTGGGAACCATCAGACCTGTTCAGAACGGATTTCGATCCCCCGAGCATATGTTGACTGCCTCAAACATTGCCTTACTTGGGAACCATCAGACCTGTTCAGAACGGATTTCGATCCCCCGAGTATATGCTGATTGCCTCAAACAATGCCTCACTTGGGAACCATCAGACCTGTTCAGAACGGATTTCGATCCCCCGAGTATATGTTGACTGCCTCAAACAATGCCTTACTTGGGAACCATCAGACCTGTTCAGAACGGATTTCGATCCCCCGAGTATATGTTGATCGCCTCAAACAATGCCTCACTTGGGAACCATCAGACCTGTTCAGAACGGATTTCGATCCCCCGAGTATATGTTGAATGCCTCAAACAATGCCTCACTTGGGAACCGTCAGACCTGTTCAGAACGGATTTCGATCCCCCGAGTATATGTTGACTGCCTCAAACATTGCTTTACTTGGGAACCATCAGACCTGTTCAGAACGGATTTCGATCCCCCGAGTATATGTTGATTGCCTCAAACAATGCCTCACTTGGGAACCATCAGACCTGTTCAGAACGGATTTCGATCCCCCGAGTATATGTTGACTGCCTCAAACAATGCCTTACTTGGGAACCATCAGACCTGTTCAGAACGGATTTCGATCCCCCGAGTATATGTTGATCGCCTCAAACAATGCCTCACTTGGGAACCATCAGACCTGTTCAGAACGGATTTCGATCCCCCGAGTATATGTTGATTGCCTCAAACAATGCCTCACTTGGGAACCGTCAGACCTGTTCAGAACGGATTTCGATCCCCCGAGTATATGTTGACTGCCTCAAACAATGCCTCACTTGGGAACCATCAGACCTGTTCAGAACGGATTTCGATCCCCAGAGTATATGTTGACTGCCTCAAACAATGCCTCACTTGGGAACCATCAGACCTGTTCAGAACGGATTTCGATCCCCCGAGTATATGTTGACTGCCTCAAACAATGCCTCACTTGGGAACCATCAGACCTGTTCAGAACGGATTTCGATCCCCCGAGTATATGTTGGAGGGTATTTACTCCATATGTCTGTGTTACAATTATTTCTTCAAAATGAGCCATAGGTATCGAGAAATTAACGCGCAAACATATGTGAATATCATTTAAATATTATAATTTTAGAACATTTCTTAAAAGCTTTATCGTGGTAAGGCGCTGAATTCCTATTTTGCGAACCCGGGTTCAAATCCCCATACTGCCAAATATTTTTACTTCTTTTTTTATATGCAGTAATCATTTAGCATTGATTTATTTCATTAAAAATTCATTTACGTATTTTTATTATGCGAAATAATAGACATTATGTTATTTTCAAAAATTTCCATGCTACCACCACTGCACGGAAATAAGTATAGCTGTGGTAGGGGGGAAAAAACCCCGACCTTATGGCTGTAATATATTTACTTTATGATATTAATTGTAGAGATACAAGTATAGAAACGATGAACATGAAATATACCTGGTTCATTAAAAAAAATACATAAAAACGCAAACAGTAAACTTATCAACAATAAACAATAAAATAATGATTTTAAAAAAAAAAAAAAAAAAAAAGGTTGGAACTGTATATTCCGTAATATTTTGTTTTAAAAGTTATTTTGCATAATAAAAATTCGTAAATGAATTTTAAACGAAATAATAGTTAAAAGTATAGTCACGTATGTTTGCGCGTTAATTTCTCGATACCTATGGATCATTTTGAAGAAATAATTGTAACACAGACATATGGAGTAAATACCCTTCAACATATACTCGGGGGATCGAAGTCTGTTCTGAACAGGTCTGATGGTCTCCAAGTTAGATAGTGGGTGCGCAGAATTCCGCTGTCGTTGTCGATATTATCTTTGTTGTCCGGGTTGAACAGCGTCACTTTATGATAACCTAACGTTTCGGCCACCATTTTGCGGCCTTCCACAGTCCTCTGAAGAAGACCGCAAAATGATGGCCGAAACGTTAGGTTTTCACAAATTGACGCTGTTCAACTCGGACAAACAAGATAACAATGCCTTGGATAGATTGTGCTTTAGATTTGATTTCGTTCATCTGGTGGTTTACAGTTGTATGAATGTAAGAAACATTACATTCTATTGTGTTTAAACGTACTTTGTTTCTGTTGCAGTACTTGTTCAGTCTGGTTATGGCTACAGTCATGCTGCTTATCCTCGGCGTTGTGGCATTCCCGGAAGAAAAGGACGGTCTGGATACTAGCCACATACACTCCAAAAAAGACTACGACAAGTATTACACGGATCCTGATTCCAAGAAAGCCGTGGATAATGTTCAGGAAAAGGTAAATACACGTACACATCTGCTTTTTCTGGATGCTCGAATAATTAATGTCAACAGGAACAAATAGCAGAGTACAAAATTGGCAGAAGATTCTTAGGAAGCAGTTGTATCCTTAAGGCGGCTACAGACGACCAAATTTCGGTCCCAATCGGCAAGGGCAATCCGGCAGGGGCCCTGCAGATTGCCACGTGGTAGCCAAATTGGGTCTTGTACACTCGATATCGGGAGATTGGCAGAGCCCGAGAAACAATGTACAGATTGTCCTTGCAGACAGGGCGCTAATTGAGACGTGTATAGCGCGATTGCAATAATTGAGACAATTTCGGCTTGGATCAGGGAGCGAGTGCGTTTCGTGCCGTTAGTCTTGTGTGTCGTTAAAAATGTCTAAAGAGAAAGAAAGAGGCGTGGACAAATATTTTCGAAATTTATAATAATAATTGTTAAAACTGCGATGGAACGCAGGCTCCGGTGGCAATCTCCCTACACACTCATCCTTCTACCTTTCTCCAGCCCACTTTTGCCCTCAAACAATTTTTGCTTTAAATTATTCCAGTGTTTTCGGTAAATTATTCATCAGTTCTCTTGGAAGTTTTTTCCAAACCCTTACACTCTTTCCTATAAAAGAAAATTTTCCCACACATTTATGCCTGAAATCAAGTGCCAGCTTGTGGTCATGGCCGTCTTTATCCTTCCAAGCGCCTTTCTTAATTTTCCCACCAATATCTTTTCGCGCTTCATCACCAGTGAGTCATGGGACAAGACCTATATTGGTGATGAAGCGTGGAAAGATATTGTTGGGAAAACTAAGAAAGGCGCTTGGAAGGATAAAGACGGCCATGAGCACATTTATAAGAATATACCAAAATTGAGGGACAAATACAACAAAAACTACATAAACACCACCAAAATGCGGAAGATGGATTTCTAGTTTTGCTCGAAATTTACAAGGAATGGGACCAGGAAGTAACACTTGAAGCCCAGCAGCGGATTTAAGAAATTTCCGAACCGGGGCAAAAACTTGAAATTTCCGCACCTTCAAACATGAATTTCCCGCCCGGGGCAATATTAGAGCTATTCTTCAATTTTGCCGCCACCTGAAGGTTGCCAATCGGGCCAGTAGAACTAAAAAAAGGTCGCCGCCACACGAATTTGCCATTTACCAAACCTTCAATCAAGATTTTGGCGTCCCCCTGAAGTTGCCGCCCGGGGAAATCGCCCCGGTTTGACCCCTCCCCCCTTGATCCGGCACTGTTGAAGCCTCTTTTTCTTGCTTAGTGTTTTAGACATTTGTAGATAGATCAGCATATTTCAGGAATAATGTCTGAAAGTATTTGTGGTGAAACCGGCGAACTTCATGTCATAGTTTTGTCTCATTGCCAAAAATTGCAAAGTAACTACTAACTGTTCTCTGGCGCTTATACTTTCATGCATTAGGCTATTTATATATACTAGTGATCGCCCAGCGGTCGAAATTCGGCCGTAATTCATTAAGTTGTTTAGTTTCTTTCACGAAAGAGTAATAATAAATCATTATTTGTTCTAGTGCGTTTGGTGCGAGCATAGATATATTGTATACTGTATACATTGACGTCGTTAGCTGCGAGCGTGTATCAATACGTTATTAGCATGTGTTGTTTGGCTTAATTCTCTGCAATACCTATAAAATTAAAACGATACACTCCACGCGTGACTGTATCCTAAATTTGAGCTTCTGAACTAACCATAGCAAATGATGAAATATATTTATCGATGGTTAATTTCAATTTAAAATATTAATTTTGACTTAAGGCCGGTAAACTGCTTTAGCTTTATGAAACATGAAGTAAATGCAGTCCTATCACCTGAAGTGACTTCTGAATCGAAAGTTTTTGCATTGCGAAACCTGCATTGTAAATTCGAAACTAAAAATTTTGTGGAATGACATTCAGCGTGCATTTAAATGTATCTATCAAAATAATTTCGTCATTTTGTGTGTTCGCTATTTAATCTCTCTCTCTTTAATGAAGTTACTGAAATTAAAAAATCAAGACACTTAACCAAAGTTTAACATTTTAAATAATCAAACATAGTATTTGGCAGAATCGCTACATTCGTTTTCGAAGTATTCCTTTTCTTTTATAACTTCAGAGATTAATCTCCACTTTATCCGAGTCTTTCGTTTTACCAAAGACCACAGAGTGTCTCAATGCAGGGAATTCACGTAACAACGTCGGCTCCAATCCTATTTGACGCACACACACACTTTCGCAAATTATTTTTTTATTTGAATAATCTGTTTGTAATATGTACTAATTATGCTCATTATATTTTTTTTCTTTACCGCTGACAAAGATCACAGACATCGGCAGATACGCTTACCACAAAAAAAAAAAAAAAAAAATGTAAATAACGAATTTTTATTGAATTTAATTTGATGTATCTGTAACACATATTATATACAGATTTTAGCTTCCTGCACTTCTTCTATATAAAAACATTAACTATGCCAAATATCACATTTTTCCGTGCGCGATATATGGATTTTAGCTTTCTTCATTTCTCGCTAGCTGCGCCATCTATCAGCTGAACCTGCGCCAGAACTGAACAGGCACTTATACTTAAAATGGATCAGAAATTTTCGCTTAGTGTATTAATATATAGATTAGGGGTCACTAAGTGGAGTATCTCTTCAAAACTTTCAGAATCTGCTCTCAGAAAATCTTTAAAATCTTCTGGTTCTAGGCTTCTCAAAAATGTTGATGTAAGGTAACTTGTTTCTTAATAAAATCCATTTCTTCACCGAATACCTTCTTTTTGTCTCAGCACACGTTATTGGTAAAATTATGAAATAAAAGGAGCTATTGTTAAGTGCTTGCAACTAGCAGTCTTGCGATCACAGTGTAATCTAAAATTGGGAGCGAAATTGTGATGTGTGGAGGGAAGCCTCATATGATTGCCCGGCTGATTGCCCCTGCAGATTGGGACCGAAATTGGCTCGTGTGTAGCCGCCTTTAGACTACCATTTCAATTAGCAGACTTAAAAGAAGAAGAGTTTTGAGGGAATTCGTTGTCCACAGTACGCGTGCTGCGGGTTCGACGGGCCGACGGATTACAAGAAGTCAGACCTGCCTTCGAGCTGCTGTTTCGTATCGAAGCCTTGTCGCCAGTCTTCGTCCGATCTTCACACTCGTGGCTGCGAATCTGAGATCAAGGAGAACCTGTTCAGCGGCCGAAACGTCGAGTCCTGCGTGGTAATCGCCCTCGGAGTTCTACTGGTAATAATCCGCCTCATTAAATTTTATTAATCTCTCATGATTAGAGACCGGATTATATGCTACAGAAAAAGCTAGAAATATGGACGAAAAATTATAAAGGATTTTGTTGTTTTCGCAGGCGTCATATTAATATAAATGCTAACGGGATTATCGCTGCGTTGCTATGCTCCTGCTTCTTCTTTTCCCGACGTTTCAACCTAGTCTTAGGTCTTCTTCAGGGGGTCGTGTGCCGAATCTGATACAGATTGTGATCTGCTGGAGACCGGCGTGGCTAGTTGTTTACTTATTAATACTGTCGATTGTCTGATTATCCAGAGATGTTGTATACGATGTAATATCTGAGGGTCCAGAGTTAATTATTTATCCAGCACACATTTCCAACTAAGACTGTAACCACCATCTTCGTTGAGGTTGTTTGGATGTTTGAATATTTAAATAGCCTCTGTCACTTTTGTTTGGCGACAACCTTCGGTTTTAGCTAGCACTCGTGTGTTTTCCCACAGTATTTCATGTTCTTCTTCCATCTGGTGTTCGGCAATAGCTGATTTCGTGGGATGCCTCAGACGGATGTGACTCTTATGTTCACTTATCCTCACGACTACGGCTGCGAACGGCAAAAGATCGAAGGTCTCCCTTACAAAGCAGTGGAATTTATGAAGTACCCTGTAATTGCGGCAAGGTATATACAGGCGAAACCGAAAGAGCTGTAGTCGTGAGGATACGTGAACATAAGAGTCACATCCGTCTGAGGCATCCCACGAAATCAGCTATTGCCGAACACCAGATGGAAGAAGAACATGAAATACTGTGGGAAAACACAAGAGTGCTAGCTAAAACCGAAGGTTGTCGCCAAAGAAAAGTGACAGAGGCTATTTAAATATTCAAACATCCAAACAACCTCAACGAAGATGGTGGTTACGGTCTTAGTTGGAAATGTGTGCTGGATAAATAATTAACTCTGGACCCTCAGATATTACATCGTATACAACATCTCTGGATAATCAGACAATCCACAGTATTAATAAGTAAACAACTAGCCACGCCGGTCTCCAGCAGATCACAATCTGTAGCAGATTCGGCACACGACCCCTGAAGAAGACCTAAGACTATATTGAAACGTCGGGAAAAAGAAGGAGGAGTATAGCAACGAAATGATAATCCCGTAAGCATTTATATAATTGTGCATGAAAAATGCTTAAAATATGCATGAAAGTGTCAAAAACTGTGGAAATATGCAACATTAGATAATATAAAAAAATTATTTTTAGATTTTTTAGATTTATTTCAAAATCAGCATGCAATTAGTAAGCAGTAGAATAACATATTTATAAATTCCATAATTAACAATTATTTAACTTTTTTTTTTTACTTTTGTAAACATCTACTATATAATTTCGTAAGGTCACCCACTCACCTCGATAGCTATTGGCTGGAGAACGGCGTCACGTGTCAGCCTCCACTCAAAACAGCGACCAGAGATACCATTAGAAGGAATCCGTGGTTATGTCTACAACTTAATAGTTAAGCAACTGCTACCAAATTAATTGGCATAATACATTCATTAAGTTTGCTTTTCATAGCGTTACATAGTTAAAAAGTTTTAAATAAATTTTGCTGCTTTTCAGTAACATGTTACTAATTATAGAAACTTAAAAAACTTAAATTACTCTTAGTCTCTGCTGTAACCACGAATGCCAATTGTGATTTCGGCTTAGGATAAACTTCAGTTTAATTACAACTTTCACTAATGTTGTTGCTTGATAAAAATTTATGCATTAAAGTTTATTTGCTTTTTAGTCATTTTACTGACCACTTTCGTTATTGGTCTTTATTGATGTTCGCTGTATGTGAGTTATTAGGTTATTTTAAGTGGACATCAAACTAAATGTGTCTCCGAATCGACTATTCTGGCAACTTATTTCTGCGGAGTTACTCAACTGTTTCATAATATGAAATGTGTATTAAGTTCTCTGGCCGTCACAGATACTATGACCAATGTTTACATTATGAGAGTTTGCCCAGTCTCAATAATAAACAACTTGATGCTTTCGAAGCAAACGGGATTTTTTTTTTTTTTTTTTTAATTTTTGCAGAATGAACTTTAAGGGTCAGATACTAGTCAAGTTCGTATTTAAGCAAGTTCGAGTGTATGATCTTTGAAACAGCGCGATTGATCCTGTCTGTGTTTAATACCTACCTCTATTAATGCTACCAAGCTCAAGAGATTTTATTCATCCTAAGGGTGAAACACAGGTCAAGCTTATATTTGGCCAGATCAGGTCAACCTGTCATAATCTTTCATCATAAAAACTGAAACTATTCTAGACCAGTGACGATACGGAAGAAACAGTCATCTGGTATTGTTCGAAATATTTAATAGTAAGATTGTTTCTTTGATCTCTCAAAATATTTTTATAAGTGGACTTGGACCTTTCCAAATTCACTGATGTACTGGACAGTATTTGAAATTGGGTGCTGTATTAGCAGTCATTGTTTCTGTAAAAAGTTCACCCATCCCATTACTAACACTATCAATTGGACACAAACATTCGATACCATCAATATTGTCCAAAGTATTTTTAAACTTCACTAAAATTAATAACTTGCTACACCACCGAAAAATATTGCAAATATAGCGAAAATATGCATCATCACTGGGTTTTAGGAAAAATATGCAATAAACGGTGAAAATGGGCTTAATATGCAAATAAATATGCAAACATGCAAATGCATAAAATCTGGTCTCTACTCATGACAGACTTTTGGCATTTTGTAGAGTTTTTATTTATTATTTTTAATGCTGGTGTATAACATTTCTCGTTTGCAGTTTATTATCTGCGTCGTTGTTGGTAATCTTTTCAAAAACGCTATCAACGACCCTCTGTTGCAAGTAAACATAGAAGAAGGTATACAAGATGAGGTATTATTGTATTCAGTGAAATGAAGCTCAAACAAAAACTTATTTCCGTGCCTGTTCAATTTAGTGGGACCTATCAGTAAAAATGACTGAGAAACAAGTTTATGAATGTGACGTTTAACTCTATGGTGCTAAAAACTACGCACATGTTTGATTTGTTTAATGTGTCTGTTATTATATCTGTAACTTACAATGACAACTTTCTCAATACAATATACATGAAAATATTTTGCAGTACTTAATTTATTTAATCTCTTTTTATGAAGTTATAAATATAAAAAAAAACACATGAAAACTTAATTTTACTTTGATCATAAATTTATTTAAAAATTATAAAAAAAAAAAAAACACTGGAAATGCTTCGGTAGCTATAAGAATGTTTTAAATATTTTGGTAAAAACCAATTAGTGGAAAGGAACCCAAGTTAGGACCCCAATTTTGTTTTTTACCTATGTGGTTTCCGAAGTTACTTAGTTTTATCTTAAGTATATCTCATCAAATTCTCTTCAAATTCATTTTTAGTACAAAGTTATAAAAAGAATAGCCAAAGTTTGCCACCTGTTAATGATATCCACAAAATTATCATAAAAGTGCATTAAAACTAAAAGTAATATAAAAGCGTTTTATTTTAACATTTGACCATGTGGTATAAATAATTTAGTTTATTTGTCATTCATAATATTTGGCCTCTTGACACTAGCACTGGTAGCATGTCCGCACACCACTCCTGGTCGCAGTGATCCGATGTCTCCACGGAGTTGTTTTCCGTAATGGGTGATCAGACGGCGGCCAACTTGGGAAGAGTTTATTCTAAACGAGGTCCATCATCGACACGGTCTCAGTGGTGTGGTTGACTAACTGAATATCGTCATCGCGATCGACCTCCGTCATCGACACGGTCTCACTGGTTTCGTTGGCAACCTGGATGTCTTATCGTCATCGACCTTTGTCGTCGACTCTGTCAGTGGTGTGGTTGGCTACCTGAATATCATCGTCGTACGTCGTCATCGCCGTCGTCGTCATCGCCGTCGTCGTCGTCAACGTCGTCGTCGTCGTCGTCATCGTCGTCGTAATCGTCATCGTCGTCGTCATCGTCATTGACCTTCGTCGTCGACCTGGTCTCACTGGTGTCGTTGGCTACCTGGATATCGTCATCGACCTGCATCGTCGACATGGCCTCAGCGGTGTTGTTGACTTCCTGAATGTCATCATCGTCGTCGTCGTCATTGTCGTCGTCATCGTCATAGACCTCCGTCGTCGACATTGTCTCACTGGTGCCGTTGGCTACCTGAATATCGTCATCGACCTGCGTCGACGACACGGCCTCAGTGGTGTTGTTGACTTCCTGAATGTCATCATCGTCATCGTCATCGTAATCGTCATCGTCGCTGCTGCTGTTCGCCCACGCAGTGGCGTGTCTCGCAGTTGTTGTATCTAGGAAGAATTTTCGTTCCATCAACACCCCGCGCACCTGCAACATAACATAATAGCGTTAAACCGTGCAGCCTGAACCACGAACGCTCTCACCAGTACTTACAGATCGTATACAGATAACGCGGCAATAGTCACGTCTACCACGTCCAATTGAAGCGCGTTAGCCGAGCGAGCTGCGACACTTACCCCAACTCGTGGTTCCTTCCTGGAACTTACTTACTGTCCGCTGAGGAACATGATTCCAGTCGGCATCTGAAAGGGTGCGGCTAAATGACCTTATGGTTACCGCCGCCGTACTGTCGAGCTAGTAGATGGTTGGGGTGGTGGGAGTAGGCGCGTTCCAGAGCCCACACGTGGACAATTGTAGCAGCAGTCGAGCAGTGACCGGGTGAGTACCGTGCGTTTGTTGTCGAGCCTATTCAGCGGCAGTTCTGTTGACGTTTTAATGTGGGTCCCAACTAGTGTTGTAAAAAAGCTGTTTTTTTCTGACTTGAAAAAAAAAACATGAAAAAAACAGTGAAAAAAAACATGTTTTTTTTCTGGGACATGTTTTTTTTTTCATAACTACTAAAGTTCAAATTTTAAGGCATTTATCGTTTAATATGACTGTTTTAGAGTTTATACTAAGTACTTATCTTAATTTTTAAAACTACTATATTCTTCTGGTTCAGTAGGAATAAAAATATTACAAAAATATTGGCAACATTGACTGAAGTTTTCTTTTACGAATGGGGACTTCCCGAAAAGGCTAGGTTGCGCGAGAAGGAATCCCCCTTCCCCATTGTTTGGATTGATACTTGCTATTTGAACTAGTGCTGCCAGCACTGCGAATTTATCTGTAGCCCTTTCAGGCCCTGCACGCACAATTGTGCGTGTCTGGTTTTTCGCGCCTTATTTCTTAATGATTCACGCTAGGAAGTTCAGGCCAGCTCTGCACAATCGTGGTGCGACCGTGGCAACGTGTGCTATGTGTTTTAGTTCAATGTTTCATCACTGGATGGCACCAGCAGCCGGTAAACTTTCAGTTCAGCTACAATGGCGGCAAGGAAGCGCGCGTACGAAGGTTTGTCTATATTGTTGTAATATAAATTGGATTTAGATCGTTTTAATGACATAGATCTATTGTAAATAGATCATTTTAAGTAAATATCTCATAAATTGTTAGTTCTTTTAAAAATTATTTAAGATATAATCTGAAATATTAGCACATGCACAATTGTGCATGTTGGGTCTATAGACACGTTTTTTATAATAGCGGCATGTTGACAAAGTGTTGATATCCCCATCTGTTTTTAAATATGTAGCTATCATTTCTGAAAGCCAGATGATGCTATATGATTCTGTGATGTTGTTATGTAATTCCTTTGAAAATATCTCACATTCTGTTATTTGTCATAAAACGAAAATTAAAAATTAATTCCTGGTGCAATTTCAGCACCTCTGAGTGATTCTGCGATCGCTGATTTGCTAAACTCGTCAGATATAGAGGATTTGAGCAGTGATGATGATACCCTCGACTCCACTTGGCTCCCAGTTCCAAAGAGGAATGTTGAAAACTCGTGGGAAAGTTCGTCTACGTCGTCCTCATCAGGTGAAGATTTTGAAGAAACGTCTACTTCAAAATACAATGAATATGGCATGCAACAATACCGAAATAAATGCCTAGAGAATATAAACGATGACCAGCAACATAAACAACAATCAATAGAACAGGAACAAGACGAACATATTCTGGCTACAGCTGCATCAGCAAATGGTGAAAAATCTGGTCGTAGACATATTTGGAGAAAGAGACCTTTTCCATCTCAAAAGTCACCACCTTCTGAAGATCAGGTAGAGCAGTACATCTTGTTACTTATTTAGATTAAAACAGAGATTTGTGTAGAATTTATTTTAAGAAAAGTTTGATTTTGTTTGTTTTCAGGATGTTGCTGAAGTTTCAACACCAGCAACTTACTTCCTAAATTACTTCAATGAGCAATTCTTAGAAGAAGCTGCAGCATGTACAAACATGTACTACATGTCTAAAACAGGACAACAGCTTGCAACAACCTCACAGGAAATCAGAAAGTTGTTTGGTGTGCACATTATAATGGGATATGTAAAATACCCTCGAGCAAGAATGTATTGGCAACGTGCTTTACGCCTTCCATTTGTGGCTAATGCTCTTTCAAAAAATCGTTTTTTCACATTGCGAATGGCTCTTCATGTTGTTGATATAAATAGTATTTCAGAAGAACAAAAGGAAAACAGACTATGGAAAGTTCAACCTGCTATTGAAGCTGTGAGAGCCATGTGCCTCAAACTGCCAAGAAACTGCGGACAGAGATTTTCTATTGACGAGCAGATGATACCATTTTGTGGTCGTTGCTCCCTAAAACAATATGTCCCAAACAAGCCCAGACCAACAGGACTTAAAAATTTCGTTCTAGCCACAAGCAGTGGATTAGTTCTGGATTTCGAAATTTATCAAGGCAAGTCAACTCCTTTGCCACGAACAGATTTGGGTCTTGGGCCAGGAATTGTTCTGCGTTTATCAGAAACTCTTCCACAGGGAGCACACCTTTATTTTGATCGGTTTTTCACAACATTGGCTCTCCTGGATACGCTGAAATCAAAAGGACTGGAGGCGACAGGCACAATAATGAAGAACAGAGCAAGGGACGTACATTTATCAGAAGAGAAGGCACTGAAACGTGGTGACATGGAAGAGTTTTGTCGAGATGACGACAAAATTGTTGTAGTGCAGTGGAAGGACTCCAAAGCTGTTACTCTCGCTTCAACTGCAACAGGATGTTATCCTGTCGAAACTGTTCGTAGATGGAGTAAAACAGAGCGGGAATATATCACGGTTCCACGCCCATCAGTTGTACGCAAGTACAATCAATCAATTGGAGGAGTTGATTTGTGTGATCAGCAGATGGAGGCATATCGTACACACATGAAAACTAAGAAATGGACACTGAAGGTTATTTTACATCTGATGGACATGGCCTGTGTGAATTCATGGCTTCAGTACAGGCATGACAGTAAAGCTAATGAAGTTCCACGAAAATACATACTCGATCTTCTTGAATTCCGGATGGCAGTGGGGGAATACCTCGTCTCATCACCAAGTGGAATGCCACACAGGGAAGATCATGACGAGAAGGAAGACGAACATACAGTTGAAACAAAAAGGTAAAAGTAAACGTATATGTTCACCATGCACAGACAAGAGGCTGGACAAATTTGAACACTGGCCTGTTGTTGATGACTTAAAATCTGCAAGATGTTGCCGCAGAAGTGATTGTAAAACGGCGTACAAGAACAAGATGTGATAAATGTGATGTGTACTTGTGTTTGTCAAAAGATGCTAACTGTTTTCGCTTGTATCACATAAAGAAATGAGGATGAAGACATGTAAAGGAGAAATTGCGCATATCATAAAAAAATTGTAGTAAATGCCCAAACCGCACAATTGTGTGGGTCCAAAATTTTGGAAAATTTTTGAAAATAAATTTATTTTGATTTTTGTAATGAATTACTGTGCATTTTTTATAACCTAAACCCACCAATTTAAAATAATTTCATATAAACCACAACCTTGGGTCTGAAAGGGGTAGACCTACAGATCTTTTCAAAAAATTAGGAATTTTATATTTATCTACGGTTTTTTCTCTTTTTATTACTTATTGTGCTTTCCTTATATTCGTATACTTGTTAAACTCGCAGCGTGTTAGTGATACTGAGTCATTAGATTGTCAGTAATTATGAATCATTTACTTGCAACCGTTGGCATAAACCAACGATTGAAAAGAAATAAACCTCCTATTTTGTGTGAAAATAGATTTAAATTCAAACTTAAAAGACCTTAATACAGAACTATCGGCGCAGTCTTTATGCACAGTGTGTATTATGCTCACAATTTAAATTTGCAATCTCGAAAGCTTTTGCGTACAATACAACGAGTAAAAGGAAATGTAACTATTTCTGAAGTTATGGATCTAGAGGAGACAGAAGAAGAAACAGAAAATTCCAACTCCGACCGAACTAGTGTTGGTAGTGCTGATACTAGTTAATGTGGTACTGACAGAGGATGAATAAAATTGTTACCTATATAGATACATTTATGAATCATTATGTAAGACATTATATGATTTAGTAAGATTTAAAACACACATGTAAAATGTAAGTTCCGTAAATAAAACTATAATTTATCAAATATATTGTTTTCTGAAAAAAAAAAAAAATTAGAAAAAAAAACAAGGGTGCTAAGTTTTTTTCATGTTGTTTTTTACACAAATCAGATTTTTTTTTTTTTTTGTTTGCAAAACTAGTCCCAACTCGTAACACCACTATACTATGGGTGAGTACCTTCAGATCTAACAATTCAGTGTTAAAAAAGAAGTCGACAGGTCGACCAATGTAATCCAGGACGCCAGAGAATATCGATCGAGTGAGAGAAGCTGTGGAAGCAGGTCCGTAAACAAGCTGCTACTTTGAACTTGTCTGACCACTCGGCAAGATCAATATTACGTTTCGATCTGCTCTTCCATCCGTAAGAAACGGCTACTGTCCAGCAGTTAAAGCCTAATGACTATGCAAAGCATTTAGCATTTGCAGAAGAAATGATTGTTATGTTGACTGATAATTTTTTTTTTTTTTTTTTTTTTTTTTTTTTAATGATGAGCGACGAGGCACATATCCATCTGGATGGTTATGTAATCAAACAGAACTTTCGTCACTGATCGACTATAATCCGGAACAACTTCATGAAATTCCTCTGCATAGTCCTATGGTTACGATGTGGTGTGAGTTGTGTCATTGGGCCATACTTCTTTGAAGAGGGTGGTCCAACAGTTACGGTCAATTCGCAACGTTATCCGTTGATGTTGAAAAACTGCCTGATCCCTGAACTTAAGAGAAATAGTTTGTTGCGCAGGAGAATGTGGTGACAGCAAGGATGGGGCAGCTGCCCATAGAGCCAGTGAGGTTATGGGTATTTTGAGAAGCAGGTTACGTGGTCGAGTGATCTCGCGTTTTAGGGATATTGAATGACCAACTCGCTCCCCAGCGTTTGCAGGGGTCCTTAAAGCAAGAGTTTACACAAACAAATCCCTCCCACTGGACGAACTGAAAGAAGCCATACGCCAAGAAATCGTCAACCTGCCTCGTGCAATGTTAGAGCAGGTGTTCAACAGCTGCAGTGCAAGGCTGGAAGAATGCTTGGTCAAAGAGATACATCTTCATATTTGAAACTGAAGAAATTGGATGGTCTCATGTTATTTTCATTAATTTACATGAACACCCTTCTGTAATAAGCAATACATTATTTTGTATCACTTTTATTTTCATGTTGTTTTTACGTTAAAACCGTGATATCTTTTTGCCGCACTCTGCACCTGACTAGGATAAAACGCAAATGGAGATGTAGCGTTGCTTAGAATGCTGACAAGCCGGCTGTTGGGAATGATCTCAAGATATGTTGTTAACTGGATTTATTACAAAAACTGTTGCTTGCCATTCACTACAAGGATGGTTACCTAAGTCTGGGTTTTTTCCGATAGTTAAATAGCGGATCATCGGATGCAAAAATGGTAACAATTGCTTCAGGAGTCAGCGGAGGGGAGAACGGAGAATTTTCCTAAAAAATGGCAATACTGGCTTGCAGGAGGACTGCCCTACGTAAATTTACACCGCGGACTTGGGTGGCGTCTCTGCGGCCAAGAAGCGCCTGAAAGTGGGGAATCCGCTTCTCCCATTGGTTGAATATCACGCCTTGATAGGCAGCTGTCTCTCTCGTGAACAACGATTGGACCTCAAGTAATGCCGCGCTCAGGGTCTTTGGGCGCTGGGGTCAAGATAGTGTGGTGTGGCATTACGGCGTTGGATTGGCTCGGAAATCAAACTCCCTTCCTTAATGCTAATAAATCGGCTGCTAAATAAGCGCGACATTATGTCAGATGTTGTTTGCAGGGAATTACGTTAAAAACAGTTACCAACCAGAAGAAATGCAATAAAATGCAGTGGACAAAAATGTCGCGTATGGTTAATAAATAACAAAATACGAGGTTGGGCCAAAAAGTTCCTGGAATTGGATAAACATTTTTTTTGAAAGTATGTGCAACATATTTACACTATTTTCCTTCAAAATACTCACCTCTACTCACTTATCCCACCGTTCATACAACTGTCGGAAACACCCCTGAAAGTCGTCTTTCGAAAGTTCTTCCAGCCACTTCGTCGGATTTTCGATCGCTTCTGACGAGTGAGCATAACGTCGTCCCTTTAATGTGATTTTCAGCCGTGTAAATAAGTAAAAATCCAGTGGTCCAAGATCGGGAGAATATGGAGGGTGTTCGAGAATGGTGACATTGTTTATGGCAAGGTATTGTTTCACCATAACGGACCCGATGTGACGAGGCATTGTCATGCAACAAAAACCAATCATTCCCTGCTAATTGTTCACATCGTTTTCATCAAATTGCATCTCGGAACTGTTTTAAGAACTCTGTAAAATTCTATATTTACTGTTTTCCCTTCACGCACGCACACGTTTTCAAACGAGCTCAAAATTCTCATCTGTCGTGGAAGTTGAAGGCCGCCTAGTCTTCAGTTCTTGCGCTACCGTCGCGAAAACGCTTGTGCCACTCATAAACTGCCGTTTTCTTCATCGCATAGCTTCTGCATGCTTTCTTTAGCAACTAACGAGCCTCCGAGGGTGATTTCTCCAGCAACGCACAGAATTTGATATTGCTACGTTGCTCTAAAGACGAAATTTCACAATCCGACGAAATAAATAAATTGCGTCTAAAATATCATTCACCGCGCGTACGAAAACCAACTACAACTCCGTGATGCACGGCACACCACCCTCCTCAGCAGTGTTGCCAACCACCCAAACAAAAATTTCACTTGTGGCAAACAACGACTTGACTGTACAAGACAATTCCTGGAACTTTTTGACCCTACCTCGTACAACAGAATTGAAGGAACGGTTGTTCCGTCCAAGCGGAAATTGTGGGGCAACGGCAACAGCGGCTGACAATGAAGGAATCGGCATAGCCCAGATATTAACGATATGAGAAGAAGTTGCGCACTGCAAAATAATAGACCTGATGCCAATCAATACCAGAAGAAGCAGAATAAAGTCGAGGGAATCTTCGTTGGCCGACTACAACAGTCTCACCGCTATTCTATTGTTCCCCTTCTACACTTCGATCTTGAGGGTTTTCTTTCAGTGTGCTCACCTGTTCGGCCTTTTTGAACACCCTGAGGAAGTTCTCCCCCGCCAGCTTGCGGAGGTCCTCTTCACTCCACGTGGGCTCCTGGGTGGAGGTCGCCAGCTTCAAGAACAGGTCTGGGAAGTGCGACACGTCTTCCAGACCATATGCTGTACTATAAAGCAAGTAAATAAAATCGGTAAATTCACTTCAAAATAAAACATTTTGTTACTTTTCTCACAGCGTACAAAGTATATTAGATATTAGTGTTTGCTGCTTAAATTCAGGATACAGTCAACATTGGAGACAAACTTTAGGTTCCTCGATAAGAGCTTATATATATATATATATATATATATATATATGAACAGAGAAGTTTGTTGCGTTCAGCAGAGGAAGCAGGTTGCAGGGAATCTGATATTTCTAAAACCATCAGATGAAAATGTGCCAGAGAGGAAAACCAACTACAGGTTAGGAACATAACAATACACAAGCCATTAAATTTACAGAACACTGCATTAACTTTGACCATAAGAATTCAACATATTTATATATATATAAAATTAATATGTCGGATCTGGAGTAAGGGGCTACGCTACTAGATGGCGCCACAGACGCAGCGAAGAGGATGCCAGCGCCGCAGCGACTGCAGAGTGACCTATGAGGGGTCTACTTAAGGGCAGCGCACAGCACACGAGTCTCTCTTCGTGCCTGACCATCGAGGCGACATCACTCCGCTATCTGTCACTGTGTATTCTGAGACTGAGTCTAATAAACCGGATCATTGTATCCGCTGTGTCCACTGTGACAGGGATATCCACAGCCTACCTTCGCTGGTGAGTCAACTCCCTCGAACCGGGAACTCCATGCGACCCGCTCGATTCCTGATCTTCCCCGGATGGATCCGACATATATATATATATATTAATTGAGACATGAATGACCGGCAAAGTTATCCATTTTATAACATTTTTCGTACTGGTCTAATATACACCAGTGCCAAAAATGTTTGCCGGTCACTCATTTCTCAAATTAGTATTGAAAAAGAATAATTGAATAAAATATTGAGGTTATCTATTCGATGAGATCTAACATCGATACCTAAAACATTGGGTTAAAAAGAAAAGTTTCGTTTTCATATGACTTTTCTTTCTATGCAACCTCCACAAAATACGATCTTGCATATTATATACGAAGTGCCGTTTTGGCTCAACGAAACGCATATCGTGTGCAAAGTTGAATCCTGAAACTATATCATTTACCGTCTAGAGGCCCTTGATAGACATTGGAGCGACGGCAATACGGCTCTGTTTCACTTTGCCAAAAGAAGCCTGAAAAGAAAAATGAAAATACGAAAAGAGTAGAAACGAAAAGTTTATCGTCATATTATTATTATTATTATTACTCCGCGATTCACTAAAAGTGTGTGGCGGAGGGTGCATTGCACCTACCGAAAAGGGTTATGGTTTGGAAGGGTTATAAGGGATATGACAGGAGGCGCCCATGGGAATTCGCGTGATCTGGGAAAACCATGGAAAACCCAGATCAGGATGGCTGGAGTGCTTTATCGAAAGCTACTCCTGTCGGATTTTAAGTTTACTCGCCCGGTAAATCCTTTCTATTCCATTCCCTAATCGCTCGTTGGAAAAATTAGTACAGAAATGAATCGGTTCTGGCCCTGATTTCTCTTATCTTATTTTCACGGTCATTTCGAGATATGAATGTTACCGGTATCAATATTTGCTGACTGTCATTCCGAAATACATCTGTCGTGAATTTTTCAATAAGTTCCGTTGAGAGCAACGCCTTTGGTGTTCCAGGTCTTCCCAACCTAACTCCTTCAACATCGCACTTACGCTTTCCTTCCAACTATATATATCTGTCACCAATCGGGCGGCTCTTCTTTTGACCTTCTCTAAAGCCTCCATTAACCCATTTTAATGAGGACCCCATACAGAACAACAATACTCTAAGTGAGGACGCACTAGTGACTTGTATACAATCGATTTAACTTCCTGAGTGCATTGATTTAACTTACGACCTAGAAATCGGAGCATACGATTTGCTTTTCCCATTACATTCTCGATATGCTCATTCCACGACAAATTATTACGAATTGTTACCCCTAGGTATTTAGCGGAATCTACCGTTCTAAGGACAGTGCCATTAATCTTATATTCATAGTTAAATGGTGTCACCTTTTTACTTACACGCATGACTTAGCACTTTTTAGCGTTTAACTCCAACTGCCAATCTTTACACCACGCAATTATTTTAATAATATCGTCTTGTAACAAAGCGCAGTCGTCCTGGGTTTTGATTTCGCGATAAATTATAGCATCATCGGCAAATAATCTTTTCATCCCCCCTATTATGTCGCATAGATCATTGATGTATATGAGAAACAACAGAGGCCCTAACACGCTTCCCTGGGGAACTCCAGACCCCACTTCAGTAAGTGATGAACGCTCACCGTCGAGAACTACACACTGTGTTCTGCCCTTCAGGAAGTCTGCAACCCAGCCGCATATTTGTCTAGATATGCCGTAACCGCGAAGTTTCTTAAGTAACCTAGTGTGAGGCACAGTGTCGAAAGCTTTTTTAAAGTCTAATAGAACCAAATCAACCTGGGATTGCTCATCTATAATTCGGCACAAGTCGTGAATTAGAAGTGCAAGTTGTGTTTCGCAGCATCGGCCTTTTCTGAATCCATGTTGATTTGGATTTAAAAGCTCACCTTCATCCAAGAACCGCATGACATTTGAATAGATGATATGTTCTAAAATCCTGAAAAATGTTGATGTTAACGAGATCGGCCTATAATTCTGAGGATCATTAACATTCCCATTTTTAAACACTGGAGTTATGATAGCGGTCTTCCATTTGGCTGGTATTTTTCCTTGATCCAGAGAGACGGTATACAATTTCATTAATATGTTTCGACATATATTGATAATTATTGGTGAAAGGTATAACAGGGAATCTTTCTCGATGCGAATGCACAGATTGGAAAGATATTACAGATTTTCGTGTTTTTGGACTTGATGACAGAGTTGTGATTCACCATTTCTTTCACCTGTTTCTTTGCTGGACCTGCAGGTAAACGGGAAATCGATAGACGGAACATTCTAGCGTGTTCATACAGGTAATGTAGAACCCGTTAAAAATCCTAGCAACAATGCGATTTGTATCCGGTACGCTTGATACAAAGGTGAACGACTTATCCGGTGAACTACAAGGCGGTAACGTCGTTCTGTTAATAGTCAAACGGTATTATACACGTTTTATTTGAGTCTGGACTTAAATGAGAATGGAAGCAGATCTCCAACATGAAGATTGTTAGGCTATTGCAGTGCTCAGTTCATATGGTTAGTGATGAGAAGATCAGAAATACTTTATGGGCATTAGAAAAGACTAGTAAATTGGTCACTCGATGCTGTAAACTCAGATTACATCAAAGGTCGGTTATGATATACCAGCCTGATTTCAATAAGTAAACGGTGAACAGAAGAGTTCTCTTGGACTCTTGGAATGAAACGGATGTCTGCAGAGTATCATGTTTGATAGAATGCGTTGTGTTGAGGCTGCAGTCACCTCAATAGATCGGCTACCTTCGGCGTGTCTCGATAATGCCCGAAGTGGTAGTTCCACTGCCTGTCACCACAGCGCTGCTTGCCTAATCAGCAAAATTCAGATGGAGGCAACTGTAGTGACCATGGAGGAAGGAAATATATGGAGACGACGCAAGAGACCTCCACCACGCATTGAAGTGACGCCGGGCGGAGGAGGAGTGGGGGGCATGGCCGGAGTGGAGGGGGCATGGCCGCTTCCATACAGACACGGGGAATATGTACAAAAACCTCAAGGGGACTCTAGGATAAAGGTGACGCCGCAATCTGGTGATGGATTATTATGTAACTCGATATGACAAATAAAAAATGAAGAATAAAATTTTTTGATATCCTGCTTAGTTTTCGAGATATTCTGTCCCAAATGTGAAATGGTTTTGGTTGAAATTCAGAAGAAAAAATTGGTCAAAGTCAAATTTGATGATGGATTCTTATTTAAAAAGACGAGACAAATGAAAAATAAAGAATAAAATTTTTCGATATCTCACCTAGTTCTAGAGATATACTGTATCAAAAGTGAGGTGTCTTGAGTTGAAATGGAGAAGAAAAAATTCGCAAAAGTCAAATGTAATGATCGATTCTTATGTAACACGACGAGACAAATCGAAAATAAAGAATAAAATATTTCGATATCTTGCTTAGTTTTCGGGATATACTGGGAAAACCGCAATTGTTTGGAAGCGCAATATCGCCGCTGCCGCCACTGCGCATGCACGAGCCTGCTTCACCAATTTAACGTCACTTCTCCTCCATATATTTCCTTCCTTTATGGGCGTGACCTTATTAGCATTTATATTGTTAAAAGGAAGCGTAAATTACAAATAAATACTTGATTTTGACTTTGTTTGTACTTGGAGTGTTAAGAGAAAGTGTAATTGCGATGCCAGCTAAAAGTTAATCGTTAGTTGTGGAAGTAACTGCACTAAAAAACGAAGAGTAGGGATAAAATAATATTAATAATAATGCGAGGCAGAGGTGAAGAAAGATACAATGGTACGTTGGCTTTCATTTGCGTATTGCTTTATCGCCTACTTACGAAGACTGGAAGCAGAAATTCATTTAAGAAGAAGGGCATTCGATGTTTATTAAGGACTAGGTTACAACATAACCCAAGAATTTTTTTTTTTTTTTTTTTTTGACTGAACGTAAGAGATAATGAAGTTTAATAAAAACTCGGATACGTGAACTGTACATAATCGCGAAATATATCAATATAATAAACAACAGTTATACAATTTTGAAATTATACTTTACATCATCGGAAGCAAAATGCATTTATTTAAAAAAATAGTAGCCAAATAGTACGAGAGTCTAACCAGATTAACACACTGAAATCATGAAAAATAACAGTAAAAAGATCAATTTCGTTTTTTATTACAAGCTACTACAGAATAAATTCCAACTACCATCGTAGGTAATGCCCGTCGTTTTTGACTGGCGTCGAAAATAGTTTGTCTACAGACCGTAAACAAGCCTGTTGTGTGCGAATTATGAATTATAAATTTAACATCTGTCATTAATTCATCTGTACATAATCGCAAAATATATCAACGATATAAATAACAGTTATTCGTTTTTCAAATTACACTTTCCATCATTTAAAGCCAAATGCGTTTTTTTAAAAAAATAGTAGCCAAATAGTCCGAAAGTCTAACCAGATTAACATACTGATATCAAGAAAAATAACAGTAAAAAGATCAATTTCATTTTTTCTTACAAGCTACTACGGAATAAATTCCAAACTACCATCGTAGGTGATACCCGTCATTTTTGACGTGCGTCGAAAATAGTTTGTCTGTAGGTCGTAAACAAGCCTGTTGTGTGCGAATTACGAGGTTGGAATTATGAATTTAACGTCTGTCCTGACAGCAGGTGTACATAATCGCGAAATATATCAACCACTTAAATAACAGTTATTCGTTTTCGATATTATACTTTTCATCATTTAAAGCAAAATGCATTTATTTAAAAAAAAATCATAGCAAAATAGTCCGAGAGTCTAACCAAATTAAGATACTGATATCATGAAAAATATCAATTTCGTTTTTCCTTACAAGCTACCACAGAATACATTCCAACTACCATCGTAGGTGATACCCGTCATTTTTTACGTGCGTCGAAAATAGTTTGTCTGTAGGTCGTAAACAAGCCTGTTGTGTGCGAATTACGAGGTTGGAATTTTGAATTTAACGTTTGACCTGACAGCAGGTGTGTACTCACCCTGCGGGTGCGTCGAAGCCGCTGCCGATGCCCACGTGGTCCACCCCAGCCATGGACCGGATGTGGTTGATGTGAGCTGAAAAGCAAGACCACTCGGATCAAACTTTGACGTTTCGCGGTGAGAAACAGACGCAAACTTATATCAAATTAATCTCATGGGGTCGATAACAGAATACACATTTGTAGTGTCTGTTTCTCTCGCTTGTTGTCAGTTACAGTATAATTTCGTTAACTAGATGACCCATGCGAAAATTTCGCAAATAAAATGGGGTATACGAGGTGCACCCAAAAATAACCAGAATACACTCCTGGAAATTGAAATAAGAACACATTGACGCCGGTGTGTGAGACCCACCATACTTGCTCCGGACACTACTAGAGGGCTGTACAAGCAATGATCAAACGCGCGGCACAGCGGACACACCAGGAACAGCAGTGTTGGCCGTCGAAGGGCGCTAGCTGCGCAGCGGTTGGGCACCGCCGCAGTCAGTGTCAGCCAGTTTACCGTGGCATACGGAGCTCCATCTCAGTCTTTAACACTGGTAGCATGCCGCGACAGCGTGTACGTGAACCGTATGTGCAGTTGACGGACTTTGAGCCGGGGTGTATAGTGGGCATGCGGGAGGCCGGGTGGACGTACCGCCGAATTGCTCAACATGTGGGGCGCGAGGTCTCCACAGTACATCGATGTTGTCGCCAGTGGTCGGCGGAAGGTGCACGTGCCCGTCGACCTGGGTCCGGACAGCAGCGACGCAAGGACGCACGCCAAGACCGTCGCATCCTATGCATTCTACTTTTTTTTTTAAAAAAAAATGGAACCCTTCGAAAGACCTCATAGCTTCTGGGCTTAGTCAGAAGATATTGTACTGTTAGTGGTTTATGTAACTTTGCTAGCAACATCAGTGCACTTATCTTCTCACCATACATCAAAAGTCAGAAGCTTTGGTGGGAGTAGTTTACATCGCGATACACTTTGTGTCTCTAACGTGGTGCTTATGAAATTACTAAAAACTAACAATAAATAAATTGTTTGTACCCTTCTGGTTGTAAAATTATTATTATTTTTATCATCCTTCATTTTACTTTATTGCTGCTTCACATTAACAAATACAATTCTCAGTTTCATCCAAACATCGCCGTACTACACACGATCTCTGCTTCTCATCTTTTTCTCACGTCAAAGATCTTCCTCCCTGCACTGTTTATTCCAGAGATTTTCATGTACATTGTTCATTCGGTAACGGCGCATGGATTTCTTTGACACAATATTAATAACACGATAAAAATAACAATATATAAAACACTTTTAACACCATACACACATAATCAGCCTAACATTAATCAAATACAAAATAATGAATCGAAAATACCACTATCAATACGCTTCCCATTGAAATCAAATAAAAAAAATAATTATTAATTATTTCAAAACTAAGAAGCTGTGTATTCTTACATGGTGCAGGCTGCATTTCAACCTACACACATTTTCCATTAATATTGCGCTACAAAATCAAACTATGTGGACAGATCTAAACATATGAAATGCGTCGCCAACTACATTTAGGATAACAACAAAGTTTGCTTCATCGAGTTTAGTAGTTCACACAGCACAAATTATCACAATTATTTTCATGGTACACTTTCAGTGTAAACTGAAACTGGACTAAAGGATGCACATTCACTGTATCGCGATGTAAACTTGACCCACTTAAATTAGACTTTCAACACTTGTTTACAATAAGGCTAGCCTTTTAGGTACAAAGTAGTAACATATGCTGATTGTATATACTGCACCAACAAACATTTGAAAACGATATCATCCTATTGAGAGCAATGAATAAATTTCTAGCGATAGGCTCTAATCTTGAAGTTATCTATCAAACATTGCAAGAACAATAATTTCAATGTGATTTAGTTACGAAACGTTATTCCAGGTTGTTTCCTATCTTGTCTGTTTGTGCAACCGTATGCAACACAACTCGGCATTATAAAAACTTTGAAATATTAGAAAATGAAATGTTCACAGCAGCATACACAGTACAAACAGTCCAATGTTTTGGGGTGATTCCTATGGCCACGGCGCATGCGCAGTTGGAGACAAGTTTTTATATGAGGTTTCACCGATTTGACGTTATTTCGTCTCCATATATTCCTTCCTCCATGGTAAAAACATGGCGTGGTTTTTACACTCACATGGTTTGAAAGCGATAATGATAGTGATAGTAAGTAATGTGATACCGTGTATTCTGGTCCGTGCAGTGTAGTGCTTTATATATTTGGGAGATTCCTACAAAAACCAACTCGGAGAAGCTAACATTGACCATGAGAAACAAAATAAAAAAGTCACATGTAAGTAAATTAATTTCAACTGAACTTTATATCGATTTTTAAATGGAATGTAACTAACGAAATGTACAAATACCAAACAGATGTCGCTGATGATGCTCTGGAAATAGAGTGAAACGCGTCAGACACAAAAAATAAAATAAAATTCAATTTCATTGTTGTATTATTAAAATTTATTAACTCACAATTGAGGAAATGGCCCATAATATCCAGTTGTTAATGGTTTTGTTCGTGTGGTTTCTGGGTGTGCGAAATGTTGGTGTTTACATTGCATTTGTTACGTCAGGTTATGCACTCACCCACGACGTCATCTATCGTCGTCTCGTGCTCTCTGCAATTTATCATCCACGCGCTGAAGGCCACCATCACGAGGCCGTCTTTATTCGCCTGAAACGGGAGTCACTCTTTAAACATGTCAGACATTAACGAAAACTCTGCATGAGAACATAGGGACGTTTATTACCATGGTCATATTGTGTAGTATGTTCCATGTAGATTTATAATATACTAGCGGAGTTCCCGGCGTTGCCCGGTATAGTTGGCGTAGATTTACCCGTATTCTATTTTTATTCCCGCAATGAGAAACATTTGTACAAAGTTTCATAAAATTCGCGCCAACTTTTTCCGGAATTAAAGCAATCCTAGATTCACCCACCCCCTACCAAGAAACGGGTGGGTTGAAGTTTATTTTCACATACGCTATTTTCAATCGTCCGATAAGATTAATGTATTCGTTAATTTTGTTAAGTAATTGCATTACTACTTTACTGAACAACGCTAGATTATGCTAGAAACTCACATTTGATTCAATTGCGAAGTGAATGGATATATTTTTTGCTCCAAGCGCCAGGTACTATAACGCCACAAATTCAGCCTTTTATACAAATATCAAAAGTGAATCCAGAATAATATTATCGTAAACAGAAGACTAATGCTGAGGGCCAGAGACATTGTCCAGAGATCGTGCATAAAGAAAATCTCTGTTCTTTTTAAGGCTATCTATGGTGTTTAAATATTGAATATCCCAAATTAAGGGAAAGAATACTTCGAGTTTTATTTAGTGTGCAAAATAGTTATTATTGCTTCCATTAAATGCTATAGTCAGAAACACTATAGTTGTGTGTTTAGTGGGAAGGATGCAACATCTAATCCTTACATCTTTGGGATTTGTTATCATACGTTCAGAATTTCCTCCATTATTTAACGTTGAAACGTAAGACATACCAAGCAACTGAATTGAGATTCTAAGCTATAAAACGGTAAAAAAAAAAAAAAATATCCATATCCAAAGATATCTTCTCCGTAGTTTCCGATTGTTTATAAGACCAATGTATCCTGTTTTCGTCTTATAGATATTCTACGCAGATGGGTTGTTTATTTACGAATATTTCCCTGCAAACTAACTTATAACACAATATTTCGGTGACATACGGCTCCGTCGCCATCTTCAGGTCTAATTATAAGTTCTGCAGGTTACGACTACACCTGATGATGGGGAATGTATATTAATATTTATCTTGTCTGTAGAATTTCCCGTATTTGGTTTGCTCTGGATTTGCTTTGGGTGGTAATACTCACCTCCGAACCAAATGAAGCAATTTCTTACTCTCATATTATAAATCCTGCGTTCTTATTTCTGAAATATCAAATAATTAGTAGGTCTTTTCACATAAATCAAATTAAACTAGGCAGTTAATGAGATCACTTATAAGCACACCATATAAAATAACCAAAACACATTTTCTTTATTTCATTTCAAGAATAACAAGGCACCTGAAAAAAAAAACTTCCTTAAAGTTTTCTATTTCATTGTTCCATAAACAGAATAACTCTCTTCCTGGACCGTTCCACCACCGACACAGTTTATTCAACACCATTTGCGGTTAAAAGTTCTCTTTATTGATCCACATGTGTTCTCTCACTAACATTCTCTTTCAGTATCCATCAAATACATTAACAGTGTATCCAGACATACGGTTAGTCTACCTAACTGCCATCATTTCTTGCCGGCCTGTTTCTTCATGAAAATTAATATTCAATTGCCAAAGATGCTCTTTCATCACTCTACTCCCTGCATTCGCATACTAATATTATCTTTTCTCTTACAAAAGAAAATGAATTAAACCAAAAAACAAATAATTAATTAAACCATATATATATGAAGGTAAGAAGTTTATTGTTCAAGGTTTCCATTGGTTTAATTAATTTTTTTGGTTTAATTCATTTTCTGTGTGTATATATTATATACAGAAACAATAAAACTGAAATAAAAAATATAAGGGACTATGTTTCCTTATTGGACGGAGATTCATGTCGCCGAAATATTGTTTTTAAATCTTACACGGTTGGTTTCCCGAGATACAATCATAAATATACAACACGGACAATAAAAATTGTTGTACCTTCCTTCCTATTTCATTTTTCCTAATCATGAGTTTAATTTGCCATTTACGTAGATTGTTTATTGTTATTTATAAATCGCTTCCATATCTGAATTTCAACAAAACTGCACGCAGCTTTAGCTCAAGTTATCAATAAACATGTAAGATGGTATAACCCAATTGACACCATATTTCGTCTGTGATACAGAGGCAAAAATATTATGTTTTAGAATTTTTTCTTAATATTGCATTGCGGCATTATTCTCGCAGTCGAAAAGTTTGTGACAATTAGTGATATACTGTTATGGTTATGACTGCGCGATTATAATATGTATTTTATACCACAGTATACATACATATCAAACTAAGCAATGTAATTGCACGCGTGCCACCCACCACTACTTCCAGTTTGCAACGTGAAAAAACTGTAACAAACTTATTTACAAATTAGTGGCACTTTTAAGGAGAGTCGAAACAAATGGAAACACAGTAAGGATGGCGATTCTTTCCGAAAAAGATCGATTCTTGAATCGATTCGAATCGAAATTTGATAAATTGATTCATGAAAAAAACGAGGTATAAAAGATCGATTTTCTAAAAATCGATATTTTTTTCGATTTTGTTTTCGTGTTCGTATTTTCAATATAATTCTAATAATGGATAACAAAAAGGACACCATAATAATCGATATTTTACCATTTTTAAAATAATTTAAGGTTTTTTTTTTTTTTTTTTTTTTTTTTTTTTTTTTTTTTTTTTTACAATAAATCAAAGTATCGTGTATACAATAAGACTTTTAATTCACAAATTTGTTGGTTACATAAAACAGTTTTGAAATGATATATTTTACAGTTCCCAGTGCTTAACATCCAAGGTTTTCAGGAACAACAGTCTTTCCAGTCTACTAGGATCCAAACGGTTCCGCTCATCACTTGCGATGTTGGCAGCAGTTAAAAAAAAAAAAAAAAAAAAAAAAAAAAAAAAGACGCTCGCAAGGTACTGATGATCCCACTATATACATATACTTCTTGGCTGTTCAGTAAACGTGATGATAAATTGATTTTTTTAATTCTTGCCAGTAAAGTATAGACACATACTTCAGGTGCACAACTGCTTGCGATAAATAGTGTTTCAATTCTTCGTTTACACCCTGACTTTCATGTGCAAGTGCATTACATGTAGAAAGTGCTTTTACAGATTCGATTTTCACGGATGAAATATTGATTCACTGGATCGATTCAGTACTAAAAATCGATTTTTTTAGGTTCAAATGATCAATTTTTCGATTAATCGATCTCAGATCGCCATCCCTAAAACACAGTTCATAGCATAAAATTTAAATTTTCAAGGAGGGGGGAATATGTAAGGAAACAGTGCTGCTCCTCGTTTCGTATCCACCCATTTTTTTTAAAAAAATTTTTTATATATATATATATATATGTGTGTGTGTGTGTGTGTGTGTGTGTGGATTAATAGCACAAATCTCAAATTACAAGTGGATGATGTCGCGAGCTCAGCTGTAACGAATGTAATGATTTAAACAAACCTAACTGCCTCTAAATTTTTTCCCTGTCAACAAACAAAGATGTTGTCACGCAAAAATACTTACGGCCGCTAGAGACACAATACAACTCACTTGGATATGTGTTGGTGCTTACTATCTTTAGCAGGATGTCGTCGGGGACGTTAGTCTTGCGGTTGCAGATGGCGGCGGCGGCGGTGCGGGTGAAGATGACGGGCGACACGGAGGCTTCGATGGCGTCCAGCCTGGTCTGGTGGGAGGTGTACGACAGGTCCACCATCATGCCCAGGTTGTTCAACTCCCGCACCACGGCCTGTTGACAGGCGTGATGAATTACGGCCTTGCTACCGTGGCTACTAAACTGAATTAGATGGAAGAACAGGTGCTCATTAGCCGGTTCCGCCACTCACCATCGAGTTTGTATCGCTACAGTAATACCTGTAAGCTTCAGAGTGTATAATATCGCAGGGGCCATGAACAATATCGCAGGAGTGGAGGGTTGGAGTCTAGATTGTTGTTTCAGGGTCGCGATAGTAAGCGCGGGTCGGACGTGTCAATATGAAACAAGTTTAAAGTGAATTGTAATCCGCCAGCATCGCCGCTGTATGACCGAGAAGTTTATTAGAAACTGTGTGAAGAGAGAGGATTTGCTGTGGAATGAATCGCGAGTGAATATAACTATCGATTGGCGGCGTCGTTAGATCTCTCAAAGTGTGTTTTAATGACTGTTCATGAGAATATTTATTGGGCTACGACTCACTTTCATCAATCCTTCTTGGTGAAGAAGTTTTAAAAGTGTCTGGTTGCGAGCGCTGGCGGATGTATGTTGAATTTAATAAAACTTTTGTGATCCGTGAGTAACTACATGTGTGTGTCGATTTTCGTCTTTAGCATGGATTAGTACACGAATAGGACTAATTAAACATTTTGTTAGGCACAGATCACTGGGCTGGCGACCGTGTCTATAGAATCTGCAAGTGTGTAAAAGCTGGGGCAGCTATACTAGTATTAGAACGTAACAGCACACGAAACATTAATTATAAATTAAGCCCCACCACATAAGTGTGTTACAAGTTGTAGCTTTTCCAGGGATGCTAATTACACAGCGGGATGAAAGTTGTCGCACTGGTTATTACGTTCCTGACATACGTCTGTACTTCATACGAACTACACCCTGTTGCGACGATATTAAACACGTAACCTAAGTATTTCTTCTTCTTCTTCTTCTTCTCCTTTGAACACTTCACTTGTGTCCAAGCAAGAGCCGTTGCATTGAACATTTTTTTACCGATATTTATTAATCTGGTAAGACTTACTGTAGCAGTCTAGTTATTTTAAGATATTACAAGGTAAGCTGGACACTGTAGAATTCTTTCCCAAGCATTCTCAGGCTTGTAACTATTAGGGTTGTAACGGAGGTAATCTTAGCGGATGCAGGTGGAAATACGAATATTCACCGCTTGACATCTACGGATGCGGATGTTTTGCGGAAGCGGATATGGAAAAATCAATTTTTAACTATATATATTTTAGTATTTCAACAGAAATAAACTCAAAATCGAAACAAGTAAAATTTTTTATCAAGAATTCTACGTTTTGAATCAGCAAATTCTGTTCCCATCTGATATTGTCGTATTAGTTTCTGCCTCATCTTTCAACAAAAAATGGTTGGTTGATTTAACGAGTGAATTAAATTATTTACAAAGCTACGTACATCAAAAGAATCCTTGTTATATGGCTCGACTAATTGAAGCGTAACGCACAATGCCACGCCACCATACATCTCCGTGCCCGCCACCCGCGTTACCACCGCTCTAGCGGCACATTCTCAGTCCAGCTAGTAGGACCTACGATGATCCGATTTTCGATAAAGAACTTTTGTTGGTCCATGAAAGCGACTGCGGCACTACATGAAGCACGTATTGGATGTGATTGGACTCCAAAACAATGATCATGAGCTCCTGCCTTCCAACAAAATATGGTGTTAGATCATGATTGGAGGAAACATCCTGCGAGTTAGCGATAAGGACACTAATGTGCAGCTAGAACGTGATGGGAAGGACTGCTTGGACCGCTTCTAGTAGTGTGAATGGGTGAGCGCATCCTACCGTAGTTATACATGGATATCGTATAAGTTGGACCGTGAATAGACCACTTTACTTTTCATGCAAGTTCAAACTTGTAAATTCGTGTTTAGGTAACAACACCGTTCGGTTGATTGTTTCTTTTAATACAATATCCTGAGAAAGGAAACAAGCTAAGCGACGATAGGACAATTCTCGTTCTAAGACATAAGAATAAGGTATATATATATATATATATATATATATATATATATAATATATATATATATATATATATATATATATATATATATATATATATTGTAATGTAAAAAAACATCCGTTATACTTCGACATTAAAACTTGCGGATACGGATGCGAAAGTGGTGGCAGAATTTCATGCGGAAGTTTCGAATTTTAGGATGCGGATGTGGAGTTCTGTTACATCCCTGGTAACGTTATAGCTTAGTAGCGTTATTTCCTGCAAGCCAGCTTGACAGTTAAGTTCTCACTAAAGACGGGACCAGTGTCCTCACTACGACTATGAATAGAACTTTTAGTATGCTCCATTCGACTAATGAAAGTCGAACCAAGCCATATACACGTGAACAGCGACGAACCAAATCGATGTTACCCACACCCCAATGTCTGCCACGAAACGCACGTCCGTTTGTTTACCAGGGCACTCAGTTCTAGCCGAATGCGAAGTAACAGCTGCTTTCGAACGAATTATTACTTATAGGTTAGTTTTATTCCCCCGTGCTCTCTGTGGGCTTAGAGAAGGGATTCCAAGATTGATTTCATTAGGTGTTCCTTGCACTTTTTCTGTAGATACCCTTCCAGAATATACGTGTGGTCGGGCGGGATTTACATCAGTTTATTGGACTTCATTAATTCTATCTTTGCCCTTCCTTCGTGACTTTATTTTTGATAACAATTCCTATTCACTTTGTTATGTTTATAATTTTTCCCACCACAAAGCCACATATTTGTGTGAGATATACTCCAAAGTGAACAGATCGAAAGAATTCACAGATTGCTTATTGCAATAAATCACTCGGTTGGTTACTTTAGGAATTATTTCATTATTATTGCAAACTAAGACTTCCGCAAAATATGCCACAGAAGATGCTGGATTTGGTATTATTTGAAATTTTTAACTAGGCACTAGCCTTGTCTTTGAGTATAGTATTCTACTCCTACCATTTATGTACTTGTTCAAAATTAATATGTAAAAGGTTTCATGCCATCAGTGACTTTGTGTAGCTTCTTTAGGATAATTTGATTTAAAGTTGAATCTCCCTTATCTTTGGCCCCTGGTATCTGCTAGCTATTCTGGGCCGTCATTATTTGCAACTATGACATGATTTTCACTCCAACTCTCCCTCTAAGAGTCTCACAGAAAACCCAAAGAAATTTTGGTCGCATGTACGAAAAGTTAATTGTACCAACAGCAATATTCCAGCACTAATTGGTGAAGGTTCCGAGGTTAATGAAAGCCGCGATAAAGCTAACGTACTAAATACTGTATTCAAAAATTCATTTACATATGAATATAAGGATAGTATTCCCGTTTTCCCACGTCGTGGCGAGTCGGTGATGGAATCATTACGAATAGATACTGCAGGTATCATCAAGCAATTAGAGTCCTGAAGTGGGGGAAAGCACCGGGCCCGGATGGAATTCCAGTAAGAGTATTTTCAGAGTATGCGGCGGAAATCGGGCCATTTCTGTCTGATATATTCAGTAAATCATTAGAAGAGCGAAAAGTACCTTTAGACTGGAAAATAGTGCAAGTAACTCCGATTTTCAAAAAAGATGATCGAAGTGATCCTGGAAACTATCGTCCCATATCTATAACATCTGTTTGTAGTAGAGTTATGGAGCATATTATATGCTCGAACATTATGAATTTTCTAGATGATAATAATTTGCTTACAACAAATCAACACGGATTTCGGAAGAAAAGATCATGTGAAACACAGCTGACCCTATTTACAAACGACGTAATGAAACTTATCGATGCAGGTTCACAAGTAGATGCAATTTTTTTTAGATTTCCAGAAAGCCTTTGACTCTGTGCCACACAACCGCCTTTTAGCGAAGTTTCGAGCGTACGGTATATCGGATAAATGAATGGATAAAAGATTTTCTAACTGGGCGGTTGCAGTATGTTGTCGTTGAAGGAGAAAGTTCTTCTAATCTAGATGTTACATCGGGTGTACCTCAAGGAAGTGTAATAGGACCACTTCTTTTCTTAATTTTTATAAACGATCTCGGAGACAAAGTGAAAAGCCTATTTAGATTGTTTGCTGATGATGCGGTTATTTATAGGGCAGTAAGAAATTTGGCAGATTGCTTAGAAATTCAGCGCGATCTGGATGTTATTTTGGCTTAGTGCGCTGAGTGGCAACTTACTCTAAATTGTAAAAAGTGCAACACAATGAGAATAACTAACAAAAAGAATCCAATTATTCAGAAATACAACTTAAACAATACAGTTATTGATACCGTCGATTCTATGAAATATTTGGGAGTAACAGTACAAGAACTGTAGAGGTAAACAGAGATTCGAATATATGAAGCAGATAATTGAGGACGTGGGTTGTAAGGGGTATGTAGAAATGAAGAGGTTAGCACAGGATAGGAAGGGATGGAGGATTGCATCAAACTAGTCTAAAGACTGACGACAACAACAACAACAACAACAACAAAATAGTACAAAGGAACATGAAATGGGACTTACACATTAATTCCTTAGTAGGTAGAGCAAGTTCTAGGCTGCGATTCATAGGTCGAATATTGAAAAATTGTAATGAACAAACAAAGGAGATAGCGTACAAATGTCTTGTGCGTCCACATTTGGATTATTGTTGTGCCATTTGGGACCCGTTTCGTAAGGGTTTGATCGAAAGTATAGAGAAAGTACAGAGAAGTGCCGCTCGATTCGTGACCGCTTGCTACAGTCCTTATGAAAGCGTCACAGAACTGATTAGTAGACTAGGCTGGGAGTCTCTGGTAGATAGACGACACACGTTTCGTTTAAGCTTATTGGTAAACATGCGTACTCCCACTTTCACTTTTGAGTGTAGTGAAATACTTCTTCCACCAACCAATTTGAGTCGGAAGGACAGGAAAGATAAGATTAGAGAAATAAGGTTCCGCAATGATTCTGTTATGAATTCTTTTTTCCCTCGTTCTATTACGGATTGGAATGCACAGCAAAGAGATTAGCTTTGGTGCTGAGCACCCTCTGCCACCCACAATTTTGTGAATTGCAGAGTATATATGTAGATGTAGATTCTCTCTCTTAAGCTATATTACCGTAGAAAGAGAGAGAGCTATGCTTGGAATGACATTACTTCTAGTCTCCTAAATCAGTGGCTACATTTGTTTGCGCCGTGAGGTTAGAGCAGACACTGTACACAGAACTCACCCGTCCGAAACTGGTCAGTCCTCCAGGATACCCCGCCGCGCTGGCCCTGCAACACCAATTACTTAACATCACAAATTCGTTTTTACTCAGTGAAATATAACTCAGATGCAGTTCAATTTCCACAAGGTGCTATGTATGATACAGTTTGAAATAATTTGCTACTGATTTAAGACTATTAGCCTCTTGAATACATACTTCTGAGTATTAGTTTCCTGAGATATTTAATTCCCTGTATCTTGTTTACGTCACTTCCATATAAGTAGTTGTCCCAATAACAACTGTCTGGTACCCAATATTTTCCGAAACGCACGGTCGCCACGATCCCAGGGGTTTATAGCATACATTGTAAGTGTCAAATGTTTTACATAGGACGCACTAGAAGTTTTACTTATCTGTATTAAATCTCTTTTCCCCTGGCATTGCAGTCGCTGAAAAATGTAGCGCTACAGTTGGAGGTACCTAGCCTGCTAACCCTCGTACAGTCTCCCGTGTCCTCCACTACCTAACTTTTTATTGTGTCACGGTCTCAACGACCATATTCGCGTGTCCCGCTGCCTAGGTAGCTCTACTACTATGTGTCTATGTGTTGGCTTTTGGGATTCATACTTTATTACACCTTAGGGGGAAAAGGGCTATGGATGCCTATCGCGTCCTTATTTCAAAACACCCTCAGGGTCCTTCTGATCGGTTGAGAATCATCGTCTTGATCAGCCTTGTGAGCAGCTGGACGATGTCTATCTACTTGTCTTCTCGTGTCTTAACGTTGTTTCAGCATTGGTGCTGCGGCTGTCACGTACTGCGTTTGGCAGATGTTGATGGGAGTGGCCTGGCTGCACAAACATTTCTGCCACTAAGAGGCCAATAGGAAGCTACCCCTCCCCTTAGCACTCTTGATTGCAAGCCTTCCCTCGCAAAGTATCAAGAGTCAACGTCGGAGTCACTACCGCTGTGCTGAATACGAGCACAGCCACTGGTTGAACCAAGTGGAGATGTCTGAAGTCACAGAACATGACGCCGGCAGTGTACACAAAATGGCCATTAAAATTGTGAATTCGACACTTCTGAGAATTTCTTATAGTAAAAATCTGTCACAATAATGCTCAATGAGAACATATATAGTTACAGGAATCTATATGAGTGACGCATGGAACCAAAGCTATCTTTCCTCGAAAGAGAACATGTTGAGCTCAATGATGACTGTAGAAACTGAGATCAAAGCTATGTCGAATGGAGGTGCCGACGTCTCACAGTCACGGCACCATTTGATCGAATGGCAGCCACCACCCGATGACAACGAGGATGTTATATATGAGCTCATCCATGTAGATGATCAGCACTAGTAGCCAATCAGCGGCCCGGACCGCATCCACCAAAAAGTCACAAATTGCGACATCAGTAAAGCAGGAAGAAGCGTAATGGTGCAAATCGGAGGGTTCTGGTGTTGTTTACAAAAATAGATATAGTCAGATATAATATCCAATTATCTTCTAGTCGAAAATAATTTCCTGTCGTTTGCCGCTTTGTAATCTAATTCAGATTTTGGAGGCTTTTAAGCACCACACCACCCATAATGTGCGGGTACAGGACATGTGATCGGACGCCCACTCTCGCAAATTTCTCGTAAAATTGCTGGGGACCGTTCTACAGGAAGCGCGGTCAGCTGTCTTTAAGAAGAAAGACGACACACTGTTTCCTGCTATGTATACCAAAGAATCTGGCTTTACTCTCCTCTCCCTTCGCAGTTTGATAGAGTTGCCTAAATTAGTTTACCATAAGAAAAAATGATCAATAATCAGTGAAAGTTGCAGTCTGCGGCAGCGTACTGTATTTTCGGCCGGTGGAAGACCCAATGCTACCAGTGTCTTGACTTTGGACACACAGCCCAACGCTACTGTTTCATCATACCCTATATCCGATTCTATATCGTTCACATTGTTACTATATGCAAGAGATTCCAGGACAATAGTCCTACTTGCTGAACTGCAGCTAGTGATATGCAGCTTACTTAGCAAGGTGCCCTGCAAGCCGTGAAGCAGCATGATATACCAATTACATTTTCGAGCAACCCAGCCAAACAGTGTGGGGAAACCTACCAGGTTTCCTATAATTCACGATATCCCTGAATCGTGAGGACGTTGGAAAATAGCTGCATCACCGAGACAGAAACCACGACGGACCAGATGTGGACTTGGTCGTGGCGAATCGCCAATTGCGTGAACTGGCCATCACTCTTATACATAGTTATGGACACTACTTCCCGAGTGATAGAGCTTGCTACCGCTAGCTTGAAGGGCTCCCTCACTTTACGTCAACCCATCAAAGTTTCAGGTCCTAACACACGGAGTAAAGGTTATCTCCATTGGAGTAAGCAGTTGCGTGATACTTCTTTTTTTGCATCTAACAAACTCCTACATCAGTCCTCACACGAAGTGTGGACTGTCGGAGTATTGGCAGTATTTTAACCAGCCACCCTTTTTCTTATACCTTAATTGTCTCAGAATTTAAACAGAGATATTTAAATGATTTCTTTTGTCTTTATGTCCCGATGGAACAACGTTAATGGGTACAGATCTGGCCGCATGAATCCGTTCATAGTCCGTTACTGTATTCCACTAACGCATAATGCACGCACAGAGGTGAGCAGTGACAGCTAAACTTGGAGGAGCAGATCTGGAGCCTTTGTCATTAAAAAAAGTTTTTAGAAGAACATATCTATTCTTAGATAACTATGTCTATTAGATAACTATATACATTTTCGATGCGGCAATAGTGCAGTAAAACGTCTTGGCTTTGAAGCCGCGTAAAGTTGAATTATCTGTCGACGTTTCGAAACTGGCACCACTTCCAATATCAAGCCCAACTTGACATCACTGAAGATGGTAAGCAGTGAAAGAAGTTTCTCTAAAATATATAGTCTTTGCAAACAGTGTATATACCTGGTGAAGATGATAGGGCTCATTGGTGAAACGTATTGACTATCTAGTAAAAAAAAAAAAAAACCAACAACAACAACAACAATCTAAAATACATCAAATCGTAAGATATAAGGATCCTTAGTAGTTGTGATGTTATTAACTATTATATTTATCTGCTTATTGTTTCAATATATAGCTGATTGAGCTGCTGGCTTCTAATGTCATAGTTTTGTTCCAGTAGCATATGTTTTAAAAGTAAGCCCATGTAAACCGCATGAAACTATTGCCATGAGATCAGCCACAATGCCCTACCTGGTGTCTGATTGTCGGTGACTCAGGCTTCATGTGTGTTCCACTCACCAGGGCGTGTTGCACTTGTGCGTGAGCGCCAGGTAGCGCACACCCAGCTTGTGATAGGCTGTCAGGACGGGCAAGCTGGAGTCGATCATGTGACCTCCTTCCACGCCAATCAGAGAGCTGATCTTTCCCTCATTGAAAGCATCCTCGATATCTGAAAACATTAGTCAGTTTGGTTCGATAAAAGAACAAATACATAATATTTAATTAAAAATTACAATGGATCGCACGCTCCGGTGGCAATTTACGTACTCACCCATATTCCCCCTTTCCTGTACCCACGTACATTTGCCCTCCACAAATTTTAGGTTTTATATTCTTTCAACGTTTTTGGTAAATTACTCATCATTTTCCCTTGATAACTTATTCCAATCCCTGACACCCTTACCTAAAAACGACAATCTTCCTACACCCTTCTGCCTGAATCGAGTGCCAGCTTGTGGTCATGGTCATATTGTTCCTTCCTTGCATTACTTTTAATTTTTATACCAATATCTTTCCACGCCTCATCACCAATATATGCCTCGTACACTCCCATGGCCCTCTTCACCCTCCTAATATCTTCCAATGAATCCCATTCCAGCTCCTTTATCATATCTGTTCTGACTGCATTCTGCGGTAATTTCCAGAAACAAATCTAGCAGCCCTTTCTTTCACCCTCTCCAACTCCTTTTATTTGATACGTAAAATGTGGGTCCCATGCTACACTACCATATTCGAGCAATGGTCTGACCAAAGTTTTGTAACCCAATTCCTTGACTTCTCTCGTGCATCCCCTCATCACTCTCTCCAACAAGTGCAGAACTTTGAAACCTTTTCCTACCACCTGTCCAATGTGTCCTGCCCAGTAAAGCTTGTTATCAAATGTAATGCCAAGATATTTACATTTCAAGTATTCAACAAGCAATTCTTTCCTCACCTTATAATTATAATCAACTTTTAGTTTTTTATTTGTGTATCTAATAAGCTGACTCTTCTTTGCATTTTTTTCCATCCAATATTTGCCAACCCTACTAGATACCCTGTCCAGATCATCCTGCGATTGTTTACAATCCTCTACCACTTTGATTCTTTTAGTTTCAGACAGACTGGAATCATTCCGTCGTGTTGATTACCAACCCCTTTCTTTTTTAATTAACGGCTTGGAAACGTGGAGGTCTTTTTTTTAACTGCTTTATGTCTCTCAACAGCGATGTCTTTAGAGACGGGAAAGGATGGGGGGCAAGGAATGGGAAGGAATTCGGCCATGGCCTTTTGAAGGAAGCATCCCTGTATTTGCCTGGAGTGATCTGGGAAACTATGGAAAACCCAAATCTGGATGCCCGGACGGGGATTCGAACCGCCGTCCTCCCGAATGCGAGGCCAGAACGCTAACCGTTACACCACCACGCTCGGTACGTAGAGGTCATTTGAGCAGAGCAGGATGGACTTGGCGGCATTTTGAGATATATATCCCTTTCGAGATATAGATACCTTCATAATTTTTCACAACATGTGACTGTTTATGCCATGCCATGTCTACAAATTAAGACTTTTTGAACCGTGTTTTTTTTTTTTTTTTTTTTTTTTTTTTTTAATTTACTCAATATTATTTCTCTTATAATGTTAAAAACCCTTATAAAAATCTCAAATGGTATAATTATTTTATAGTTCTTTTAAAATGATTGTTTTATGGTTCAATCTGTTGAAGAGACCATTGCGCAATTTAAACATGTGGTAAAAAATGATGATAATGATTTTTAAAATTATTTCTTAAAGTGTTTTTAATGTTTAAGAAAAAAAAGAAAGTTTAAGATTAAAAAATCCTAGAGAATTTTTTTTAAAAAGTAATAAGGTTTAAAAAGTCTTAATTTGTAGAAATGGCATGGAATAAACCTAACGAAGTCATATGTTAATAATAATAATAATAATAATAAAATGAATATCTCGAAAACGGCGAGACTAATAGAAAAATAAAATTTTATAATATAGTGAGCCATGTCATGACCTAACTGCTATTGCAGGATTAACATTCATTGCTAGACACCCCGTATATATTGCATATTTCTGGTTTTGAATTTTTAAGCGCATGGTGTTTGTCTTGAATTTCTCTGTACGAGATATAGAGCGTAGGTTAGTAAAGAAATGAACACGTAGTGGTAGCGTAGCTAGGTCAACAAGGGCCCCAGTGCAAAAAAATTATTTTGGGCCCTTAGGCCAGATTGAGCTATCTTTTCTGCTTGTAGGGGCCCCCTGAGTTGAGCATGGGGTCCCTCTGAGTTGAGCATGGGGGCCCCCTGAGTTGAGCTTGGGGGCCCTCTGAGTAGAGCATGGGGGCCCTCTGAGTTGAGCATGGGGGCCCCCTCAGTTGAGCATGGGGGCCCTCTGAGTTGAGCATGGGAGCTCACTGAGTTCAGCATGGTAGCCCCCTGAGTTGTAGTCAGCGAAGCAACATCGGAGATGCACATTCGGAAGCTTCTATTGGCGGAATGGCAACAAGAATGGAACAACAGTGAAACAGGTCGAAGAGCATATGATATGTTCCCCATCCGTAGAGGAGAGGTTAAAGTTGAAGTACCTTCAACCCTCTCCCGGATTGGTACACTACATTACAGGTCACGGGCCATACAATAGCTGGCTCCGAAGTCGAAATATTGTAGATTCAAACAGGTGCGAATGTGGTGAAGAAAGTACGCCGGAGCACGTGGTATGGGAATCTAAAATAACAGCCAGTTTAAGAGAACACCAACAAGCTCGGCTGCAAGGTAAGAGAATATTTGACATACTGCGCGACGAAAGTTTGTGGCATTTTCTGGACGAGGCAGCTGATCTAGCCTCAAAATTTTGGAAGGAGGAATTTATAAAAAGGAAAAATGCCGAGCAAAATCAAAGGCCACAGATAGCAGAAGAGGAGGGAAGAATGATGCTGGAAGTTTGACTTTCACAACACCGGATTGACGGAAGATATCCTACGACAATGAGCAACATCAATCGTCGGAGGAACTTCAGTGTGCTCCAGAGAGGCTGTCTTCTGAGCGACAGCTGGGGCCGTCTTGGTATTCCAGGAGGTCAACTCTTGATGGCCTGGGCGGCTGACTTTGCTGCCGGTTCCAGGAGACTCTACTTTCGGAGCACACTCAACACCAAAAAAAAAAAAAAAAAAAAAAAAAAAAAAAAAAAAAAAAAAAAAAAAAAAAAAAAAAAAAAAAAAAAAATGAACACTAGTGGACCGAAGTGCGGCTGTGACAATTGGTGATGGTAATAGTAGTATTAGTAGTAGTAGCAATGATATTAGTAATAGTAGTAGTAATGTTAGTAGTAATATTAGGGACAATGGTAGTAGTAGTAGTAGATATAGTAGTGTGGTGCCCATTCTGTTTAATAACAGTAGATGTAATAGATATTGGAAATTTAATCAAAATTTTCTTGGATTCGTTGTTTATATGTTAATATGTTATATATATATAGGATAAAATATATGTACATGTTAAATAATGGAAATAAGGGCCCAGATTAGATACTAGGTGCTGGGCTATGTTGTATATGGAAAATAAATAAGTAAATAAATAAATAAATAAATAGCCCCCTAAGTTGAGCTTGGGGGAACCCCGGGGTTGAGCTTGGTTGCCCCCTGAGTTGAGCATGGGGGTCCCCTGTGTTGAGCATGGGGTCGCCCATATTCCCTGAAAGCCCATGGGTCCCTCTGAGCTGCGTTTGGGGGGCCCCCTCTCTGTGGGGGTCCCGGTGCACGCCGCTGACACATAGTCGGTTGCCCTCACCAGCGGCCGAGTATGCGAAGAGGAGGTCCTCCGGGTACTTGTCAGTCAGCTGATGAATGGCTGTTATCTGCTCGATGGTCCCCTTCACGACTTCATCGCTGGTACTTCGGCAGCCCACATACACCGCCCACAGCTGAAAAAGCGAGACATATCATTCAGTCAACAAGATAAATGACAAGGAATGGGAGAATGACTCATCACTCACCAAACCTGAAGGCTGCACGAGTGAAAAACATGTACGACGATAGCTAAAGTACACAATATTTCGGTTTCACACCTTATTAATGTTATAGAAACACAGCAGATTAAATATAGAGATAGGATCGGATGCAGTAGGAGAAGTAAGTGAATTCTGCTACTTGGGAATCAAAATTACAAAGGATCGCTGAAGCACGAGTGATGTTAAAAGCAGAATAGAACTAGCAAAAAGAACCTTCATGAAAAAGAGTAATCTCTCAGTTTGAAATATTGATCTAGGACTCGGAAAGAACTCTTTAAAGCATTTTATGGTAGTGAAGCATGGACTTTAGGAATACCAGAAAGAAGGAAGATTGAAGCATTTGAAATGTGGTGCTACAGAAGAATGCTGAAAATTAAGTGGACAGACAAAGTAATAAATAAAGGAGTTTTGGAAATGATGGGTGAGGAAAGAAGTTTGTGGAAGAAGATTACATAAAGAAGAGACAGGCAGGCTGGTAGGTCATATTTTGAGACATGCTGGATTGGTTAATTTATTGGTGGAGGGAACAGTGGAAGGTAAGAATTGTAGAGGAAGACAGAGATTAGAATATATGAAGCAGATAATTGAGGACGTGGGTTGTAAGGGGTATGTAGAGATGAAGAGGTTAGCACAGAATAGGAAGGGATGGAGAATTGCAGCAAACCACTTGAAAGACAAGACAGGAAAATTATAATAACTAAACTGCAATGGAGGCCATGCTTCGGTGGAAATTTCCCTACAAACCCATCTTCCTCCTTTCCTACAACCTCCCAGTTTTGCCCTCTACAAATTTGATTTGAACTTTAAATTCTTTCAACGTTTTTTTGGTAAATTGTTCTTCATTTTTCTTGGTAACTTATTCCAATCCCTGATACCCTTGCCTAAAAAAGAGAATCTTCCCACACCCTTGTGCCTGATAATCCAGTGCCAGATTTCTTCGCGGGTGCTAAAGTAAAGAGAACTGGTATTAAACAATACACATAACTAGGGTACGGATCTTTCGGACAAGTCGTATTTTTCACCTGCCTTCTTTCTAATCTGTAATGCTGAATAAAACACTTACTGATCGTTTCTAATTGTATTTTAATTTATTTTGTATAACATATAAATGCATATTCAGGCCGTTTTTCTAGTTTTTGCCATATTATGATCATACTTATGGTCATATTGTCACATTTTGACATAATCTGGTAATAATTTAATAGTACCGTGAACTGATAAAAATGAGAAAAAAATTAAGATAATTATTCACACAAATGTACTCCTGTTGTACATTGGTAGAAAAAAAATACATTTTTCACTGTACTGGTCATAATTCACGAGTCAAGAATTAAAGTTATGCATTATTGTCACCCTCTAAATATAATGTTCCGCCTGCGTTTTAATCTCGACAGCGCAGCAGCAACATGCCTGTGTTGATCAATCTCTCAATGACAATACTTTTGAAAATAATACTCTGTCAGTGTTAAATCTGCAGTGGCCAGTGAGTAGGTCTACCACCATGCCGAAAACAATTTTTTTTTGAAAGTGAGAAGTTATGGAGTCACGTACGCGAATTTGGAGAGGAGTATAATACACATAAAATATTTAATTGATGTTTCGTTCATGGCTGAGTTTTTTGGTTTTGACAGTATAGGAATAATAGATAATATATTAATTTCTAACCCCTTCTCTTTAAATTATGTGAAATTAAAGTAACTTCAACAAAATGATTTAAAAATTACTTTCGCAACGGTGCAGGGAATGCACGGAAGCAAATTATGTTGTCTACATGAAAGCAACACTACTAGATAAAACAGATGATGTACAATTGAGCATATTTTGATGTTATTTAATTTAAATGTTTGGTTGCATGTTGTTATTTTTTGTCCTATTTATCCAGTTTTAAGGTTATATTTGTTTGCATATTTGTCTCTTTTTTTTTTTTTTTTGGTCATGAAGATCGGAACGCTCACTCATCACTCATCAAAGTTGAAGGCTGCGACCAGTGAAAAACATACATGGCGAACACTAAAATACACAATATTTCGGTTTCACTCCTTTTTCATTTTGTGGGGAACGAGTGATGTGGTTCGGGAGGTGTGCACACGCCGAAGAGTATAACATGACTGAGTGAACTATCGGAATGTCTGGAGGGACGGAGATGTTATATACACTCCTGGAAATTGAAATAAGAACACCGTGAATTCATTGTCCCAGGAATGGGAAACTTTATATACACATTCCTGGGGTCAGATACAACACATGATCACACAGACAGAATCATAGGCACATAGACACAGGCAACAGAGCATGCACAATGTCGGCACTAGTACCGTGTATATCCTCCTTTCGCAGCAATGCAGGCTGCAATTCTCCCATGGAGACGATCGTAGAGGTGCTGGATGTAGTCCTGTGGAACGGCATGCCAAGCCATTTCCACCTGGCGCCTCAGTTGGACCAGCGTTCGTGCTGGACGTGTAGACCGCGTGAGACGACGTTTCATCCAGTCCCAAACATGCTCAATGGGGGGACAGATCCGGAGATCTCGCTGGCCAGGGTAGTTGACTTACAGCTTCTAGAGCACGTTGGGTGGCACGGGATACATGTGGACGTGCAATGTCCTGTTGGAACAGCATGTTCCCTTGCGGGTCTAGGAATGGGTTCGATGACGATTTGATGTACCGTGCACTGTTCAGTGTCCCCTCGACGATCACCAGAGGTGTACGGCCAGTGTAGGAGATCGCTCCCCACACCATGATGCCGGGTGTTGGCCCTGTGTGCCTCGGTCGTATGCAGTCCTGCACGGCGCCAAACACGCATACGACCATCATTGGCACCAAGGCAGAAGCGACTCTCATCACTGAAGACGACACGTCTCCATTCGTCCCTCCATACACGCCTGTTCGGGACACCACTGGAGGCGGGCTGCACGATGTTGGGGCGTGAGCGGGACCGTAGCCCAGCTTCATGGAGACGGTTGCGAATGGTCCTCTCTGATACCCCAGGAGCAACAGTGTCCCTAATTTGCCGGGAAGTGGCGGTGCGGTCTCCTACGGCACTGCGTAGGATGCGACGGTCTTGGCGTGCGTCCGTGCGTCGCTGCTGTCCGGACCCAGGTCGACGGGCACGTGCACCTTCCGCCGACCACTGGCGACAACATCGATGTACTGTGGAGACCTCGCGCCCCACATGTTGAGCAATTCGGCGGTACGTCCACCCGGCCTCCCGCATGCCCACTATACGCCCTCGCTCAAAGTCCGTCAACTGCACATACGGTTCACGTACACGCTGTCGCGGCATGGTACCAGTGTTAAAGACTGAGATGGAGCTCCGTATGCCACGGCAAAACTGGCTGACACTGACTGCGGCGGTGCCCAACCGCTGCGCAGCTAGCGCCCTTCGACGGCCAACACTGCTGTTCCTGGTGTGTCCTCTGTGCCGTGCGTTTGATCATTGTTTGTACAGCCCTCTCGTAGTGTCCGGAGCAAGTATGGTGGGTCTTACATACCAGCGTCAATGTGTTTCTTATTTCAATTTCCAGGAGTGTATATATATATATATATATATACCATCGCAGGTGGTGGTAGAATTAATAATATAACAAAAGGGCTCGGAACGTTAAAACGAAAAATAAACAAATAAATTTTGAGGAATTTTGTAACTAGTTAAATGATAACAATGATAATACTAATAATAGTAATGAGTGATGGGACAGAAGGTAGAAATCTATCGGTGGTTGACACCAGGTGGGTGTCTGCATACTGCAATATCGTTGGTTCTGCCTTCTGTCCCATCACTCATTACTATTATTAGTATTATCTAATCGCGAGACCAGGAGACAATTCGATTTTAATGTTACGTTACCATTACACAGGGTGACGAGGAATGAGAGGAAAAACCTGCAACCGCAAACAGGTTCCATCATTTCCTACAACCATCGTGGGTTTTCTGCTATTCAGCAGGTTCATTAACAGTGACAGCCTTCCAAGCCTCCCTCTGTTCCGCCATTCTATTAGTTTCTATATATTTACCATTCACCATGATGTCATCCAGCATTTTCTTTCTTCGCCGACCTTTTCTTTACCCTCTGTTTACAGTTTTAAGCAGGTACTCATTCCTCAACACATGACCAATCCAGTTCCTTTTTCTGTTCCTTATTGTTTTTAACCGACTTCAAAAACAAGGAGGAGGTTCTCAATTCGTCTGTATTTTTTTTTTTTTTTTTTTTTTTTTGTATGTTCAGCCATATCTTCGACAATTTTGAACCGATTTAAACGAAATTTTTTTAGTGGATAGGGTATACCTCCAAAGTGGTCCCACATGAATTTCATTGTGAAACAACCCCATCAACCCCCTTCAAACCTCAACCCCATAATTTTTATACAAATCCATATTTTTATTCGATCTCGTTGAAACTTTCGACATATATAGCCAAAAATAAAGAGAAAAATACTGTCAACTTTTGATTTAAAAAAACTGAACCCCTCTCCCCCTATCCACCCCCTTAATTTTTGCCAATTTTCTTTATTCAAAGCTACAGTCGACACCATTTAACTGATCTCCATTAAAGTTTGCAATTACATGTAGGGTATACTCCAAGTGGTCCCATATGAATTTCTTTTCAGAAACCACCCCTTCTGCCCCCCTCCGCCCCCTAATTTTTATACAAATCCACATTTTTTATTCGATCTCGATGTAACTTTTGGACATATATAGCCAAAAAATAAAGAGAGAAAAATACTGTCAACTTTTGTTTTAAAAAAAATTGAACCCCTCTCCCCCTATCCACCCCCCTTGATTTTTGCCAATTTTCTTTATTCAAAAGCTACAGTCGACACCATTTAACTGATCTCCATTAAAGTTTGCAATTACATGTAGGGTATACTCCAAAGTGGTCCTGTCGCGGTAGCTGATTTTTGTATAGATTTTAGTATAGGGTTTAGCGGTAATGAAGGCGGAGTGCTTCCAAGCCAACGCAGTAGTGTGCAAATTACACCGCTCATATACGACACCAGGCTCAAGGCCGCTGATCTTGCGGTCCGTACTGTGGGAAACTCAGCCAACACGGCTAGTACACGAGGCTTACACACTATGAGCACGTGAACCACACGCCTGTTCATAGTGACAAACAGCCAATGAGAGGAAGGCTTTCCCCATCTTCCGGAATCGAGGGCGCCTTTTTGCGCGCACGATTCGCGCAGTCCGGGATGTGAAATTTCGTGGGGCAGACCTGTTACCATCCAATTAGGCCGTTTTAGGCATTTTTCCTATCATTCTCCCTCTGCTGGCTTGTAATGCATACTGCATTAATCGGATCCTATGGTCCATTATTCCAATATCGGGAAACACCGATTTCATGTACCAGCAACTTGTAACTGTACCACACGGCCGCTTTCACAATAAATCAAGTAGCCACAACTCTTCGTATCATTTCAAGGAGCCCCTACATCCTGATTTTATGCAATTAAGTCTCTGTGCATGTACTTTTCCTAGCCAGGAGCTTACAGATGCCGACTGGAAACCCGAAGTACCTCAGCCGACAGTAAGTAGACGCTAGGACGGACCTACAGTGGGTAAGTTCGGCTCTCGCTCGGTCAACACGCGACATACCCACATAAAATTGGTGTCAGATCTGGGGTTTTCAATTACCGCATACTAACTTGGAACAAAGTTCCACTTAGCATAGCAGAGGAAGAAATTATTTCTCTCGCTATACCTAACACAAGACTAGTTAATCACAGAGGGAGTGATAGGCAAGAGAAGGATCAAGAAAGAAGAAGACGTTCCGGAATCATTTGGTGAGCGACGCAGATTCGCCATCGCGGGCGGCAGAGCGACCTGGACGCAGCAGAAAAGATCGCGACTCGAGAAGGGACGACGGCATCCGCTAGAGGCGCTGACCGGGCCGGCGCGCATCGCAAAGCAGCCACGGCGCGCATCGCAGAGCAGCTACGGCAATT
>JARYHS010001113.1:180190-210647 GCA_031002005.1 Vandiemenella viatica
CCAACACATTTGTGCCTGAAATAGAGTGTCAGCTTGTGGTCATGGTCATCTTTTCCCTTCCATGCATTACTTTTAATTCTTGCTAGTTTTATCGCCAATGTATGCCCTGTACACACCCATGACCCTCTTCATCCACCTCCTGTCTTGCAATGAATCCCATATCAGCTCCTTTATCATATCCGTCACTGATTGCATTCTGCGATAATTTCCAGAAAGAAATCTAGCAGCCCATTTTTGCACCCTCTCCAACTCCTGTATTTGAAACGAGATTTACGTAAATTGGGACACATATGCTTAATGTACTTCCTGAAACTATAATATAGTCTCTAAATAATGAATATGTATTTAGTGAAAAACCAAGGGATTATCTTACTGGCAACTGCTTACACTTCCTCCAAGAATTTGTACAAAAGAATTGATTGTATCTATGGTAACATGGCTTTGCAATGAATAAATGCTACATTTCATTGTTTATGTCGCAATCAAGAAATGTGTAAAAAATACCGAGCGTGTTGGGTGAGTGGTAACGCTCTGGTGTCGCATTCGGGAGGGACACGGGTTCGAATCCAAATTTCGCTTTCGAGACGAATTCCGGGATGGTTCCTTCAAAAGGATATGGCCAAATTCCTTCCTGTTCCTTTGCCCCCAGTCCTTTCTTGGAGTGAAGACCTCAACGTTGACGAAACGAAAATTCAGAAGCAAAAATAAAAAGTTTCAGAAAGGTTGTCATGGGGGAATATAACTAAGTTTGATTGAAAAGATGTGTTCACAGGTGTACCGCCGGATTGAGTTGTGAAAAAAGACGTTTCGACAGCTAACTCAGCCAACATTTTCAGGCATGAATGCACTTAACGTTTCTTAAATGTACCAGACATTAATAACCTGGGTAAGGTCCGTTCTTAAACAACCATGTAACGTATTTTTCAAACGGAAAATTTTCGGTTATTGAGTCTCAATACGACTCACAGCACTCTCTAGCGATAGCAGTTACTACTATCTACTTAAAACAAGTGTTTTCTGTATATTATATTCTGCTTGTTTCCTGTCGACGGTACTTAGTCTTTAGTCGAAAAATGAAATATAAAATAAAATTAGTCACCCTGCAAATTCGACTCAAAAATTGACAAAATTAAGTTGAATCCGATAAAAAACGTTTTTAAGAATTATTTATGCTTATGGCTTAACGCCTCGTCGACGTCGAGGTCATTAGCGGCGGGATGGGACTGGAGACAAGGGACGGGAAGGAATTCGGCCATGGACTTTTGAAGGAAGCATTCACCTGTAGTGATTTGGGGAAACCATGGAAAACCCAAATCTGGATACCCGGACGGGGATTCAAACCCTCGTCCTCCCGAATGCGAGGCCAGAACGTTAACCACTCAACCACCATGCTTGGCTAAAAAAAACTTTCAATGATAAGTGACAAATCTAGTTTATTATTCGTGTTGAGTAATTCTGTTTCAGATCCAACGTTTGGAATCTGTTAATACTGTATTTTTGGCTACGTGAATTTAGTTATTTATTCCATTAGAATAGACGAAAAACGTTAATGAGGCCACCAAATCGAAAATCAACACTCCTAACGAAATTGTGGAATTAATTTTACAGTAACGGTGCAAGGATATAACAGAACCAATCACTTAATGCTCAATGTCTATGTAAAAAATCGATTTTTTTTACTGTTTTTTTATTCATGGTTTGCAGCATAACAACACATCCCATACCTTTTCCACATTTTCATTCCACATTTTTTTTAAAAATACTTACGTTAAATATTGCTAGAATGATATGATTCACAACGCACATTCGCGTGTGCTTAACTAAATGGAACTGGTATTAAATAACACACACAATGTTTACTTACATCTACATCTACATTCATACTCTGCAAATCAAAAACATTGTGGGTGGCAGAGGGTGCTAAGCACCAATCCTAAACCCACGCAATCCAATCCCGAATAGTGCAAGGAAAGAAGGAATACATATAAGCATCAGTACGACATCTTATTTCTCTAATCTTATCCCTCCGGTCATTGCGACCTAAATAGGTTGGCGGAAGAAGTATTTCGTTGCACTCGAAATTTAATTTTTTTCGCATATTCTCCAATAAATTCGAACGCAAGCTACGTCGTCTGTCTTCCAGACTATCCCAGCCCAATCTATGTATCAATTCTGTGACGCTTTCATAAGGACTGTAACAACAAGTCACGAATCTAGCGGCTCTCCTCTGCACCCTCTCCACTGAGTCAATCAGAACCTTGCGATACGGATTTAGAAGTAATATCTCTGGCTCGCCAACAAAGCAGGGGTGTTGCTGTGGATAGCACTATTACATAATGACAAAAGCTGCTTTCGATTAGTATTGATGATGGTTGGAGCTGACCAAACTGTCGCAAAGACCGAAGGCTATAAAAAATGATTTAAAAAATGTCCCAGTTATCCAGGCAAAATTATTATTATTTCCATAATTTTTTTCCACGAGCAACATTATAATTTTTTATTATTATATTTTTTTTACTTATTGTTTTACGTCTCGTTGACGTCGATGTCATTAGAGGCGGGATGGAGCTGGTGACAAGGAACGGGAATGAATTCAGCCATGGACCTTTTGAAGGAAGCATCCCGACATTCGCCATCCCTAATGCGAGGCCAGAGCGTTAACCACTCACCCATCACGGTCGGTAGCAACATTATAAATTAAGAACGAAATTTTTCGGAATTTGACCTGTGAAGGATAAAAGTAATAACTGTGAAAGTCGCGCGTATGAGACAGTTCAGTGCCAAGCCACTAGATAGCAGCAGCATATATCACAGAGATATTAATAAACTGCTACGCTAGCGACAACTTTTAGTACATACTTAATAGACTAAACAAATGAGGGGAGTTCTTCTTTGATCCTATTACAAACCTCCAACCTCACTATTTGTTGTATTGGCGAAATTTTTGCATGGGTCATCTAGTTGATAAACATTAGCACAAAGCTCTGGATAAGACTGGATCCCAGAAACCTTACAATTAATAGGAGGAGGCATTAATTTAATTTAATTGAATTGCAATGGAGCCACGCTCCGGTGGCAATTTACCTACACACCCAACTTCCCCCTATCCTGCACCCACCTACGTTGGCCTCTACAAATTTCGACTTTAAATTCTTTTAACGTTTTCGGTAAGTTATTCATCATTCCCCTTGGTAACTCATTCCAATCCCTGACACCCTTACCTAAAAAAGAGAATCTTCCTACACCCTTGTGCCTGAAATCGAGTGCCAGCTTGTGGTCATGGTCATCTTTTCCCTTCCATGCACTACTTTTCATACCTATTGCAATATCTTTCCATGCCACATCGCCAGTATACGCCCTGTACACTCCCATGACCCTCCTCATCCTCCTCCTGTCTTGCAATGAATCCCATTCCAGCTCCTTTATCATATCCGTCACTGACTGCATTCTGCGATAATTTCCAGAAACAAATCTAGCAGCCTTTTTTTGCACCCTCTCCAACTCCTGTATTTGATACGTAAAATGAGGGTCCCATACTACACTACCATATTCGAGCAATGGTCTGACCACTGTTTTGTAACCCAATTCCTTTACTTCTCTCGTGCATCCCCTCATCACTCTCTCCAACAAGTGCAGAACTTTGAAACCTTTTCCTACCACCTGTCCAATGTGTCCTGCCCAGTTAAGTTTGTTATCAAAAGTAATTCCAACATATTTACATTTCATGTCTTCAGCGAGCAATTCTTTCCCCACCTTATATTCATAATTAACCTTTTGTTTTTTATTTGTGTATCTAATTAGCTGACTCTTCTTTGCATTTATCTTCATCCCATGTTTACCAACCCAACTAGATATCCTGTCCAGATCACCCTGCAACTGTTTACAGTCCTCTACCGTTTTGATCCTTTTATACAGCATTATGTCGTCTACAAAAGTACCAAAACCATCTTCGATAATTCTGTAGGGGGAGAATTCAGTTCCTTTAAGTCATTCCCCAGCAAGTGTTTGTATTTTTCGAGTGTTAATAAGTTAGAGGTATCGCTCACCCGTCGATGAGGAGGATTCCGTTCATAACGGTGTCTCGAGTAGCAGCCCAACAGGGAGCAGCGGCCAGCACGCCAGTCAGCAGAACAGCAGTCAGCACACCTGCAGCAGAGCAGTCAGCAATCATAGGTTGCTCCCGTATAGTGGTGGGTAGATTAGTGTTGACAGAGTAGTATAGGTTTCAAGTTAGATTAGAATAGACGTAGTATATATTTAAAAAAAATTGTAACATAAAAACGGATAAGGCCTTATAGGGGAAAAGTATATTATAATACCAGAGGTAATTATTGCAAAAAAATTCAAATGCATAACTATTAAATTAAGTAATACTACCATTGTTAAAACGGAACCAATCCTCCTACAGGCCTGAGTCAGAATGATGGCGTGGCAGAATGAGCAAACGTCAGCATACCACTTACAGCAAACAAAGCGCTTCTACCACGGCCAAAACAGTCTTGTTTATAATGTAGAGGGAATGATCAAAGACTTTTGCACAAATACACGATGAATCATAACAATTTTTGGGAGTTAATTTCCATATTAAAGGTAATCCAGGAGGCTGCAAATTTGAACTGGCTCAGGACTGTAGTGGCTGAGAACATATAATTAAGTGAATGTTACTTAAAAGCAATTGTTATTACCCAGTAATCTGGTATAACTAAATTATAGATTACAGAAAGATATGTACAAACTTGGTTAACTGCAACTAACTGAATAATGGGATACTCTAAGAACAACTGGAATATTTCAATAAAAACCACTAGCACTATAACAACAATAAGCGATATTTGTGATTCAATATAACATTAAAATTTGCAATAGCAGCTGTAACTGTTATTACTGTAAGCAAGACCAAATGTAATATTATAGAATTAATTAGACAGTAAGTCAAAGTGTAACGGAACTGTATGCCAAATTCCTTGCATGTAAATATTTTGTATAAATCTCAAAACACTATGTAATCAACAATGTAAAAATTAATACATAGGGCCTAATTTAGTCACTAAGATATTAGGCTGTATAAATGAAAGGTAAATAAATAAATAAAAAATCGCGTATAAAGTAAGGGAGCTGGGTTGGATTGGGACTCACTGTAGGAAAGGAGGAGGGTGAAGAGAGTGCTGGGAATGTACAGGGCATATGTTGGTGATGGAGCTTGGATGGATGTTGGTCAAAGAATTAGGAATAGTGCATGTGTGGCAGACTATGTGTTAAAGGGGGTTATTATGACCATGCAGTCCACTAGTGGGCGACTTAGATTGATTAGGGAGGTGTTCTTAGATGCATCTTACCGATTCTAGATTATCTTCCAGGCTATAACAGATTATCTACTCGTGGGCACCAAGATATTATTTATATATTTGACACCAGTGCGACTCTAGTTGTGATGAGACAGTAATTTGGTACTAAAAGAGTAGAGTGGAAAGGCTAGTGCATGAGAATTAATTGGTCATCAAACTGCCAGAGCGTAATTGTAACAATAAGACTTAGTCTAGCGACAATGAGAGGGTTCGGTAGAAGGAGGCCCGGCAGTGAGCATATAGAGACAGTGGTCAGTGTAGACCGATCGGCGCATGATGTAGCAAGCATGCGAATTGGTGTATGTAGCGTAATGCACGTGGGACGGCAATGTAAGCTCCTGAAAGACGAGTGGAGTAAATTTACTGTTATAGTTGATGAGTAGTGAAGGTTTTAAGCACTTTGGAGAACTATAGATGAAGTTGAACTGCTTAAGTGAAGCGCTGACTTACTTGGGAACCATCAGACCTGTTCAGAACAGATTTTGATCCCCCGAGTATATGTTGGAGGGTATTTACTCCATATGTCTGTGTTACAATTATTTCTTCAAAATGAGCCCTGGGTATCGAGAAATTAACGCGGAAACATATGTAAATATATTTTAAATATTGTAATTTTAGTAAATTGTTTAAAAGTTTCAGCGTGGTGTATGTGGTAAGGCTCTAACTTGTCATTTTGCGAACCCGGGTTCAAATCCCCATACTGACAAATATTTTTATTTCTTTTTTTATATGCAGTAATCATTGATCATTGATTTTATTTCATTTATAATTCATTTACGAATTTTTATTATGCGAAATAACAGACATTATGTTGTTTTCAAACATTTACCACCACTGCACGGAAATAAGTATAACTGTGGTAGGGGGGAAAAACCCCGACCTAATGGCTGTAACATATTTACTTTACGATATTAATTGTAGAGATACAAGTATAGAAAAGATTAACATGAAATATACCTGTTTCATTAAAAAAAAAAAAAAAAAAAAAAAAAAAAAAAAAAAACACACACACACAAACAATGAAATAATTATTTTCTGAAAAAAAAAGTTGGCACTGTATATTCTGTAATATTTTGTTTCAAAAGTTATTTTGCATAATAAAAATTCGTAAATGAATTTTAAATTAAATAAAATCAATGCTCAATAGTAGGAGGAAGACCTGTTTTCAAGCCAGAAACCGGGAAAACCCGTGACGTCACAAGATGGCCGCCCCCGTTTGGGCGACCAAGATGGCCGCCCCCCGTTTGGCCGGTCAAGATGGCCGCCGTTAGTTCCTTGACCTGTCGCACAGATGGCGGCACCGGGTGTGCTTGCGCTGCACCGTTAGTTCCCCGACCGCCCGCCCAGATGGCAGCAGCAGTCCTGCACCGTTAGTTCACAGATCCGCTGGCAGATGGCAGCCCCCGTTAGTTCTTTGGCTCACTGGTAGGTGGCGTGGCATGTATCATTTTGGTCTCCGACAAATATTTGTCACTGCTCTCCATTAGCCGTTCCCTGTTCTGGAATGCGGACGTCAGACAAGTTGTATCGCGGCGACAAAACTATGGATTCGTCTATCACTTTAGTTCCTAGTGGTCATCGTGTGTTGCGTATACCAATTCCACCTTTACCGAGTAACTTAAATATATTTAAAGTCTTAGTTTAAATGGACCCATTGGTTTAAGTAGACAATGGACGATTAGTTCATCCATTAATCGAGTATGATGGTCACGAATCCACTTCCTCTCAGATGTATACTGTTTGATACAGATGTCAAGCTAGCTAAAGAAGTGGGTGATAAATTTTTCCTTTTAACGTTCGATATGAAAAAAAAAAACGTCATAAACTCCAGATATAAAACCGAGGAAGAATTCTATGTGTACCTGATTTCATGAAATTATTTAGCGTTCTTGCCTCGCATTCGGGGAATCCCCCTTCCGGGCATCCAGATTTGGGTTTTCCATGGTTTCCCCAAATCACTCCAGGTGAATGCCGGGATGCTTCCTTAAAAAAGGCCATGGCCGAATTCCTTCCCATTCCTTGCCCCCATCCTTTCCCGTCTCTAAAGACCACGTTGTTAAAAACGGACGTTAAACTGTTACAAAAAAAAAAAACTATTGCTATGGCATTAACTTTCCTACCTATTTTATCTGAAATATGCCCACTAAATTATATTCACATGAATATCATTGCCTAATGCAAAGTTGCAGATGTGAAATCCAGTTTGTGAATGCCGGGTTGCTTCCTTCAAAAGGACATGGCCGAATTCCTTCCCATTCCTTGCTCCCCATCCTTTCCCCGTCTCTAAAGACCACGTTGTTAGAGAGACGTTTAAAAGTTAAAAAAAAAAATGAAATTATTGTGATAAAGTATAGCAATACCACAATTGGTATAAAATATTTCATTGCACTCGTAATTGTTGCCACCAAGGTCAAACCTTTGTCGTCTGTCTATCCAGACCAATCTAGGTATCAATTCTGTTATGCTTTCGTAAGCAATCACAAATTGAGTGTCCTTAGCTGTACTTTGTCTAAAATTCCAATCAATCCCTTGTGACACATCAGTGATTGACTAGAAACAGAGAGATATACCCACCTTTAACTGTATTTTACAGCACAGCACGTATGTTCCAGGAACGAAATACGTCTGTTAATCTTACTAATTTCACCCATGTCGAATCGAAGTACGCCAGTCCTATGTGATAAAAATCGAGTCACGCTAAAGCAGTGCTTTCGCAAAGTCTTCTGCTAATCAGTAGCCAGGTACCAAAATGTTCATTTAAGGTGGTTCTACTGCAGTTTTCAGGGAAATTCTCCCCTTTTCCAGGAAATTATTTTTCAATAAATCAGGGGGACGAAATACGTCTGTTAATCTTAATAATTTCACCCCTGTGGAATCGAAGTACGCCAGTCCTATGTGACAAAAATCGAGTTGGTGTAAGGCAGTTCTAAGCACAGAACATGCTGATTCGTCATAGAATGGCTGTGGCCAAGGTTGAGATATCGAAAATTTACCCACTCCCTTATAGAAGAAATCCAGTGTCAGCTTCTACTGATATTCTATTCCTAATTCTTTCACCAAGATCCACCCCTAGCCTCATCACCAACATACGCCCAGCACTTCCCCAAACTTCATTCTGTTTCCAATGATACCCAATCCAACTTCTGAACAGTTACTGACAGGGTTACCTTTTGTTCGTGTGTTAAAGTAAACCAAAAATTCGCAAAGTCTTCTCCTAATCATTAACAGGGATTCCAGCTACCAAAATGTTCACTTAAGGTGGTTCTACTGCAGTTTTCCAAGAAAATTCTCCAGGAAAATATATTTCAACCAATCAGGTGTCAGCAGAGTTCTCCATTCGGTTTAAATGTTCCCATCTGACGCCAAACTTCGGATTCAGGACCAAGTGTGACATTTGACTGTAATTGCATGCTTTGTTCAAGTAACCACGATAAAGTTACCATAATGCTCTTAGCTAACTGATAGTTTCATGGTCATCAAACAGGCATCATAACCCACATTTTCATAGAAGATCCCCACACATCGACAAGTATCCAAAGGTGCAGACACTAGTTCTATTGCGCCGAAGATAGCACCCACGCTTGAACTGTCGTAAATTGTTAGGTCAAAGTGGGTGTTTGGATATTTTATCCATTCAGGCCTAATCATCTGAAGTCTAATGCCAGATTGTGGTCATTGGCAACTTAGGCTCCATACACCACTCAGAATTATTTCGCCAATATCCATTCTAACAGCATTATACACCACATACAGCCCCTGACACTCTTCCAATGACATCCAGTCCAGTTCCTTTATTAAGGCACTTGTTGAATATTTTCCGCTAATAAATCTAGCTGCTATATTTTGCACCTTGCATTTGATGTACAAAAAATGTGGTCTCCATACTACACTTATATATACAAGAAATGGTCTGACTGTGGGTTTGTACCCAAGTCCTTCGCTTCTCTGGTACGTCACCCCTCTCTGTTAAATGATTTTTATGTAGTGAGAATCAAAATTCACATGCCAACACAAACGGCAAGTAAACTGTAAAGAGTACAGTGAAATTGGGAGATTGCCAAAGCCCTGAAGCAATGGTTAGAAGCACACGTTGATGGTGAGCATAATTCTATAACCATATATTTTAGACTCAAATTAACAGAGGAAGTAGACACACGCACACACTTGTACATGCATACAGCGAGGTCGACAGAACTAACAGCAAGCATCATGGAAACGATGAAGTGGGGCAGAATTGTCGTTACCACTGATTAACTGGGCAGAACTATCGTTAAAAAAAATCATCAGACAGACGAGTTTAAGTCAGGTATCACAATACTTACACTTACATGCACAAAGAGAGACGCAGATATACATGTACAAGTCTACAGAAAGTTCAGGACAACTACCTGCACCAACCATGGAAACAAAAAAAGTGGTGTAGTACTTTCTTGCCCCCATGACTGGCTGAAAAACAGAACTCTCCTTACATATCATCTGCCTGGCGAGATAGAGGGTGTGCAAAAGATGGCATGTTTTCACCATACACCTAAGTATTTACATCATAAATAGTGTTCATCACACACAATTGATTACATTTACCATCAATACGTTTCCCCCACACTGCAACCCTATCTGCCATTCATTAAGAGTGCCCCAGGTACCATGAGTTACAATAGACATTTGACTATCAGCAGATACCAGAAGCCCCTCATATTCATACTAGGTCTCAACCACAAATCCATACGTATCCATGCACAAGCTCAAAGAAACAGGAACAGCAAATCATACATCCAGATAAATGAGTTTAAGGAAGGTATCACCATACTTACGCACACAGACACATATATCCATGCCTACAGCGAGCTCAACACAACAACCAGCCCAATCATGGAAAAGAAAAAGTGGGACAGAACCCCCATGGCTCATAACTGACCAAAAAATCATGAGTAACATATGTTCCAGGTACCATACTCTTCACATCAACATCATCTAATTTATCTCACACAACAGACCTCACTACCATCCAGTATCATGTGTGCTAGGTACAAAACTGTTCACATTAGCACCACCACATCTATCCCACACCTTAACCCTTACTGCCATTCAGTAACATTTACCCCAGGTACCACGAGTAGCAGTAGACATCTGGTCATCAGACAGATATCATAACTCCCATATTCATACTAGGTCTCACCCACAAATCCATATGTCACCTCACACATGCATAAGTGCAGGACAAACGAGATAAAGGAAGGTATCACCACATTTACGCAAAAAACACACAGAGATAGAGATGCATACACACGTACATTTCCATGCCTACAGTGATCTCGACTCAACAACTAGCCCAATCATGGCAACGGAAAAGTGGAACAGAACACCCATGACTGACCAAAAATCATAGAAAGACACACACACACTCACATGTCAATGCATTCAAACAGTTCCATTCATCACCACACATAACTGGAGGAAAAAACTGAAGAGTTACAGGATGTGTGAAGTTTGAAATCACAGCCACATCTCGCCCACACCGCAACCCTTTCTATCATTCAGTAATATGTGCCCCCATGTACCACGAGTAGCAGTAGACACTTGGTCATCAGACAGATATCATAACTCCCATATTCATACTAGGTCTCACCCACAAATCCATACGTCACCTCACACAAGCATAAGTGCAGGACAAACGAGATAAAGGAAGGTATCACCACATTTACGCAAAAAACACACAGAGATAGAGATGCATACACACGTACATTTCCATGCCTACAGCGATCTCGACTCAACAACTAGCCCAATCATGGCAACGAAAAAGTGGAACAGAACACCCATGACTGGCCAAAAATCATAAAAAGACACACACACACTCACATGTCAATGCATTCAAACAGTTCCATTCATCACCACACATAACTGGAGGAAAAAACTGAAGAGTTACAGGATGTGTGAAGTTTGAAATCACAGCCACATCTCGCCCACACCGCAACCCTTTCTGTCATTTAGTAATATGTGCCCCCATGTACCACGAGTAGTAGTAGACACTTGGTCATCAGACAGATATCATAACTCCCATATTCATACTTGGTCTCACCCACATATCCATATGTCACCTCACACAAGCATAAGTGCAGGACAAACGAGATAAAGGAATGTATCACCACATTTACGCAAAAAACACACAGAGATAGAGATGCATACACACGTACATTTCCATGCCTACAGCGATCTCGACTCAACAACTAGCCCAATTATGGCAACGAAAAAGTGGAACAGAACACCCATGACTGGCCAAAAATAATAGAAAGACACACACACTTTCACATGTCAATGCATTCAAACAGTTCCATTCATCACCACACATAACTGGAGGAAAGAACTGATGAGTTACAGGATGTGTGAAGTTTGAAATCACAGCCACATCTCGCCCACACCGCAACCCTTTCTGTCATTTAGTAATATGTGCCCCCATGTACCACGAGTAGCAGTAGACACTTGGTCATCAGACAGATATCATAACTCCCATATTCATACTAGGTCTCACCCACAAATCCATATGTCACCTCACACAAGCATAAGTGCAGGACAAACGAGATAAAGGAATGTATCACCACATTTACGCAAAAAACACACAGAGATAGAGATGCATACACACGTACATTTCCATGCCTACAGCGATCTCGACTCAACAACTAGCCCAATCATGGCAACGGAAAAGTGGAACAGAACACCCATGACTGACCAAAAATCATAGAAAGACACACACACACTCACATGTCAATACATTCAAACAGTTCCATTCATCACCACACATAACTGGAGGAAAAACTGAAGAGTTACAGGATGTGTGAAGTTTGAAATCACAGCCACATCTCGCCCACACCGCAACCCTTTCTGTCATTCAGTAATATGTGCCCCCATGTACCACGAGTAGCAGTAGACACTTGGTCATCAGACAGATATCATAACTCCCATATTCATACTAGGTCTCACCCACAAATCCATACGTCACCTCACACAAGCATAAGTGCAGGACAAACGAGATAAAGGAAGGTATCACCACATTAACGCAAAAAACACACAGAGATAGAGATGCATACACACGTACATTTCCATGCCTACAGCGATCTCGACTCAACAACTAGCCCAATCATGGCAACGAAAAAGTGGAACAGAACACCCATGACTGGCCAAAAATCATAGAAAGACACACACACACTCACATGTCAATGCATTCAAACAGTTCCATTCATCACCACACATAACTGGAGGAAAAAACTGAAGAGTTACAGGATGTGTGAAGTTTGAAATCACAGCCACATCTCGCCCACACCGCAACCCTTTCTGTCATTTAGTAATATGTGCCCCCATGTATCACGAGTAGCAGTAGACACTTGGTCATCAGACAGATATCATAACTCCAATATTCATACTAGGTCTCACCCACAAATCCATATGTCACCTCACACAAGCATAAGTGCAGGACAAACGAGATAAAGGAATGTATCACCACATTTACGCAAAAAACACACAGAGATAGAGATGCATACACACGTACATTTCCATGCCTACAGCGATCTCGACTCAACAACTAGCCCAATTATGGCAACGAAAAAGTGGAACAGAACACCCATGACTGGCCAAAAATCATAGAAAGACACACACACACTCACATGTCAATGCATTCACACAGTTCCATTCATCACCACACATAACTGGAGGAAAGAGACTGAACATGCTAGATCCAAACTGAAGAGTTACAGGATGTGTGAAGTTTGAAATCACAGCCACATCTCGCCCACACCGCAACCCTTTCTGTCATTTAGTAATATGTGCCCCCATGTACCACGAGTAGCAGTAGACACTTGGTCATCAGACAGATATCATAACTCCCATATTCATACTAGGTCTCACCCGCAAATCCATATGTCACCTCACACAAGCATAAGTGCAGGATCAGCACATCATACATCCAGACAAACGAGATAAAGGAAGGTATCACCACATTTACGCAAAAAAAAAAAAAAAAAAAAAAACACACAGAGATAGAGACGCATACACACGTACATTTCCATGCCTACAGCGATCTCGACTTAACAACTAGCCCAATCGAGGCAACGAAAAAGTGAACCAGAACACCCATGGCTCAAGACTGACAAAAAAAAATCATCATGTGTTCCAAGTAACACACTCCTCACATCAAAATCATATCATTTAACTCACACTACAGACCTCTCTGCCATTCAGTATCGTTGGTAATTTGTACAAAGCTAATTTCATAAATACATACAAGTAATTGCAGGAAAGGGTCCCGACACACGACATCCACACTGAGGTTGTTACATGATACGCAGATGATAGCATGTCTTTACAATACATCTCAGTGCTCACCACACAAACTTGATTTTTAATGTGCCATCAGTATAGCTGGTGGCTGGAACTAAGCTCTTGGCAATGTTTGGCCAAAAGTCATTTGTTAATAGCAGCTGAATCAAAGACAAATTTCAGGCGGGCGCGGCGGGAGGTGGGCCACCCTTCCCCACTGCGGACAGAAATACCGTAATACGCCGGTCTAAAAGCGCGGACCGCGATGGTATTACCGGAGTTTTCCGACCGGGACCTACTACCGGTAACCGCATTTTTAGGACCGCACTGAAGACCGGAATTTCATTGCGCTAGAGGGGGTTATATGCGCCGGTATACCGACCTACACGATGTACGCGTCCGCTGTGGGGAAGGGTGGCCTCCTCCCGCCGCGCCCGCCTGAAATTTGTCTTTGATTCCGCTGTGATGATACATTCCTTTATCTCGTTTGTCCTGCACTTATGCTTGTGTGAGGTGACATATGGATTTGTGGGTGAGACCTAGTATGAATATGGGAGTTATGATATCTGTCTGATGACCAAGTGTCTACTGCTACTCGTGGTACATGGGTGGCACATATTACTAAATGACAGAAAGGGTTGCGGTGTGGGCGAGATGTGGCTGTGATTTCAAACTTCACACATCCTGTAACTCTTCAGTTTTTTCCTCCAGTTATGTGTGGTGATGAATGGAACTGTTTGAATGCATTGACATGTGAGTGTGTGTGTGTCTTTCTATGATTTTTGGCCAGTCATGGGTGTTCTGTTCCACTTTTTCGTTGCCATGATTGGGCTAGTTGTTGAGTCGAGATCGCTGTAGGCATGGAAATGTACGTGTGTATGCATCTCTATCTCTGTGTGTTTTTTGCGTAAATGTGGTGATACCTTCCTTTATCTCGTTTGTCCTGCACTTATGCTTGTGTGAGGTGACGTATGGATTTGTGGGTGAGACCTAGTATGAATATGGGAGTTATGATATCTGTCTGATGACCAAGTGTCTACTGCTACTCGTGGTACATGGGGGCACATATTACTGAATGACAGAAAGGGTTGCGGTGTGGGCGAGATGTGGCTGTGATTTCAAACTTCACACATCCTGTAACTCTTCAGTTTTTTCCTCCAGTTATGTGTGGTGATGAATGGAACTGTTTGAATGCATTGACATGTGAGTGTGTGTGTGTCTTTCTATGATTTTTGGTCAGTCATGGGTGTTCTGTTCCACTTTTCCGTTGCCATGATTGGGCTAGTTGTTGAGTCGAGATCACTGTAGGCATGGAAATGTACGTGTGTATGCATCTCTATCTCTGTGTGTTTTTTGCGTAAATGTGGTGATACCTTCCTTTATCTCGTTTGTCCTGCACTTATGCATGTGTGAGGTGACATATGGATTTGTGGGTGAGACCTAGTATGAATATGGGAGTTATGATATCTGTCTGATGACCAGATGTCTACTGCTACTCGTGGTACCTGGGGTAAATGTTACTGAATGGCAGTAAGTGTTAAGGTGTGGGATAGATGTGGTGGTGCTAATGTGAACAGTTTTGTACCTAGCACACATGATACTGGATGGTAGTGAGGTCTGTTGTGTGAGATAAATTAGATGATGTTGATGTGAAGAGTATGGTACCTGGAACATATGTTACTCATGATTTTTTGGTCAGTTATGAGCCATGGGGGTTCTGTCCCACTTTTTCTTTTCCATGATTGGGCTGGTTGTTGTGTTGAGCTCGCTGTAGGCATGGATATATGTGTCTGTGTGCGTAAGTATGGTGATACCTTCCTTAAACTCATTTATCTGGATGTATGATTTGCTGTTCCTGTTTCTTTGAGCTTGTGCATGGATACGTATGGATTTGTGGTTGAGACCTAGTATGAATATGAGGGGCTCTGGTATCTGCTGATAGTCAAATGTCTATTGTAACTCATGGTACCTGGGGCACTCTTAATGAATGGCAGATAGGGTTGCAGTGTGGGGGAAACGTATTGATGGTAAATGTAATCAATTGTGTGTGATGAACACTATTTATGATGTAAATACTTAGGTGTATGGTGAAAACATGCCATCTTTTGCACACCCTCTATCTCGCCAGGCAGATGATATGTAAGGAGAGTTCTGTTTTTCAGCCAGTCATGGGGGCAAGAAAGTACTACACCACTTTTTTTGTTTCCATGGTTGGTGCAGGTAGTTGTCCTGAACTTTCTGTAGACTTGTACATGTATATCTGCGTCTCTCTTTGTGCATGTAAGTGTAAGTATTGTGATACCTGACTTAAACTCGTCTGTCTGATGATTTTTTTTAACGATAGTTCTGCCCAGTTAATCAGTGGTAACGACAATTCTGCCCCACTTCATCGTTTCCATGATGCTTGCTGTTAGTTCTGTCGACCTCGCTGTATGCATGTACAAGTGTGTGCGTGTGTCTACTTCCTCTGTTAATTTGAGTCTAAAATATATGGTTATAGAATTATGCTCACCATCAACGTGTGCTTCTAACCATTGCTTCAGGGCTTTGGCAATCTCCCAATTCACTGTACTCTTTACAGTTTATTGCCGTTTGTGTTGGCATGTGAATTTTGATTCTCACTACATAAAAATCATTTAACAGAGAGGGGTGACGTACCAGAGAAGCGAAGGACTTGGGTACAAACCCACAGTCAGACCATTTCTTGTATATATAAGTGTAGTATGGAGACCACATTTTTTGTACATCAAATGCAAGGTGCAAAATATAGCAGCTAGATTTATTAGCGGAAAATATTCAACAAGTGCCTTAATAAAGGAACTGGACTGGATGTCATTGGAAGAGTGTCAGGGGCTGTATGTGGTGTATAATGCTGTTAGAATGGATATTGGCGAAATAATTCTGAGTGGTGTATGGAGCCTAAGTTGCCAATGACCACAATCTGGCATTAGACTTCAGATGATTAGGCCTGAATGGATAAAATATCCAAACACCCACTTTGACCTAACAATTTACGACAGTTCAAGCGTGGGTGCTATCTTCGGCGCAATAGAACTAGTGTCTGCACCTTTGGATACTTGTCGATGTGTGGGGATCTTCTATGAAAATGTGGGTTATGATGCCTGTTTGATGACCATGAAACTATCAGTTAGCTAAGAGCATTATGGTAACTTTATCGTGGTTACTTGAACAAAGCATGCAATTACAGTCAAATGTCACACTTGGTCCTGAATCCGAAGTTTGGCGTCAGATGGGAACATTTTAAACCGAATGGAGAACTCTGCTGACACCTGATTGGTTGAAATATATTTTCCTGGAGAATTTTCTTGGAAAACTGCAGTAGAACCACCTTAAGTGAACATTTTGGTAGCTGGAATCCCTGTTAATGATTAGGAGAAGACTTTGCGAATTTTTGGTTTACTTTAACACACGAACAAAAGGTAACCCTGTCAGTAACTGTTCAGAAGTTGGATTGGGTATCATTGGAAACAGAATGAAGTTTGGGGAAGTGCTGGGCGTATGTTGGTGATGAGGCTAGGGGTGGATCTTGGTGAAAGAATTAGGAATAGAATATCAGTAGAAGCTGACACTGGATTTCTTCTATAAGGGAGTGGGTAAATTTTCGATATCTCAACCTTGGCCACAGCCATTCTATGACGAATCAGCATGTTCTGTGCTTAGAACTGCCTTACACCAACTCGATTTTTGTCACATAGGACTGGCGTACTTCGATTCCACAGGGGTGAAATTATTAAGATTAACAGACGTATTTCGTCCCCCTGATTTATTGAAAAATAATTTCCTGGAAAAGGGGAGAATTTCCCTGAAAACTGCAGTAGAACCACCTTAAATGAACATTTTGGTACCTGGCTACTGATTAGCAGAAGACTTTGCGAAAGCACTGCTTTAGCGTGACTCGATTTTTATCACATAGGACTGGCGTACTTCGATTCGACAGGGGTGAAATTAGTAAGATTAACAGACGGTATTTCGTTCCTGGAACATACGTGCTGTGCTGTAAAATACAGTTAAAGGTGGGTATATCTCTCTGTTTCTAGTCAATCACTGATGTGTCACAAGGGATTGATTGGAATTTTAGACAAAGTACAGCTAAGGACACTCAATTTGTGATTGCTTACGAAAGCATAACAGAATTGATACCTAGATTGGTCTGGATAGACAGACGACAAAGGTTTGACCTTGGTGGCAACAATTACGAGTGCAATGAAATATTTTATACCAATTGTGGTATTGCTATACTTTATCACAATAATTTCATTTTTTTTTTTTTAACTTTTAAACGTCTCTCTAACAACGTGGTCTTTAGAGACGGGGAAAGGATGGGGAGCAAGGAATGGGAAGGAATTCGGCCATGTCCTTTTGAAGGAAGCAACCCGGCATTCACAAACTGGATTTCACATCTGCAACTTTGCATTAGGCAATGATATTCATGTGAATATAATTTAGTGGGCATATTTCAGATAAAATAGGTAGGAAAGTTAATGCCATAGCAATAGTTTTTTTTTGTAACAGTTTAACGTCCGTTTTTAACAACGTGGTCTTTAGAGACGGGAAAGGATGGGGGCAAGGAATGGGAAGGAATTTGGCCATGGCCTTTTTTAAGGAAGCATCCCGGCATTCACCTGGAGTGATTTGGGGAAACCATGGAAAACCCAAATCTGGATGCCCGGAAGGGGGATTCCCCGAATGCGAGGCAAGAACGCTAAATAATTTCATGAAATCAGGTACACATAGAATTCTTCCTCGGTTTTATATCTGGAGTTTATGACGTTTTTTTTTCATATCGAACGTTAAAAGGAAAAATTTATCACCCACTTCTTTAGCTAGCTTGACATCTGTATCAAACAGTATACATCTGAGAGGAAGTGGATTCGTGACCATCATACTCGATTAATGGATGAACTAATCGTCCATTGTCTACTTAAACCAATGGGTCCATTTAAACTAAGACTTTAAATATATTTAAGTTACTCGGTAAAGGTGGAATTGGTATACGCAACACACGATGACCACTAGGAACTAAAGTGATAGACGAATCCATAGTTTTGTCGCCGCGATACAACTTGTCTGACGTCCGCATTCCAGAACAGGGAACGGCTAATGGAGAGCAGTGACAAATATTTGTCGGAGACCAAAATGATACATGCCACGCCACCTACCAGTGAGCCAAAGAACTAACGGGGGCTGCCATCTGCCAGCGGATCTGTGAACTAATGGTGCAGGACTGCTGCTGCCATCTGGGCGGGCGGTCGGGGAACTAACGGTGCAGCGCAAGCACACCCGGTGCCGCCATCTGTGCGACAGGTCAAGGAACTAACGGCGGCCATATTGACCGGCCAAACGGGGGGCGGCCATCTTGGTCGCCCAAACGGGGGCGGCCATCTTGTGACGTCACGGGTTTTCCCGGTTTCTGGCTTGAAAACAGGTCTTCCTCCTACTCTCAATGAATACTGCATATAAAAAAAGAAATAAAAATATTTGGCAGTATGGGGATTTGAACCCGGGTTCAAAAAATGGGAAGTTAGCACCTTACAGCATACACCACGCTGAAACATTTAAACAATGTACACAAAATATAGCATTTAAAAGATATTTACATATGTATCCGCGTTAATTTCTCGATAACTAGGGCTCATTTTGAAGAAATAATTGTAACACAGACATAAGGAGTAATTACCCTTCAACATATACTCGGAGGATCGAAATCCGTTCTGAACAGGTCTGATGGTCTCCAAGTTAGATCGGGAAATCATATTGCTCAAGCCTGGGTCTACGTTATCGTAGTCGGATCTGTATCTTTGGCGACCAGTCTGTATTAGCCTTATCCACGGTCAAATTAAGTGATGTGTGTACTTTAGTAAGCGGTCATATCAGTTGAAGTTGGTGGTTGATTACAATCAGCAGAAATAAACTTATGCATTCCAGTTTAACAAGAAACTACAACTTTCATTAAACTAAATCCCAGCTCGCTTTTCCCGACATAGTGATAAAGCAGAAGTCCCGTGACTGCTTTAATTGTGATATTTATAGTAGTTCTTACCCTGCCGATATATCACAAACTCTTCCACATAATTATCTGAAATAACTTGGGATCTAACCTAATGACTGTAAATGATGAGGCGACACAACGGATAATGTAAACATACTTTAATTATAAAAGCCTAACCATACATTTATCCGCAAATCTGTCTAACGTTATGCTGTAAGGACTTGACACGCATACATGGCTACAATGTCACCAACTCAATAAATGAATTACTAGCTTCTTCATACGAATATAACTGAAACATGGCTTTACTGAATTATAACACGAATGACTGAATAATTAACGATCCCGAATATAACTCTTCATTCCCAAATAAGATTATCACGAGGCATTACAACATTATTACAAACAACGGCAAATAACTTATTTAAGTTACACAGACTGAATAATTTATCTAAAATATTTTATGTAACCAAACTAACATGAGACAATGCTATGGGCAAGCATAGCTTGTCCAGTGCCCAAAGGCACACAGACAAGACACACGTCTTACCTCTTACATGGCTGCTGGCAGAATAGTCAATCACAGAATAGAACGGTCCCATGCGACGCGGGGGTTCTTATGCGTGTGATCACGTGCTAAACGCATGTGTGCTTCGCACGCTACAGTAACCTGAATATTGCAACTTTGCAGTCCTTACACACATAGGCATCTCACTCGCTCTGCACGCTCGAATCAACTTACAATGTTCACAGAATAAATTACCAAAACTCCCAATTTGAACCCTAATTCACAGACTGCCGGTCACACATGGAAGGGGAAAGGCGGCCATGACCACAAGTTGGCGATCGATTTCATGCATAAGGGAGTGGCAAAATTTTCTTTCGTTGGTAAGGGTGTCAGGGATTGGAACAAATTACCAAGAGCAGTGATGAATAATTTGCCATAAACGCTTAAGGAATTTAAAGTGTGTATTTAATTTAATTTAATTTAATTTCAATAGAGCACAGACTCCGGTGGCAATATCCCTACACACCCATCTTCCCCCTATCCTGCCCCCACCTACATTTGCCCTCTACAAATTTTATCTTTAAATTCCTTCAAAGTTTTCGGTAAATTATTCATCATTTCTCTTGGTAACTCATTCCAATCCCTGACACCCTTACCTAAAAAAGAGAATCTTCCCACACCCTTGTGCCTGAAATCGAGTGCCAGCTTGTGGTAATGGTCATCTTTTCCCTTCCATGCACTACTTTTCATACCTATTGCAATATCTTTCCATGCCTCATCACCAGTATATGCCCTGTACACTCCCATGACCCTCCTCATCCTCCTACTGTCTTGCAATGAATCCCATTCCAGCTCCTTTATCATATCCGTCACTGATTGCATTCTGCGATAATTTCCAGAAAACAAATCTAGCAGCCCTTTTTTGCACCCTCTCCAACTCCTGTATTTGATACGTAAAATGAGGGTCCCATACTACACTACCATATTCGAGCAATGGTCTGACCAAAGTTTTGTAACCCAATTCCTTGACTTCTCTCGTACATCCCCTCATCACTCTCTCCAACAAGTGCAGAACTTTGAAACCTTTTCCTACCACCTGTCCTATGTGTCCTGCCCAGTTAAGTTTGTTATCAAAAGTAATTCCAAGATATTTGCATTTCAAGTCTTCAGCAAGCATCGGAAAAGTAAATGGTCTAGGAATTTAACATTCCAATTATAAAAGAAATTTTAAAAAATGTATACAAAAAAGAGGTAAATGGGTGACAGGAGGAATTGCCTCCGGAGTATTAGCTCCATCGCAATAAAATAATAATATTAAATTTCAAATTTTGCTCGACGTTAATATTAAAAGATTTACATCCATTACCTGGGTGACCGATCTCCACTTGGCATCTTTCGATTTCTGTTGAATATGCAAGATTTTGAGAAAAGTAAGATTAAAGTTAAACGTTTTACTTGAAGGCTTAGAAGTCATTTTGAGAATCCTTGTTATAACCAAAGAGAAACTTAACTATCATCAGTAGGATTACTGGTGGTACCTGAAATTACTACGAGGTGATACCAAATACAACAACAGTCCTTTTTATAAATATAAAATCGTGTTATAAACTTAAAAGAAAGCGTAATTACATATGAAATTTCATCCAAATCGCTAGAGCCATTTCCGAGATCGCCTGTTTTTCATCTTCATAAACTGCTTTTAAAGAAAAATGCTGTAATATGTTAAATACAAATCTTGATGCTAATTAGGGATTAATTAATGGTGCATGATTTTTAATAATTCACTTAGAAGAGTACATCATTAGTGCTAAATTCATTCACTCCTGTTAAACTATGATCATACCTCACATTAACCTCACATCTTCTCATCAACTGCGCCTTTTCAAATCATAAGGAAGCAGCCTTCGTTATGAGCATTAATAAATCAAAAAGACAGACGCATCAAAAAGCAGGATTATGTTTATCAGAACTCGTTTTTTTTTTTTTTTTTTTTTTTTTTTTTTTTTTTTTTTTTGTATGGACACCCCTACGTGGCTTTTCCACTTGTTTGTAGATTCATTAATATTCAGTATTTTGTTAAGTACACATATGGTCTCAAAGTCAACGATGATCACAATATAACTGCTAATATTGTTTTCAAAGAAGTTTTTTAAAGTAAAGAAGATTAAAAAAAAATAACATCTGACAAAGCCAATATTCTTTTAACATATACTTTTTAAAATATTTCCCAATTAAACATGTCCTATTGAATGATAACGAGTTTTGACAGTAGAAACGATAGTTATTACTACTCTTCAAAATAAAATACCTTTCATTAATAAATACTTGCTTTTATTTATTTCCACTTTATTATATTGCTATTCGGTGATTGTCCGCGATACTATTCGCATGGGTCAGCTAGTGTACGAAAATTATTAGCTGAAATATATGAGTTCCTTGCTGTAAACAAAGAGAACTGAACTAACACTACTTATTGGTACCTGAAAATTCTACGAGATGGCGTTAGAGCCATTTCCAGGATATCAAATAGAAGAATTGCTATTTTTTGTGTGTAAAATCGCATTTTTCCTGGGAAGACACCTTAAAAAACAAAACGTTAATAAATATGAAATTTAAATATAAATATGAAATTTCATTCAAATCGTTAGAGCTGTTTCCCAGATCCCAAATATATATATATATATATATATATCATTTAAAGATATAAGATACTCTGCAATTAAGAATTACTGTGGGTGGCAGAGGGTGCTAAGCACCAATCCTAATTCTGTGCATTCCAATCCCGAACAGAACGAGGAAAGAAAGAATACATAAATTTATCAGTACGGCATCTTATTTCTCGAATCTTATCCCTCCTGTCATTGTGACCTAAAAAGGTTGACGGAGCAAGTATTCCATTACACTAGTAAATCAAAGATTTTCGCATATTCTCCAACGAATTCAAACGAAAACGACGTCGTCTGTCTGCCAAACAATCCCAGCCCAACCCACGTATCAGCTTTGTGACACTTACGTAAGGACTGTAACTAGCGGTCACGAATCGAGCGGCTCTCCTCTGTACTTTCTCTAACGTGTCAATCAATCCCTTGCGATACATATCCCAAACTCCACAACAGTAATCCAAATGCGGACGCACTAGTGTTTTATACAATACTTCCTTTGTTTAAGCACTACAACTTCTCAAAATAGGACGTACGAATCGTAATACAAAATTTTCTTTACTTACGACGGCAGTAGGGGAAACTTCTGGTAGCCAAGGATATTTATAATTTATTGCAAATAAAAATAAAATAAACACATTTCCGGTCTCTATTTTAATCCTAAAATTAAACTTGGAAATTCTTTTTTCAACGAATTAAATTGAAAAAAGTATCGCCGTAAATTTTTGGCAACACAAGAGTTGTCAGCTAGCCCCGTACACAGTAATAAGTGGTGGCCCAGTCGTTTTGTGGGCTTATAGCCTCTTTACCTTTTTATTTTTTCGCTTCGCCATTTTTACCATCATTACTTTTTTCCCATCCTCTCCAAATGTTGCATATGGCGAAGATGTCAAAATCTCGTCCTTTTGGATTTTTCGAGCACGCGTTACTATGCGTATATTTGACGCATTATATTAAATAAACTACAACGAATTTTGACAGCTGCGACGATAAAACTAGATTACGATTCATAGGTCGTATTTTCAGAAGTTGTAGTGCTCACACAAACGAAATAGCGTACAAGATACTAGTGCGTACGCATTTGGATTACTGTTGTGGAGTTCGGGATCCGTATCGGAAATTATTGCTTGACACGTTAGCGATAGTACAGAGGAGAGCCGCTCCATTCGTGACTGCTAGTTACAGTGTCACAGAAGTGATACACAAATTGGGCTTGGAGCGTTTGGCAGACAGACGACGTCGTTTTCGTTCGATTTTATTGGAGAATGTGCCAAATTCTTTAATTTACGAGTGCAACGAAATACTTCTTCCGCCAACCTATTTAGGTCGCATTGACAGGAGGGATAACATTAGAGAAATAAGATGCCGTATTGAGGCTTTTATGTATTCTTTCTTTGCTCGTTCTGTTCGGGATTGGAATGCACGGAATTAGGATTGGTGCTTATCACCCTCTGCCACCCACAACGTTTCTGAATTGCAGAGTATGGATGTAGATGTAGAAAACTCTTGGCAGGAACGAAACACATGGTTGTGGAATTCACTGGGTGCTCAAGCCGCAGTTCAGATGCATTTGGTTTTACTCTACAGGGCGCGTATTTACGAACAATAAAGTTTTACGGAAGCGAGGCAGATTGTTTGGTTTGCTAGAACTACAAATGTCTGTGGCAACGCGATTTTTCGCTATAACGATTTTTGAAAATTTCTGGTGGAGATCTACACTCTATTTGGAAGAGATATCCGACCCATTCATCCCCTTTCCTCTAAAAGACTTCAAGAAATTACCAGTGGGGTAGCTAGGTCAACATGGGCTCCGGTGCAAAAAATTTATTTTGGGCGCTCAGGCCAGATGGGCGACCTTTTTTTTTGCTTTGTGTTGCTGGTAGGGGCCCCCTGAGTTGAGGATGGGGTCCTTGAGTTGTGCTTAGGGGCCCCCTTAGCAGTGGTTGGGGGCCCCCTGAGCAATGGGAGGGCTTTTAGTGAGGGACTACCTGTGTCTCAGGGGCCCCCTTAGACAACTGTAGAGCTTAAAAAAATTTAAAAAATTAAAAAAAAATTATAAAAAAGATCATCTGCTTTGGGGCCCCCAAAGGTATGCTTGGGGGCCCCCTGAGCGTAGGGGCCCTGGTGCACTGCACCACCTAGCCCCACAGTAGCTACGCCCCTGGAAGTTGCCAAGTATTACCTCCCCTTCAAAAGGACACATAGAAAAACAGAATTCCATTCCATTGGGTGTAGGTCTATACGCAATGTGGAGATATCTTGACTTTGTCCCAGGCCTTTTGGCCACAACCTAATGGTTAGGGACCGTCCATAAACTACGTCACTCGGTGAAGGAGGTAGGGGTTAGTTGGAAAGCTACGCTGGGTTACATAGGGTCCAGGAGTGGTGGGGGTGGTGGGGGTGGTGGGGAGTGGGGGGGTTCAGGGCTAAGCCAGATAGCTTTTAATTCATATTATTTGTCGCAGTTAAAATGAGGTACAGAACACACAACAGCATGTGGATAGTTATTTCCGACATTTAATTATCTCCTTATGTAATTTGCGATAGTCTGACAAGAGAAAACAGTACAAAATGTCTTCTGAAATCAAAAGAAGTAAAAGCTACGTGCTACGCGGGCAGGAGGGGGCGGGGGGGGGGGGGAGGTAGAGGCGAAGGTCACATCGGGCTACGTGGACGAAAGATGAGAGGGTTCACAGAAGGCCCAAATGAAGCTACATAGTTTATGAACGCTCCCGTAGGAACTGTGTACCGCCAACACCGAATCGCGATCCATGAAAATGATTTTTCACCCACGTAGTTCGATCATCATCGCAGTCTTAAATTTAAAGATGGATTCAGCCAAGAGGTGGTTTATATCGTTTTTTTTTTTTTTTTTTAATGTTTAAGAAATAATGTACCTGTGCGTTTTTATTGTTAGCGCCATGCCCTTTTGCCGAATTGAAGTTTTTTCTGAAGCAACTAGCGTCAAACTATCTCGGCTTACATTACATAACATTACATTAGATTACTAAAACAGTTTCGGACCTTTCCCATCTCGCCGTTAGTCTGCAGTGTGTATGCCGGCTTTTTATCCCATACTAAACGAATTCTGCATCGTAAACTGTTTATGCTGTCACATATTCTGTGTTATGTCGCTAAATGAAGAGTGTATCGTAAACTTTTTATGCTCCCACATTTATTTTTTATGTTGGATCTGGTACGAAGATTCTCTAGAACGAATGAAGGAAGACTCTGTAGCAGTATTGATAAGGCAAGATGTATTTTGTGTGTTAAGTTACTAACAAACATTTATAATGGTGTCTTTTGCCGATGACAGTCCTACTTTACAGAAAGTTAACTCAGCCGTATATTTTGCAATCTCGGCGTATTTAAAGAGAAGCCGACGGTTTTCGTTTTAAAATACGACTCGTGATGGAAGGTGTACATATGAAAAATACTCGTATTTACAAGTGGTGCAGCTATTCGAAGGCCTCGTCATAAAAAAAAAAAAAAAAATAGCATTACCGTGGGCGTAGCTTGTGTAGCACGCGTTTCTGCCGCTAGGCGTTTATAACGCAACTCAGTTCAGTGCCGCCTGTGTTGTCGACCTGGCTTGTTCTGTTAATCTGCAGTGATTGTTTTTGGTAGCGCTGTTTTGTTATTGTTTCGTTTTTGATGATGGCAAGTCAAAGTGAACAACGTGCAGCTGTGAAATTTTGTTTTCTACTCAATGCTGCTGAAACTGTTTTAATGTTAAAAACAGCTTGCAAACATGGCGCTATGGGAAAAACTAAAGTGTACAAGTGGTTCGCTCGGTTTAGTCATGGCGACATGTCGATTGATAACAAACCTTGTTCTGGACGTCCATCAACTGCCCGAATCGGCGAAAATGTTGAAGAAATTCGAGAGCTTGTGCTGTCAGACCGTCGACAGACAATTGATCAACTGTCAGAGATTAGTGGGTTATCTTGGAGCTCGGTTCAGAGAATTTAAACCGAAGATTTGGGAATGAAAAGGGTTGCTGCCAAGTTTGTTCCTCGGGCTCTGACTGACAATCAAAAAGATAATCGAGTTGAAACATGTCGTGCTTTGAAACAACAGCTTGAAATTCATACAGATTTTCTGTCAAAGGTCATTACTGGTGATGAGTCATGATGCTATGGTTACTACCCAGAAACAAAGGAATAGCCAAGCCAATGGCATCAAACCGTCAATAAAACCTTTTATTTGAAAGTTTTAAGAAGATTACACAACAGTGTTAGTCAAAAAAGGCCCCATTTGTGTGAGAGAGGAGACTGGTTCTTCCACCACAACAATGCACCTGCACACACAGCTGTCTCTGTTATAGAGATGGGTCGTTCGCGAGTGAATCAGTTCTTTAGAACCGAGCGTGGTGGTGTAACGATTAGCGTTCTGGCTTCGCATTCGGGAGGACGGCGGTTCGGATCCCCGTACGGGCATCCAGATTTAGGTTTTCCATGGTTTCACCAAATCACTCCAGGTGAATGCCGGGATGCTTCCTTCAAAAGGCCATGGCCGAATTCCTTCCCATTCCTTTCTCCCCATCCTTTCCCGTCTCTAAAGACCTAGTTGTTATAGGAGACGTTAAGCAGTTAAAAAAAAGGTTCTTTAGAGCAATTCTTTTAAAAGAGCGAGTGAGCAGTCGCTCACTAAAAAGTGAACGGTAGTTCTTCTAGGCGAGTCGGTCAGAAGGCTTTGTGGACTGTTAAAAAAAAAAAAAAGGTCTACTAATTGCATCAAAGTCGATTTAAGGGTAAAAAAAAAGGTCTCAAATATAACTGAGCAAGTGAGCTAGTGAACCGTTCACGTTCACGTTCAAAAGAACTAGTTCTTTTCGTAGAGTGATCAAATGAGCACCGCTCTTTTTAGTGAATCACTTTGCCCACCTCTCCTCTGTTAGGCAGTTTAAATGGCATGGTTCCGCTGCCCCACGCACCTTACTCGCCTGACCTGGCTCCGTGCGACTTTTTCTTATTTTCACGCATGAACAGGGCCATGAAAGGACACCGATTTGACATCATTGAAGTGGTTAGCGAAAAAAAACCCGAGGGATGAGCTGTCAGCCATATCTAAAGACAGCCGTAGAAAATATGTTTCGAACAGTTGAAGCACCGGTGGGATAAATGTATTACAGTAGAACTCCAATTATCCGAACCCCAATTATCCGAACTCCGATTATCCGAATCGCTTTTTTAGTTAAGACGGAGACGTTTTGCGAAAAAGCTACCCCTGTTTTATAAAAACCAGCCCAAAGTTCGGATGACTGCAGCATTGTTTACCGAGTTGTACGGCGAAATTTTCATCCCTGAAGTGCAAAAGCACAAAAAAAAACTTGGAAAAGAAGACATTTTCAACATACAAACATTAATTAATTAAAATAGATCTTTTTTTCGGAAAAAAACCGATTATCCGAATTTTTTATTATCCGAATGGGGTCCGGTCCTAATTGATTCGGATAATTGGAGTCGTACTGTAGTTGTAATAAAGGGGATAAGTTTGTTTTGGGGAAAAAAAAAAAAAAAAAAAAAAAAAAAAAAGAAATTTTAAAGTGATCAAAGTTTAATTCCTCTTTTTTGGAAACCTCCTCGTAAAGAGATATGGATGGTTTTTATTTGAAAATACGATCTGCAATGGAAGGTGTACATAGGAAAAATAAATCTGAAATATTTAAAAGTAATATCACAAAAGATAACATTGCTGTAGAAATTATATATTGATTACTTTAACAAAGCTGTTGTCGTTTATTCCATTGTGGTAAGTGTCATATGAATTGCGGTTAGTACCAAGAAAAACTCTTCCTCAGAAACAGAAATGGGAAGCAACATAAGGAACGCTGTCCGTTATTTACTTCAAAAATCTTTTTCAGTTCACCCTACATGGAAAGCGAAATAACGTCCTATTCGGAAATATTACAAATAATTCCTCTGAATTCGTATTTGCGGAGTTGAAACTAATGTAAATAATCAAGATTTATGCCCGGTTAAAGTCGAGAAAAATCGGTCAAATTAATACCATCACCCAAATTTCATTACCGTCCCTATGTCAAAAATGGGCAAATGGGCGACCTCTTTTTTTTTCATTTCTACTGGCCGGATAACAATGGGTGGATTCTTGGCTTTATGACCTGACGGCCCCCCTACAATCAGTAGTACTCCGGGCCCGGGTAATTTTGACCCGCTTACCAGCGGACTGAGGACGATTTCTACGCCCTTGCTTGTCCTCAATCCTCCACTTGCTTCAAAGACGCCCACGTCTGTAAGCCACAAGGTCCCTATGTGAAAGGATACCGCCTATCCGCTACTATTATATTCGCCTGCGTTTTAGCTAATGGCGAAGTGTGCAAAAACTCGACACAACTCTCTGTAAATGGAGTCATATACCGAAATTTGAATTAAACTGTATTCTTGTCTTAGATTTAGGAATTACATTTTGCTTCGTATGCGTAAAAATTTGTGTACGCCTAGTTCTACTGCGGTATCACCTATAACAAATAAATTATTAATGTCGAAACATGCAGGGCCGCATTTAAGCATAGAGGGGGGCTCGCACCGCAAAGAGAGGGCCCGCACCACAACTCCAAAAAAAGGTCGCCCTTAAATTTTTTGGGCCGAGTTGCAAATTGAAACATCAATAGCCGGAGGCAGCCCCATGTCAGAGCGGCCATTGCTGACAGGGGGGCCCACAGAGCCTAAATTTATGCCCTGGAAACATGTATTTCAAAAATGCAATATTTTCGTAAAGGAAGAGGAAAACTTTTTGGTTCATGTTTTATAACTTAGAATCTCATTCATTTACCTTGGAATAAGAATATATCCTAAAGGTAAAAATGGTTACGAAAAATTTCAAGGCAATATATATATATATATATGTATATATATATATATATATATACATAAAAAAAATAGCACACAAGAAAGACTGGAAATATAAAAGCCAAAGCATATTTTTTTAAAAAAAGGTTTTTTTTTATCTGAGTTAGATTTACCGGTAAAAAACTATACAATTTATTATAGTTTCGCACGTTGTGTTGCGCAGTGTAAACACTACCTTTATTTGACTGCTGAAAACCAATACATAAATAAAAACTATCAGTAATATCAATAGTTTCATATGTTTATGAAATATCTATTGCTTTAATGGTCTTGATGAATCGGTATTAGACGAAAGATATCAACTGTTATACCGCATAATCGAACGGAAAATACAAGGCAAATGGTAATTTAAGAGTCCAAAGACTACTTGGCTAGGAATTAAGCACTGGCGGTTCAATTACACATTAGTACACGGTCAGCCTTCCAATGCTTGACCGAGCGTGGTGGTGTAACGGTTAGTGTTCTGGCCTCGCATTCGGGAGGACGGCGGTTCGAATCCCCGTCCGGGCATCCAGATTTGGGTTTTCCATGGTTTCCCAAATCACTCCAGGCAAATGCCGGGATGCTCCCTTCAAAAGGCCATGGCCGAATTCCTTTCCATTCCTTGCCCCTCATCCTTTCCCGTCTCTAAAGACCTCGCTGTTAAGAGAAGTAAAGCAATTACAAAAAATCCAAAAATCCAATCCTTGAAGGAAGAAGACGGAGAGTTGATTTCTCGCTGCTGATGTATCTGCCGCGACTCATATAAGGAACGT